>OZ057408.1:27382754-27487754 GCA_964056735.1 Allodiplogaster pararmata
TTAATACTTCTTCTGGCAGGAATATTACCTACTTCTTCTGGCAGGAATATTAATACTTCTTCTGGCAGGAATATTAATACTTCTTCTGGCAGGAATATTAATACTTCTTCTGGCAGGAATATTAATACTTCTTCTGGCAGGAATATTAATACTTCTTCTGGCAGGAATATTAATACTTCTTCTGGCAGGAATATTAATACTTCTTCTGGCAGGAATATTAATACTTCTTCTGGCAGGAATATTAATACTTCTTCTGGCAGGAATATTAATACTTCTTCTGGCAGGAATATTAATACTTCTTCTGGCAGGAATATTAATACTTCTTCTGGCAGGAATATTAATACTTCTTCTGGCAGGAATATTAATACTTCTTCTGGCAGGAATATTAATACTTCTTCTGGCAGGAATATTAATACTTCTTCTGGCAGGAATATTAATACTTCTTCTGGCAGGAATATTAATACTTCTTCTGGCAGGAATATTAATACTTCTTCTGGCAGGAATATTAATACTTCTTCTGGCAGGAATATTAATACTTCTTCTGGCAGGAATATTAATACTTCTTCTGGCAGGAATATTAATACTTCTTCTGGCAGGAATATTAATACTTCTTCTGGCAGGAATATTAATACTTCTTCTGGCAGGAATATTAATACTTCTTCTGGCAGGAATATTAATACTTCTTCTGGCAGGAATATTAATACTTCTTCTGGCAGGAATATTAATACTTCTTCTGGCAGGAATATTAATACTTCTTCTGGCAGGAATATTAATACTTCTTCTGGCAGGAATATTAATACTTCTTCTGGCAGGAATATTAATACTTCTTCTGGCAGGAATATTAATACTTCTTCTGGCAGGAATATTAATACTTCTTCTGGCAGGAATATTAATACTTCTTCTGGCAGGAATATTAATACTTCTTCTGGCAGGAATATTAATACTTCTTCTGGCAGGAATATTAATACTTCTTCTGGCAGGAATATTAATACTTCTTCTGGCAGGAATATTAATACTTCTTCTGGCAGGAATATTAATACTTCTTCTGGCAGGAATATTAATACTTCTTCTGGCAGGAATATTAATACTTCTTCTGGCAGGAATATTAATACTTCTTCTGGCAGGAATATTAATACTTCTTCTGGCAGGAATATTAATACTTCTTCTGGCAGGAATATTAATACTTCTTCTGGCAGGAATATTAATACTTCTTCTGGCAGGAATATTAATACTTCTTCTGGCAGGAATATTAATACTTCTTCTGGCAGGAATATTAATACTTCTTCTGGCAGGAATATTAATACTTCTTCTGGCAGGAATATTAATACTTCTTCTGGCAGGAATATTAATACTTCTTCTGGCAGGAATATTAATACTTCTTCTGGCAGGAATATTAATACTTCTTCTGGCAGGAATATTAATACTTCTTCTGGCAGGAATATTAATACTTCTTCTGGCAGGAATATTAATACTTCTTCTGGCAGGAATATTAATACTTCTTCTGGCAGGAATATTAATACTTCTTCTGGCAGGAATATTAATACTTCTTCTGGCAGGAATATTAATACTTCTTCTGGCAGGAATATTAATACTTCTTCTGGCAGGAATATTAATACTTCTTCTGGCAGGAATATTAATACTTCTTCTGGCAGGAATATTAATACTTCTTCTGGCAGGAATATTAATACTTCTTCTGGCAGGAATATTAATACTTCTTCTGGCAGGAATATTAATACTTCTTCTGGCAGGAATATTAATACTTCTTCTGGCAGGAATATTAATACTTCTTCTGGCAGGAATATTAATACTTCTTCTGGCAGGAATATTAATACTTCTTCTGGCAGGAATATTAATACTTCTTCTGGCAGGAATATTAATACTTCTTCTGGCAGGAATATTAATACTTCTTCTGGCAGGAATATTAATACTTCTTCTGGCAGGAATATTAATACTTCTTCTGGCAGGAATATTAATACTTCTTCTGGCAGGAATATTAATACTTCTTCTGGCAGGAATATTAATACTTCTTCTGGCAGGAATATTAATACTTCTTCTGGCAGGAATATTAATACTTCTTCTGGCAGGAATATTAATACTTCTTCTGGCAGGAATATTAATACTTCTTCTGGCAGGAATATTAATACTTCTTCTGGCAGGAATATTAATACTTCTTCTGGCAGGAATATTAATACTTCTTCTGGCAGGAATATTAATACTTCTTCTGGCAGGAATATTAATACTTCTTCTGGCAGGAATATTAATACTTCTTCTGGCAGGAATATTAATACTTCTTCTGGCAGGAATATTAATACTTCTTCTGGCAGGAATATTAATACTTCTTCTGGCAGGAATATTAATACTTCTTCTGGCAGGAATATTAATACTTCTTCTGGCAGGAATATTAATACTTCTTCTGGCAGGAATATTAATACTTCTTCTGGCAGGAATATTAATACTTCTTCTGGCAGGAATATTAATACTTCTTCTGGCAGGAATATTAATACTTCTTCTGGCAGGAATATTAATACTTCTTCTGGCAGGAATATTAATACTTCTTCTGGCAGGAATATTAATACTTCTTCTGGCAGGAATATTAATACTTCTTCTGGCAGGAATATTAATACTTCTTCTGGCAGGAATATTAATACTTCTTCTGGCAGGAATATTAATACTTCTTCTGGCAGGAATATTAATACTTCTTCTGGCAGGAATATTAATACTTCTTCTGGCAGGAATATTAATACTTCTTCTGGCAGGAATATTAATACTTCTTCTGGCAGGAATATTAATACTTCTTCTGGCAGGAATATTAATACTTCTTCTGGCAGGAATATTAATACTTCTTCTGGCAGGAATATTAATACTTCTTCTGGCAGGAATATTAATACTTCTTCTGGCAGGAATATTAATACTTCTTCTGGCAGGAATATTAATACTTCTTCTGGCAGGAATATTAATACTTCTTCTGGCAGGAATATTAATACTTCTTCTGGCAGGAATATTAATACTTCTTCTGGCAGGAATATTAATACTTCTTCTGGCAGGAATATTAATACTTCTTCTGGCAGGAATATTAATACTTCTTCTGGCAGGAATATTAATACTTCTTCTGGCAGGAATATTAATACTTCTTCTGGCAGGAATATTAATACTTCTTCTGGCAGGAATATTAATACTTCTTCTGGCAGGAATATTAATACTTCTTCTGGCAGGAATATTAATACTTCTTCTGGCAGGAATATTAATACTTCTTCTGGCAGGAATATTAATACTTCTTCTGGCAGGAATATTAATACTTCTTCTGGCAGGAATATTAATACTTCTTCTGGCAGGAATATTAATACTTCTTCTGGCAGGAATATTAATACTTCTTCTGGCAGGAATATTAATACTTCTTCTGGCAGGAATATTAATACTTCTTCTGGCAGGAATATTAATACTTCTTCTGGCAGGAATATTAATACTTCTTCTGGCAGGAATATTAATACTTCTTCTGGCAGGAATATTAATACTTCTTCTGGCAGGAATATTAATACTTCTTCTGGCAGGAATATTAATACTTCTTCTGGCAGGAATATTAATACTTCTTCTGGCAGGAATATTAATACTTCTTCTGGCAGGAATATTAATACTTCTTCTGGCAGGAATATTAATACTTCTTCTGGCAGGAATATTAATACTTCTTCTGGCAGGAATATTAATACTTCTTCTGGCAGGAATATTAATACTTCTTCTGGCAGGAATATTAATACTTCTTCTGGCAGGAATATTAATACTTCTTCTGGCAGGAATATTAATACTTCTTCTGGCAGGAATATTAATACTTCTTCTGGCAGGAATATTAATACTTCTTCTGGCAGGAATATTAATACTTCTTCTGGCAGGAATATTAATACTTCTTCTGGCAGGAATATTAATACTTCTTCTGGCAGGAATATTAATACTTCTTCTGGCAGGAATATTAATACTTCTTCTGGCAGGAATATTAATACTTCTTCTGGCAGGAATATTAATACTTCTTCTGGCAGGAATATTAATACTTCTTCTGGCAGGAATATTAATACTTCTTCTGGCAGGAATATTAATACTTCTTCTGGCAGGAATATTAATACTTCTTCTGGCAGGAATATTAATACTTCTTCTGGCAGGAATATTAATACTTCTTCTGGCAGGAATATTAATACTTCTTCTGGCAGGAATATTAATACTTCTTCTGGCAGGAATATTAATACTTCTTCTGGCAGGAATATTAATACTTCTTCTGGCAGGAATATTAATACTTCTTCTGGCAGGAATATTAATACTTCTTCTGGCAGGAATATTAATACTTCTTCTGGCAGGAATATTAATACTTCTTCTGGCAGGAATATTAATACTTCTTCTGGCAGGAATATTAATACTTCTTCTGGCAGGAATATTAATACTTCTTCTGGCAGGAATATTAATACTTCTTCTGGCAGGAATATTAATACTTCTTCTGGCAGGAATATTAATACTTCTTCTGGCAGGAATATTAATACTTCTTCTGGCAGGAATATTAATACTTCTTCTGGCAGGAATATTAATACTTCTTCTGGCAGGAATATTAATACTTCTTCTGGCAGGAATATTAATACTTCTTCTGGCAGGAATATTAATACTTCTTCTGGCAGGAATATTAATACTTCTTCTGGCAGGAATATTAATACTTCTTCTGGCAGGAATATTAATACTTCTTCTGGCAGGAATATTAATACTTCTTCTGGCAGGAATATTAATACTTCTTCTGGCAGGAATATTAATACTTCTTCTGGCAGGAATATTAATACTTCTTCTGGCAGGAATATTAATACTTCTTCTGGCAGGAATATTAATACTTCTTCTGGCAGGAATATTAATACTTCTTCTGGCAGGAATATTAATACTTCTTCTGGCAGGAATATTAATACTTCTTCTGGCAGGAATATTAATACTTCTTCTGGCAGGAATATTAATACTTCTTCTGGCAGGAATATTAATACTTCTTCTGGCAGGAATATTAATACTTCTTCTGGCAGGAATATTAATACTTCTTCTGGCAGGAATATTAATACTTCTTCTGGCAGGAATATTAATACTTCTTCTGGCAGGAATATTAATACTTCTTCTGGCAGGAATATTAATACTTCTTCTGGCAGGAATATTAATACTTCTTCTGGCAGGAATATTAATACTTCTTCTGGCAGGAATATTAATACTTCTTCTGGCAGGAATATTAATACTTCTTCTGGCAGGAATATTAATACTTCTTCTGGCAGGAATATTAATACTTCTTCTGGCAGGAATATTAATACTTCTTCTGGCAGGAATATTAATACTTCTTCTGGCAGGAATATTAATACTTCTTCTGGCAGGAATATTAATACTTCTTCTGGCAGGAATATTAATACTTCTTCTGGCAGGAATATTAATACTTCTTCTGGCAGGAATATTAATACTTCTTCTGGCAGGAATATTAATACTTCTTCTGGCAGGAATATTAATACTTCTTCTGGCAGGAATATTAATACTTCTTCTGGCAGGAATATTAATACTTCTTCTGGCAGGAATATTAATACTTCTTCTGGCAGGAATATTAATACTTCTTCTGGCAGGAATATTAATACTTCTTCTGGCAGGAATATTAATACTTCTTCTGGCAGGAATATTAATACTTCTTCTGGCAGGAATATTAATACTTCTTCTGGCAGGAATATTAATACTTCTTCTGGCAGGAATATTAATACTTCTTCTGGCAGGAATATTAATACTTCTTCTGGCAGGAATATTAATACTTCTTCTGGCAGGAATATTAATACTTCTTCTGGCAGGAATATTAATACTTCTTCTGGCAGGAATATTAATACTTCTTCTGGCAGGAATATTAATACTTCTTCTGGCAGGAATATTAATACTTCTTCTGGCAGGAATATTAATACTTCTTCTGGCAGGAATATTAATACTTCTTCTGGCAGGAATATTAATACTTCTTCTGGCAGGAATATTAATACTTCTTCTGGCAGGAATATTAATACTTCTTCTGGCAGGAATATTAATACTTCTTCTGGCAGGAATATTAATACTTCTTCTGGCAGGAATATTAATACTTCTTCTGGCAGGAATATTAATACTTCTTCTGGCAGGAATATTAATACTTCTTCTGGCAGGAATATTAATACTTCTTCTGGCAGGAATATTAATACTTCTTCTGGCAGGAATATTAATACTTCTTCTGGCAGGAATATTAATACTTCTTCTGGCAGGAATATTAATACTTCTTCTGGCAGGAATATTAATACTTCTTCTGGCAGGAATATTAATACTTCTTCTGGCAGGAATATTAATACTTCTTCTGGCAGGAATATTAATACTTCTTCTGGCAGGAATATTAATACTTCTTCTGGCAGGAATATTAATACTTCTTCTGGCAGGAATATTAATACTTCTTCTGGCAGGAATATTAATACTTCTTCTGGCAGGAATATTAATACTTCTTCTGGCAGGAATATTAATACTTCTTCTGGCAGGAATATTAATACTTCTTCTGGCAGGAATATTAATACTTCTTCTGGCAGGAATATTAATACTTCTTCTGGCAGGAATATTAATACTTCTTCTGGCAGGAATATTAATACTTCTTCTGGCAGGAATATTAATACTTCTTCTGGCAGGAATATTAATACTTCTTCTGGCAGGAATATTAATACTTCTTCTGGCAGGAATATTAATACTTCTTCTGGCAGGAATATTAATACTTCTTCTGGCAGGAATATTAATACTTCTTCTGGCAGGAATATTAATACTTCTTCTGGCAGGAATATTAATACTTCTTCTGGCAGGAATATTAATACTTCTTCTGGCAGGAATATTAATACTTCTTCTGGCAGGAATATTAATACTTCTTCTGGCAGGAATATTAATACTTCTTCTGGCAGGAATATTAATACTTCTTCTGGCAGGAATATTAATACTTCTTCTGGCAGGAATATTAATACTTCTTCTGGCAGGAATATTAATACTTCTTCTGGCAGGAATATTAATACTTCTTCTGGCAGGAATATTAATACTTCTTCTGGCAGGAATATTAATACTTCTTCTGGCAGGAATATTAATACTTCTTCTGGCAGGAATATTAATACTTCTTCTGGCAGGAATATTAATACTTCTTCTGGCAGGAATATTAATACTTCTTCTGGCAGGAATATTAATACTTCTTCTGGCAGGAATATTAATACTTCTTCTGGCAGGAATATTAATACTTCTTCTGGCAGGAATATTAATACTTCTTCTGGCAGGAATATTAATACTTCTTCTGGCAGGAATATTAATACTTCTTCTGGCAGGAATATTAATACTTCTTCTGGCAGGAATATTAATACTTCTTCTGGCAGGAATATTAATACTTCTTCTGGCAGGAATATTAATACTTCTTCTGGCAGGAATATTAATACTTCTTCTGGCAGGAATATTAATACTTCTTCTGGCAGGAATATTAATACTTCTTCTGGCAGGAATATTAATACTTCTTCTGGCAGGAATATTAATACTTCTTCTGGCAGGAATATTAATACTTCTTCTGGCAGGAATATTAATACTTCTTCTGGCAGGAATATTAATACTTCTTCTGGCAGGAATATTAATACTTCTTCTGGCAGGAATATTAATACTTCTTCTGGCAGGAATATTAATACTTCTTCTGGCAGGAATATTAATACTTCTTCTGGCAGGAATATTAATACTTCTTCTGGCAGGAATATTAATACTTCTTCTGGCAGGAATATTAATACTTCTTCTGGCAGGAATATTAATACTTCTTCTGGCAGGAATATTAATACTTCTTCTGGCAGGAATATTAATACTTCTTCTGGCAGGAATATTAATACTTCTTCTGGCAGGAATATTAATACTTCTTCTGGCAGGAATATTAATACTTCTTCTGGCAGGAATATTAATACTTCTTCTGGCAGGAATATTAATACTTCTTCTGGCAGGAATATTAATACTTCTTCTGGCAGGAATATTAATACTTCTTCTGGCAGGAATATTAATACTTCTTCTGGCAGGAATATTAATACTTCTTCTGGCAGGAATATTAATACTTCTTCTGGCAGGAATATTAATACTTCTTCTGGCAGGAATATTAATACTTCTTCTGGCAGGAATATTAATACTTCTTCTGGCAGGAATATTAATACTTCTTCTGGCAGGAATATTAATACTTCTTCTGGCAGGAATATTAATACTTCTTCTGGCAGGAATATTAATACTTCTTCTGGCAGGAATATTAATACTTCTTCTGGCAGGAATATTAATACTTCTTCTGGCAGGAATATTAATACTTCTTCTGGCAGGAATATTAATACTTCTTCTGGCAGGAATATTAATACTTCTTCTGGCAGGAATATTAATACTTCTTCTGGCAGGAATATTAATACTTCTTCTGGCAGGAATATTAATACTTCTTCTGGCAGGAATATTAATACTTCTTCTGGCAGGAATATTAATACTTCTTCTGGCAGGAATATTAATACTTCTTCTGGCAGGAATATTAATACTTCTTCTGGCAGGAATATTAATACTTCTTCTGGCAGGAATATTAATACTTCTTCTGGCAGGAATATTAATACTTCTTCTGGCAGGAATATTAATACTTCTTCTGGCAGGAATATTAATACTTCTTCTGGCAGGAATATTAATACTTCTTCTGGCAGGAATATTAATACTTCTTCTGGCAGGAATATTAATACTTCTTCTGGCAGGAATATTAATACTTCTTCTGGCAGGAATATTAATACTTCTTCTGGCAGGAATATTAATACTTCTTCTGGCAGGAATATTAATACTTCTTCTGGCAGGAATATTAATACTTCTTCTGGCAGGAATATTAATACTTCTTCTGGCAGGAATATTAATACTTCTTCTGGCAGGAATATTAATACTTCTTCTGGCAGGAATATTAATACTTCTTCTGGCAGGAATATTAATACTTCTTCTGGCAGGAATATTAATACTTCTTCTGGCAGGAATATTAATACTTCTTCTGGCAGGAATATTAATACTTCTTCTGGCAGGAATATTAATACTTCTTCTGGCAGGAATATTAATACTTCTTCTGGCAGGAATATTAATACTTCTTCTGGCAGGAATATTAATACTTCTTCTGGCAGGAATATTAATACTTCTTCTGGCAGGAATATTAATACTTCTTCTGGCAGGAATATTAATACTTCTTCTGGCAGGAATATTAATACTTCTTCTGGCAGGAATATTAATACTTCTTCTGGCAGGAATATTAATACTTCTTCTGGCAGGAATATTAATACTTCTTCTGGCAGGAATATTAATACTTCTTCTGGCAGGAATATTAATACTTCTTCTGGCAGGAATATTAATACTTCTTCTGGCAGGAATATTAATACTTCTTCTGGCAGGAATATTAATACTTCTTCTGGCAGGAATATTAATACTTCTTCTGGCAGGAATATTAATACTTCTTCTGGCAGGAATATTAATACTTCTTCTGGCAGGAATATTAATACTTCTTCTGGCAGGAATATTAATACTTCTTCTGGCAGGAATATTAATACTTCTTCTGGCAGGAATATTAATACTTCTTCTGGCAGGAATATTAATACTTCTTCTGGCAGGAATATTAATACTTCTTCTGGCAGGAATATTAATACTTCTTCTGGCAGGAATATTAATACTTCTTCTGGCAGGAATATTAATACTTCTTCTGGCAGGAATATTAATACTTCTTCTGGCAGGAATATTAATACTTCTTCTGGCAGGAATATTAATACTTCTTCTGGCAGGAATATTAATACTTCTTCTGGCAGGAATATTAATACTTCTTCTGGCAGGAATATTAATACTTCTTCTGGCAGGAATATTAATACTTCTTCTGGCAGGAATATTAATACTTCTTCTGGCAGGAATATTAATACTTCTTCTGGCAGGAATATTAATACTTCTTCTGGCAGGAATATTAATACTTCTTCTGGCAGGAATATTAATACTTCTTCTGGCAGGAATATTAATACTTCTTCTGGCAGGAATATTAATACTTCTTCTGGCAGGAATATTAATACTTCTTCTGGCAGGAATATTAATACTTCTTCTGGCAGGAATATTAATACTTCTTCTGGCAGGAATATTAATACTTCTTCTGGCAGGAATATTAATACTTCTTCTGGCAGGAATATTAATACTTCTTCTGGCAGGAATATTAATACTTCTTCTGGCAGGAATATTAATACTTCTTCTGGCAGGAATATTAATACTTCTTCTGGCAGGAATATTAATACTTCTTCTGGCAGGAATATTAATACTTCTTCTGGCAGGAATATTAATACTTCTTCTGGCAGGAATATTAATACTTCTTCTGGCAGGAATATTAATACTTCTTCTGGCAGGAATATTAATACTTCTTAGAGCCAAACCCATCTTAAATGTCCACCATTTAATAAATCCCCCCATTTGGGGAATACCACCGTTTATTGTGAGACTTTTTTTTCCTTTAAAAAAACCTATCGCAATAATGAACACTATAATCTTCGTTAATAACTCATCTCGCGTGAGAGAAACCCATTGTTCCACGCCAAGTTCAAAGTTGTGCTGCAAACCAGCTTTTAAAACTTTTTACATCCCTCAAGCATGCGTTTTTACAATCCCTGGTTGAGATATTCTTTTCCCGATTTATTCTATTTGACCCTTTCACATAGAAAACATGAATTAGGTAAGAAAACACAGATGTTTTGCCGCTTTAATTTTGGTCCTTAACTGAAAAGAAGAAAACTATATCTCAGAAGGGTAGACAAGGATTTATACAAACGGTCATTAATTAAAAAAACTCTTTACAATTTTGGCTGGAGCTGTTAACACGGGGTTACTCAATTATTCTAGTTGCTAAATTATTTTACCCGGAAATGCCCAACTATTCATCAACGACTCAGCTGTATTTTTCTCACATTTGTGCTCGTTTGTTTTATCGCTCCGCCATCATCTAGTCCTCTAAGGTCATCCTCATTGACTTTTTAAGGTTCCGCTCATTGCTGGTTCCGATTTACGGTTCCGCTTTTTTTACAAAGAGATAGTAATGTAGTGCATTGGTGAAAACTGAAAGAGAATATCAATAAGTTAAAGCAATTAGCCTGTATCACTCAATATTCAGATCTTCAAATGCTCAGTTACACAGTTTTAAGGCAGTGACGCCTGGTAGAGAAGACAAATTGATCAAACCATCGCACGGAAAAAAGCTAGTCACCGGGGGGACTCGAACCAATGCAACCATCTCTCCTCTATCCGGGAGCGAGCGTGTTAACCATTATGTACACCACGGTGACACATTGCTATTCCGTGCGATAGTGCTTATTAAAGGCTCAATTGCCTCGTTCTCTTAGTCACACATGCTCATGAAGATTTTTTTTCCGTGCGATGGTTTGATCAATTTGTCAATATTCAGACTTATAAAATGTTCTGACCGTACTCTTCAAAATGTTGTTGTTTCTGAAAGAGATTAGTTATCTAGGTTTGTATGTCATAATTGTTCGAAAGCATATCGAAAAACCGGAAAACAAGAGCGGATTTTGTTAATAACGATGCTCGGTTCTTCAGACAACAATAAAAAAGCGGAAAAGTTACTTTAACTGGACAAAAGTTTTTAGATGAACTTGCCATGCCCCTCTTCTTTAAAATTTGTAAAAAACAAAATTTTTATGAGGAGTCTGAGTGTTGTAGTCTAACAATGAGATCACTTTAAAATCAATTTGTACTTTAAACCACTCTATTTGTGTTTCAAACTCATTGAACCTTTTTCCGACTTAGAGGTATCTTGTTTTCAAGATTCTTATATGTATAGCAGTTTCTGTGTCAAGAATTCCTATGGGTTAAGTAAACACCGAAAGTTTTTAGGTTTCTCAGCTTAATTCAGTATGATAGGTCCTACTTAATTTAGTATGATAGGCCCTACTTAATTCAGTAAGACAGGTCCTACTTAATTTAGTATGATAGGACCTACTCACGATGCAATTTTCCCTTATTATAGACACTTTTGAAGACAACGGTAATCGTTTTTATATCAAAAACGCGATGAACAGAATGAACTCCACCTTACAATTTCATTTTAGGACAAAAGAAAAATGGTAATTGGAGAAACAAAGTTTGAAAAAAAAACATAAATAAAGGAAAGTGTAAAATGATATGCATGACAAATAATACCAAAGTCGACTGAGTATAAGTATTGAAAATTGAAAACTCAAATTGTTACACTTACCATTAAAAAGAAGAGGACCCGAATCATAGTCTCTTTTAGATGATGATCCTTGGATTTAGGTCGGTTGGGGAATTTATTTCTAGTGTCAACGAGATTGTACCAAGAACATACAACACTGAATGATTCGAACCAAATGGAGGGACAGGCTGAAAGGGGGCGAAAGCATGTTCCATAATTTAGTGTAAGGAGCATGGGAAGAGGAGCTGCACAGGTGGAAAGGTCACCAAGAGTACAACGGCAGAGAGAGGGGTAAGGAATAGCAGAATTGATCGAGTTCCAATTTGTTCCACTGCTTCTAAAAGGTGGCAAAGTTTAAAAGTCTCTGCTTGTAAACGAATTATAAGAACACAATCTCTCTTCTTACTCTATGTCTTTAGCTATAACCAGGGCCCGTTTTCTTACTGACTTTCAAAAGCTTTCCTAACAAAAGATGAAAAGCCACCGAGGCAAAGCTAAAATTCATTCGAAGCATACTCATGACATGGAAAATATGTGTTTCTTATTCCTTTTGATAATGTGAGTTCAATTTTATCTCTTGGCTTTGACCCCATTCCTTCGGAGATTTTCAATAGAGTTTTCTTGTACTTCTTCTTCTTCTAGAGGGAAGAGCCCTGAAGGGAAAAGAGGATCCTACAGAGAGAGAGAGAGAGAGAGAGAGAGAGAGAGAGAGAGAGAGAGAGAGAGAGAGAGAGAGAGAGAGAGAGAGATAGAGAGAGAGAGAGAGATAGAGAGAGAGAGAGAAAGAGGTTCAAAACCAGACCATGTGCGTTTACGGGTTAATCAAGAAATAAATCTATAATGAAAATCATAAAAGTTTTTGCTTCGTTTTTCTGTTTTTTATTGAGAACTGATTTAGAGAGATAGAGGAGGAGGAGAGAGAGAGAGAGAGAGAGAGAGAGAGAGAGAGAGAGAGAGAGAGAGAGAGAGAGAGAGAGAGAGAGAGAGAGAGAGAGATAGAGAGAGAGTGTGTGTGTGTGTGTGAGAGAGAAGGTTGCAACGATTTGAAAGGTTGCCTGGAAAAGAAGAAAAAGGGAAATGAGAAATAAGCGACGATGAGAAAAATATGATTGGGGTACGTTTTTAAAGTTTGATGAGATCAAGGATAATGCAGGGAAACGGAGAAAGAGACACAGGACAATCCGAAAAGGTATAGCAACAGAGAGTTAATAAAAAGGTTTTATTAATGGGGAATTTATAGTATAAAAGGGAAATGTTAATGTATTAAAAAAAATCATTAAAAACAAGAAAATGGGCAAAGATAGAGAGATAGAGATTTCAAAGTTATTGTTATATAGGAAAACTTCAAAAGATATACAGAAACCAGTGAAAAGAGAGACCAAAAGAGAACCTCTACCAAGATAGAAAAAATAGAGACCGAAAGCAGACAGTCATGAACGAAACGGTTAAAAAACTGCAAGGTGAAAAAACATGTTGCAAAGGTTGCCTTAGACATAGCGAGAAATCGCATGGGACAATGTGTGCTCGGTTGATGTATTGGTTAACGTTCTACAAGCCCCGGTTAGGCAGCGGAGGTTCGGTCCCAGCCGAGTGCCAATTTTTGCCCGTGCGATGAATTTCATTCATGTTGCAAAGGTTGTTGAGTTTTGTTGCTTTTATTAGTCAGGCGAGAAGATTCGAAGACAAGTTCATGCACATATGTTTTGTAAATCATAGGATAAAATATCGAATCGAAACTTTTACCTACCCCTCCCCTCCGACCAATCTGAAATTCTTGTTAAAAAAGAGAAACATTTTTATACTTCAAAAACTCACGAGTAATCAAGTTATTAATTTTATAATCAAAATTATCATTCACGTACATAATATTCTCATTCAACTCTATAAATGTCATAAAGGTTTTAAATGAGAATAATTTTAACAGTTTCATATTCTCGATTGCAATGCTTTCACAACTTCAATAACCAAAATACCGTGTCTCCTGGATTCGAGTTTATATATATAAGACGATGCTGGGAATAATTTTCGCCCAAATGCTCGAAATGTTGTTCCTCAGCCAAAAACTTTATTTTGCCAAGATTTCGAGTACGCGAACTTGGGAGAAGGAAATTCCGTTATTTGTCTTTTTTTAGCTGCCAAAATAGGGACGAAGAATCGGCCACCATTTCGCAGTGCCAAATGATGAATGACTCTGTGGCCAAGTTTTGTTCCTGCCAAATCACGGACAATTTTGTTTTTCTTTTGCATCATGTTTTGGCACTGCCAAACTCGGCTCTTTTTTGAACACTTTTTGTCAATGCCAAATTACGGACAATTTTGTTTTTCTTTTGCGTCATGTTTTGGCACTGCCAAACTCGGCTCTTTTTTGACACACTTTTTGTCACTACCAAATCAGGGACAATTTTGTTTTTATTTCGTGTCATGTTTTGGCACTGCCAAACTCGGCTCTTTTTTTGACACACTTTTTTGTCACTACCAAATCAGGGACAATTTTGTTTTTCTTTCGTGTCATGTTTTGGCACTGCCAAACTCGGCTCTTTTTTGGAACACTTTTTGTACGTTGAACAAAGCTCCGCAACGACCACATATTAACCACATCTAGCGACGTACCCCAACCGAGTTTAGTAAACAGTTGAGAAAAATGAATGTTGCTGCGCTAGTACGTAAATATTTGTGTGGCGGTTGTAGTCGGTTTAATTACCCAAGTTTGAGGTAAAGATTCGATCCGGCTCGTTGAAAGACGTAGCCTGAACCACACATTTAAAGAGATCAAAGTCTAGTATTGGCACTCCCCAGAGTTCCTGAGAGCGATCCTCCATCATCCCAGAAATGAGGCTAAGGAGTTGCAGGGGCTACAAAAAAAGCCCGATTTTGGCAGTGACAAAACAAGGACAAAAATCCCGGTTCTGGCAGTGGCAAAACAAGGACAAAAAAAAACCCGATTTTGGCAGTGACAAAACAAGGACAAACAAAAACCCGATTTTGGCAGTGACAAAACAAGGACAAACAAAAACCCGATTTTGGCAGTGACAAAACAAGGACAAAAAAAGGCCGGTTTTGGCAGAGACAAAACAAGGACAAAAAAAGCCCGATTTTGGCAGGAAAAAAAGAAGTACACAAAAAAGCCCGTTTTTGGCAGTGACATAAGCAGTTACAAATTTTGTCCCTTCTTTAGCAGTGACAAAACGAGTACAAAGTAGAAAGCTTGTTTTTTGACGGTTTTTCTTGGCAGGCCCGTCAAAACGCATGTTATTTGCTGCCATTTATCATGGCGCTTTTTTCCGTTTCTTGCCATGGAAAAGCTTGGTTTTTCAAGGGAAATCTGCCCGAGGAACTTCATTTTGAGCATTTTGGCGAAAATTATTCCCAGCATCGTCTTATATGTACATATAAATATCTCATAGTGCAAACACATTACTGATTGAACTATCGCACAGAGAGAAAAGCTAGTACACCGGGCGGGATCGAACCCAGCCATATCGATTCAAACCGGGCGCGCGTATATATATATATATATATATATATATATATATATATATATATATATATATATATATGAAATATATGAAGGTATTATATGAAAGTATATGGAAGTATTATCATTTTTGCTCTTCTCTTTCCCCCGGAACGGCTGCGATGTAACGTCCATAACTAAACCCTGCCGTAATATTTTCCTTCTTCGTCCTACTCGAATGGCCGCTTTGTACTCTCAACAGACCTCAGTTTTAAAAAAAACCATCTTATATTGTCGCCTGAAGCCTCTGCAACCCTCACTCCTCATAAGATTTCATCTTCTCAAAAACCCTATTATGCTCTACCCTACATTGTGTGATAAAACAATTCAATGAAAGGCTCATATGCCTTGTTCTCTTAGTCACGCATGCTTATCAAGCGATTGCGTCATAAATGGAGTGTGACTCCAGAACTCACGTTTAAGACAGAAGAGAGGTGGAAAATGGATGATAAATCTTCAAATTCTAAGTTACACAATTGAAAAAATTGAATTCTCAATTACAAATTCTCAATTACAAAAAAAATCAATGTAATATATGGGTCGACTGTTTTAATTAAGAATACAATTAAAGTATTAGTATTCTTTAAATTCTAAGTTACACAGTTTAAATGCAGGGAAGCCTGGTCAAGATGACAAGTGGTTGAATTTTGCACAGAAAAAGCTATTCCACCAGGCGGGATCGAACCCAGCCATCTCGACTCAAACCGAGAGCGCGTTAATCAGGCGTCACTGACTTTAAACTGTGTAACTTAGAATTTGAAGGAACACATTACTCGTTCAGGGCTGTTGCATTAAATTCCACTAGGGATTACGATGGTTCATTCTTTGCGATGAATCGTTCTAGTTGTCCTTTTCGCTTCTTAGAACCGCCCACTTCCAGAAACTGAAAGCAAATTTTTCTCTCGATCGAAGGCTCAACATGGTAAACTGATCAATACGATTCTGGATTTCCCCTCATCCAAAAAGACGTATATTCATAAATATATATAATATATATAAATAAAACCTATTTCCTAATTCCCATAGTTTTCCCGTTTTTATTAAATTTCATTCTCCCCTTTTTTTCTTGTACAGAACACACAATAAGCTTCAGTTAAACTAATGAGCTCCGAGGTACTCCGAGGTATATTCTAAGTTTCGCTTGCATCTTTTTGAATCTAATTTTTTAAAACTTTGTTTTCCCTCCTTGACTCGTAATTCATTGAAAAAATGAACTTGACGTTCGCAAACAATTGGAAAATTCGTAACCGTATCGTCCAGAGTGTTTCTCTAACCCTCATCGCGGGTTGAATCTATGCAAAAACCTACGCACTAACCAGAAAATTGATTATAATTCTCTGTAGTATGCATTCTCTATGTTTTAGACACTCTTTCGGTATCTCTGCTGAATCCGCGGATTGGTTATGCATACTCTTTCTGATTTACACGATTCTTCAGTGGGTGGTAAGAAACAGTTCGGTATCTTCTAAGAGAGATAAGCGCACCTACAAGTTTGTAGTTTGTAGCCCAACTATTTGTAGTTCAACAGGTCCTGGAGATGAAGAAGTTAAACATCCTCGAGGATCCGAAATTTGGAAACGCCTTCCTAGAGTAGCACACATTCGAATTTTTTCCGTTACAGATTGATCTTCAAGTGATGAAAAACGCATTGCTGCAAAAAGCGTGCTTAGGAAACTCCGTCTCTGATGTTTTAAACCGTTGGGTAAAACCACCTGGCCAATATGATGTTTCTCTCTGTATAACAGCGCCAGGGCAACTGCCGCGAGAACTTGCATAGCCGAGAATGGGCTCGCTTCATCTGTATCATTCCAAACAGTTCGATATATTTCTACAAATGGGTACGTGTTTTAAATTTTGATAACTCGTTAAACAGACTTCAGTGCCGTGCAACTGAAATTTTTTTATACATTTCTTGATCACCCAAGGATAATGTGATCAGTGTTATCTCCAACAGAGAGGGTTTATAGTGAACTTGCGGGAAGGAATAAGCAACTGTGGCGTTGCGCTGAAGAGTCCTAATAGGACCGCTTAGCTTTTAAACCTCGTGTTTTTGACGGGTCCTCTAAAGCAGAGAAGAAGTAGAAGACCAGTATAGTCGTGGATACACTAGAATAGACGAGTCGAAAGGATTCTGGGAATAAGTCGTGGACGCGACCGACTTTCTTGCATAGAGAAGGGAAGAATGGAATTAAATCCGTAAAAACTGAAATTATATTCTCGCTCAAACCTGAATATTTGGCAATGATGAGTCTTGAATTGATGCGCATGAGATGTTCGTGACCCTCCCTCATTAAAGAGTTTCTCTCTTCTTCCTGGTTCGTCGTGTCAAGAAAAACATCCGCGTGCTTCATGCTGCAGATGAGCTCGCTTCTGAAAAGTATTCGCACAAGTATTCGTGCAGTTTAAAACCCAAAACCGGGGCAGTATAAAGGAGCTTCATCTTTACATATGTGGTCCAACTTTTGTAAGCCGTAAGAGCCGAGGAGGAATGAATTTTTTTTCGAATAAAAGTTTTTTGATAACTCTTCTCTTAAGTGATACTAACTTCACTGAATCATTGTGAATGTACATGACTTGAATTTGCCTCCTTTTGCACCTGTTTGTGAACGCTTTTCAACAGTCCTCTTTTTCATCCATTTCATATCGAGGTTAAAAAAGAATAACAATAAAGAAAATTAACTTTTGTATGAAGACTATAACTTGAGAAGTTATTTGAAAACACTTTGACCTGGTGAAGTCAATCGTCAAGACCATTATTACAAATTTTCATAATTTTTTTTAAATTTATAATTTTCAAAGTATGTGACAAAAACTCACTTGCCAACATCGGATGAGAGATCAATCCGTTGCTCCTCCGTGACCGGTGTTCCGAGCTTCAGAGAAAGAACTGTGGATGGATCTTCAGAAGGTATAGACGAATTCCTAAGTGTCGGATCAAATGTGTAAAGGTTACACAAACGGGCTCCCTGTCTGAGGAACAGATGGTGGAGGAGCTTGGCTCGGCGACCAGACGCCTCCGAAGAGTCCTTTAGTATACTCACCTCAAACAGACTGCCCGATTAGTAGTTGAGGCAATGCTATATGTATGTTACGGCGAAGAAATGCTACTATATGGAACATTAAACTAAAAATCACAAAATAAGGAAATTTCGATGTAGGTTCTTTTTAACGTTATTGATCAGTTTTATAATGCTATCAATAGTTTGATACTTTTTTAAATTTTGACAGTGATCTCAGGCATAAATTATTGATCAATCAATTATATTCTAATTTGATGAAACTAACAAGAATAACGAAAAGAAACTTGCCTTTGTTCAGAACTCGTCCTCACTACTCTGAGACAGAAGCGTTCACGCAAAATATTAATATCAACAGACATGTAAGACTGTGGGACTCAGCAGGATGTAACAACTTAAAGTCTTGTTGTTGAATAATGTGTTTTCTGTGTTGAGTCGTTGAAAAGATGCAGTTTGGTTAGTCGTTTATTGGACGTTTCGGCTATAAAACCGTCATCAGCAATTACCTCAAAAATACGGAATAAAAACATGAAATAAAATAAATACGGGCTATGACAAGAAAAAAAACAATTGATTGAGATGTAGGAAAACGAAAGAGGATGATACCGGTGAGAGAGCGAGTTGGATAATTGATTGTAAGAGAAAGAGAGAGGTTGAAACCTATGAGTGTGAGGAAGAGGAGAGAGAGAAATAAGTACATGAGGGTTATATTGTGAGAGAGAGAAGAGAGAGTTGTGCACGCTCTTCTGCCATTTCAGTCTTGTTATTTATGGATGGTTCATGAGACTGAATGAGAAGGGCTTCGGCGATGCGACGTCTGATTATATTGGGTTCAATGGTGAGGATTGTACCGGTGAGGGTAATAGGGGTGCTGTTGTGTACTGATTTAGAATGTTGGGCAAATGCATTGGATGAATAAGATGGGAGTTGGGGTTTTCGTGATGCACGGATATGTTCCGTCATCCTATCATAGAGGGGTCTGCCCGTATGCCCTATGTACGATGAGCCACAATCATTACATTTGATACAATAAACAGCACCTATTACATTACAACAACCATTCCTAGCATGAGGGCAGAAAATGCAGGCAGAGGGCTTAGAACAATTGTTATCATAACACCGGTTACGAGAGAGGAGTTGAAGTAGGGATGGTGGTGATTGCTCTACTACTGAGATATTAAGACCTGAGGCTCGTACAATTGAACGAATATCTCGTGAAAATGCGTCAGATATGAAAGGTATTGAGAAGTTTATATCGTCTTTGTTACGCACTTGGCGTATGCGGTTCCGCTTTGAGTGGTATTGATTGAGAACCACATAGCCATTTTGAGATAGGATTGAAAAAGCAAGTGCCTTGGATTCAATGCGGAACTCAGATGATGAAACATGTATGAATGGTGTTAGTTACAATCGCGCGCTTGACATGAGAAGGATGGTGAGAAGATGCATGTAAGAGGACATTCTTATTCGATGGTTTACGGTACCACCGAGTTAGTATACGGTCACCGGAAGTGGTTAGTGCAACATTGAGAAATGGGAGAAATAAGTTGGAGGGTTTCTCCCTTGTTAGTTTAATCAAAGGTGCTTGATGATTCAGGTATTCAAAAACTGCATCAATACAAGTTTGGTTTTTGCTAACAATAATATAATCATCAATGTAGCGACGAATTAGTGAGATATCTCGGTAAGGGGCATTATGTTCTAAACGGTGCATGTATGAAACAACAAGGAGTGGGGCGAGGCGATTGCCCATGGCTAAACCTCTATTCTGGACATAAACTCTACCATCGAATGTGAACGAGTTGCAATTAAGACAAGCCTGGAGCAAATCCTCAATGTCTCTAATCGACATACCTAATAATGAAAAGCGAGAAGGATTAGATTTTAGAATATCAATAACTGCATCTATAGCATCATTGTTGGAGACGTTAGTATATAAGCTTTCAACATCGAAACTTTCATAAAAATAAACATCGTGAGGAAGAGAATGCAAATGTGTTAAAAATGAACCAGTATTAGAGAGATGAGTAGGAATGAGATTGAAAACGGGTGATAATAAGTGACATAACAACCACGAAATTCTATCTGTTGGCCCTCCACAACCAGAAATGATAGGACGGAGTTTGAATTTGCTTATATCATTTCCAGCGAGAGAAACATCAAACTTGTGACATTTAATCAGAACGTATAGGGCAGGGATACGAGCATGGTTATTGTCTAGTCGACGCTTAATGTGGCCAGGGATGACAGTGTGAATTAAAATACGATTGAAAACTTGTGTGAGGTTAACTGCATTACGAGTGAAAACAGATTTAGTAGAACGACTGTATAAAGATGCATCATAAAGATGTGATTTGAAGGAGATGGCGGAAGGGCTGTTGTAGGAATCGGTTGCGCCGAGCTTGCATCAGCGAGGCTACGGAGAAACTTCCATCGTAAGAGCAGGGTTAGATGGTGAAGGGAAACTTCCATGGTGAGGGCGAAATCTTTCGGGAAAGGAATGGACGGAACGAAAGAAGGGCCGAGGCTGGATAGTGCATGTGAATGGGGTGGAAGTGTCGGGTCACTAGCAATTGATATGATATTCTTTATCGCCAAAGGACAACTGGTTCAGGGTCATCGCTAACATGGTTGACAATGAGAAAATGAAAAAGTAGAAAATCTTCGGAACAGGAATAAGAAACTGTGGCGTTGCACTGAAGAGTCTTGGTAGACCACTTAGCGTTTCAACCTCATACCGAAGAGATTCACGAAGTCTTGAGTCCCAAGAAGACAGAAGAGAAATCTCGTAATTCAATGAAGTAGAGACGAGTAGAAGTCAGTGTGAAGAGGAAATGATAGACCCGACCATCTCCGGGGTTTGAAAAAGAAAAGAATGAAAAAGAAAAGAATGAAAAAGAAAATAATGAAAAAGAAAAGAATGAAAAAGAAAAGAATGTGACTCGATGCTCTGTCGATGCTCAATTGTGACTCGATGCTCTGTCGGAGGTGGGCCAGTAACTGTCGCACGTATTGCCTTCGGCGCGATGATACATAACTTCTTGTAGAGTCGAGATCTTTCAGCGTTGCGGATAGTTTCTCCGATTGATTTCGAAAGTTCGTTGATCCGGTCGAGGACGTTGGGCGGGATTAATGTTTTCAGATGTGATTCGGATGAAATGATGCTACTGAGTAAAGAGAAGTCCTTATGTCTTTTGATGCGTGTTTCCTTTTGGAGAATTGCCGTGCCTAGTTTCCGTACGGCGTATTTCAAAGCATGGGTGTTTTGTGGAATATGAGAAATGGAGTGAGTAATGAAACGTGGAAAACTGTCGTAACGTTTGCATTCCCGGAGGAAAAAGAGAGATTGCCGTGTACGTATTAATTTCTGTCGATATCCTCCGATATAAGTTAAGGCCAACTTGATTGTGGACTGACTTAGTCCAAAGATGTTGAGAAGGGCGATAAATGTGTTGATCTGAGTTACTCGCATCTTGAAGTTCTTGAATAATGTGTTTTCTGTTTTGAGTCGTTGAAAAGGTGCAGTTTGGTTAGTCGTTTATTGGACGTTTCGGCTATAAAGCCATCATCAGCAATAACCAAGTCTTGTTGTTGTATGTATACTCCAACGATTGACCTTCAAGTACCTACAATCTAAGATCCCCATTAATTTCAATAGGAAGCTAAGATCAAAATCTGAATTATCGATTCTGTAGAACTTTCGGAAAACATGTGTATGATGGAGTCAAAATGTACTTCATATCAACTCCGTACTTATTGATATAAGAACTTAAAAATGTGGATGGAGCAACTAAAAAGAATTATCAGAACTGAAAAGTGTTTATGAAGCAACAAAAAAGAGGAACATGGACGGAATCGAGTGGTTCACTCTCCCGTACACGCAGTCGAACGTTCCGGCCGACGTGGAAGGAGGGAAGGCACGTTGAAGAAGCAGGAGAGAAGGACCCCGAAGAAGAAAAACAGAAGTGGACGTGAGACTGGAAAGAGTGGCGTGATAAAACAGAAGATGGATCGGATTGCTTCAGGTATGACCTGAATATGCAGGAAGTATGGTAAAAAGAGAATCAATGAGTAGGCTTCAGATGTGGATGGAGCAACTAGCCAACTGGATTCAGTTCTTGAAGACGGGTTATCAGTAACGCTGTAGTTCGATGCTCAAAACAATGGGTCTTAATTTTTTTCTAGATTATATTAGATTAACGAAGAGGTTATCATTCATATAAAAAGAAGGAGAAAATAATTAATAAATGAGCTGAATATTAAAACCCTACTTTGAGATCTTCGTTCTTATTTCTAATGGAGCACAATACTTAAGTTATTTTCATGATATAACCAATTTCAGTTTTGATCACATATGAAACATTAATCAACCTGTTTTTGCCATGCTCTACGGTTTTCTGAGATTAGAGCTACAGACCCGTGGTGAATGGTGAAACCAGTGGCTGCTCATGGGAGTAACTTATGTCGTGTGCAGCTGTTGGTGAAGTTTTAAGATTTTCGCAAGCACTACCATAATTTCCTTATTCCATTTGATTTGTGCACATCCGTCTGTAGTCTCTTCTCAATTTGTGAATCTTTCCAAAAAAGTCAGTACAAACTACATTTTATACCGAATTCTAACTGAGTTTTTTTTACATGTTGAAAATCACATCACTGATACTCATCATTCTAAAAAAAGCTCAAAATAAAAATCTTTGTTTCAAAACAATGTAAAGGGAAACTTACCTCTATTCTTTCGTCTGCAGTTTTTTTTTGAAGAAAAAAATCAAGCACGATAAAATTAATTATTGAGAAATTACTGACCAGCTGCGAAGCCAGGTTTTTTGCCTTCGTTCTGACGACGTGCATTCACAAAGAATGAATTTCTTCTTCTGAATAATCTGTTGTCTTTAGGACACTGAAGCCTTTCCTGATATGTAGTATATTCGAGTATTCCTTTCCAATGCTCTCGCGAACCGCTTTTTGAGACGTTTTTTCAACGTTTCTCGATAAGACGTTTCCTTTTAAAAAACGTTTTCCCTCTCTTTCTCTCTCTCTCCCTCTCTCTCTTTCTTCATCTTTCTCGAATATTTCTCTGAATTTCCCTTCATTTCTCTCTAATTCTCTCTCTCTCTCTCTCTCTCTCTATCCTTTTTCTGACTTTACCTATATTTCTCTTCCTCTTTCTTTTTTCTCACTCAATACTTTAGTAACAACTCAAACTAATTAAGAGGCTGAGGGGTCCGAGTTTATCGTTGCAAGCAGAGAAGGGGTCCGAGTTTATCGTTGCAAGCAGAGAAGGGGTCCGAGTTTATCGTTGCAAGCAGAGAACAAAGCTGAGGGGTCCGAGTTTATCGTTGCAAGCAGAGAAGGGGTCCGAGTTTATCGTTGCAAGCAGAGAACAAAGCTGAGGGGTCCGAGTTTATCGTTGCAAGCAGAGAAGGGGTCCGAGTTTATCGTTGCAAGCAGAGAACAAAGCTTGAATAAACTGTTTCTGAGTTCTTTACTTTCTCCATTATACTGCCCTCTCTTTTGTCTCTGTTTCATTTACTTTTTTTTTCAACTAATTTTCTTCTTCTTCTTTTCCTTCTCTTGTTTATGTCAAACTTTTCCTCTAATTTGTCTGTTACTGTTGCTGTCTTTTTAGTTCCTTCCTTTTTTTTCGAATTCGTCGTAATTTCTCTAGAGACTTCTCTTCCTAGGAATCATGCCCAGAAGCCATTTCAATGCGCATTCATCTCCACTACCATAGCAGAGAGTCAAGTAATTCTGATTCGTCCGTTGGAAAGGGGGGACAAGGCACACACAATTGGAAAGGGGCCAAGATGCGGGAAAAAACTTTTTGTTTTAAATTTTTATTCCCACTCTGGCTGATTAATAAAAACATTTTCCTAACATCATACAAAGTTAAACTGTTTTTAATCATTGAGTTTTTAAAAAAAATTTCTCATCAAAAAACTGTGATTATCATTCCGAAATGGTTTTTCTCTCATGAAAAATATAAGTTACAGTGAACAATTCAAATTACCCAAAAGGATTTCAAAGTGTGATTACTGAGCATTGGAAACTTAGTGAGTGAGCATCGCGTGGAGAGTGACGAGCGTAGGTTCGGTGCCCGCACATTGTTCAAATTTTGCAAACTTTTTGAAAACATGGCTAACGCATCTAATCTGTCTACAAAGACAGTTTCGGAGAAATATAAACGAGAGGGTTGCAGAGAAAAAAATTGAATTAATGGGAGGAAAGAAATATAGGGTGTTGAAGAGAAAAGCAATGGAAGACTAGTAAAAAAAAAGGAAAAAAGAGAATGACACATTAAATCCACTATACATGAGTGTTGATAGTTCATAAACTCAATGATATGCAGGAATGCAAGGGTGCCTCGGGGACCTGGGAAAAGATAGTCAAGCTGCTAGAGAAGGTTCTGCGAGAGTAGGATCGGAGATCGGGAAGAAGAGAAACACCCATGATGGTTATCTCAGGTCTTTTTCATGAAATCGCTATGCACGATCAATGTCACCGCTCCAATCCTGCCTTTCTCATTCACTTCCCCTCTCTCATACTCTCTCTTTTTTCCTCGCCCTCTTTCTCACTCTTCCTTTCTCTCTCTCTCTCTTTTTCTCTTTCTCTACCTCTTTCTCTTCTCTCTCAATCTCTCAGTTTCTTTACCTTCTTTACCCTGTTTTCTCTCGCTTTCTATTTTTCTTGTAGACATTTATGTAACTGAACACTAGTTTTCTCTAGCTCTCCCTTTGGAACTGAAAGTCTATGTACACAAACGTTCTGTTTTTTTTGTATTACATCATTCTTCACTTAAAACTTAACATTATTCTTATTAAAATTTATTGCGATCTCATAATTAAATGTTCCTAACTAGGCAATGTATCCATTAGTTGGTAGACTCTTGTAGTAACTTTTACTTTATTGGAATATCAGAACGATTCCAGCGCAAAAAAAATATTTGTGATTTTTTCTGCTGCATAATTCCCTGCTGATCACTTGTATTCATTTTTTCTGCTGCATAATTCCCTGCTGATCACTTGTATTCATTTTTTCTGCTGCATAATTCCCTGCTGATCACTTGTATTCATTTTTTCTGCTGCATAATTCCCTGCTGATCACTTGTATTCATTTTTTCTGCTGCATAATTCCCTGCTGATCACTTGTATTCATTTTTTCTGCTGCATAATTCCCTGCTGATCACTTGTATTCAAAAGAGTTTCTGGAACTTCAACTAAAAAAACTGATCAAAGAAGGCTAATCGTTATCCTTTTTCATAGTAACTCAGTCAAACGTGTATACTGCATAGTGAACTTCAGAGTGAGCTTATATCCGCTTCCTTATATCCGATGCTTCTATACTTGCATTGTAAACTGACAATAGTCTCAGAGTCTGTAACATGAAATTTCGCCCCGCGACATTTCGCCTCGTGACATTATGCATCACGACAACTCGCACCTGAAATTACACAACCGAAATATGTATTGTCATGTACTTTTTCATTGTTATCTCTGCTTAGAATTAGTTAAGTTCACGCAATGTACATAACCAAACAGTATTACTGCTTTGGTTAAAAAAAAACATTGGGACACTTCGGGTGCTTGCTGTCGGGATATGTAAAGCCGCAGAAATGTCGCAGAGTCACAATGTCACGTATGTATTACTGAATGAGTTAACTGTTCATGTAGAGAACGCAAAGAATTTGAATTTTTAGACATACTAAAAATAATGTTTTTTCGAAAACAATTTACATTGCCTCTAATTTGTATAATTTTCTCTCAAGTGTCTGCACTCTTTTCTTCAGTGTCTGAAAGAAAGTTCGAGTCTATGTTTCCTTTTGCGTGTTGATAACTAACAATAATAATAATCTTTCTCGCGCTTGTTCCCGCCTCGCGGCAGGGTACGCGCTCCCCTGAGATGCAGGACAGACCTATCCTGGTAGAACCAGTTGCTGCCTGCTAGATCACTGCTAGTGTGATTAGCAGCAGTGGGGAGAGTCAGATTCGTGCATGAGCACTACCAACATTTCTTAACCCCCTTGGTTTGGGTGGATCTGTCCGGGGTGGGAGTCGAACTCGGGACTCTTCGCACAATGGTCTATCACACTACCACTATGCCACGCCCGGACTGATGGGTTATGGGTTAAGTAAATGGGGTTATGGGTTAAGTAAATGGGGTTATGGGTTAAATATGCCACGCCCGGACTAATGGTTATGGGTTAAGTAAACACCGAAAGGTTTTAGGTTTCTCAGCTTAATTTAGTATGAAAGGTCCTACTTAATTTAGTATGACAAAAAATAATAATAATATAATAATGCGTGTTGATAACTATTTGAGAGAATTGTTGTCTGCACCACTTAATACATAAGATGTCACCGCTAATTGGTTTCCTGCACCATTTAATATAAGATATCACCGCTAATTTGTTGTCTGCACCATTTAATACAAAAGATTTCACCGCTAATTTGTTTCCTGCTCATTTCTAATTGCTTTGGTAGCAAAGAAAAGCGTTCCATACACACTTGTTTAGTCTCCATAGCGATGACGCGACGGTTAGAGCAGCAAATGTAAAGAGCTAGTAGTTTCTAGAGCCGCCAGACAGGGGTGAAAAATGGGAGAGAAAAGAAATCTGGCAAGGTCACAAAACATAAACA
Source organism: Allodiplogaster pararmata (assembly GCA_964056735.1). NCBI lineage: Eukaryota > Metazoa > Nematoda > Chromadorea > Rhabditida > Diplogasteridae > Allodiplogaster > Allodiplogaster pararmata. Next base: position 27,410,148 of record OZ057408.1, read on the forward strand.
TATCATCAAAAATACCAAGTTGTTGGTGATGAAATACACACTGAAGGCTGCTCTAGAGAATCAGTCCGTGCAGTGCTTTCTTGATCTCATCTGTCCCGAAAGGAACACTGAAAAAGAAGCTATTTCGCGGCCTGTGCCAGTAGTGAATGAGTCACTCATTGCTTAAGTCAAACAAGGTTAAGAGGGAAGCGATAGTCGTAGAAAGTTAGGTGATCAAAGAGAGGAGACGCAGGTCGAGAGTGACGGAAGAAAAAAAATAGAACATTGTTAAAAGAGAGAGAGAGAGGGAAACAGAGAGAGGGAGATGCTGAGAGATAGTATTGGATCGAGAGATGGCAAGATAAACATAAAACTGAAAAGAGAGGTTGAATAGTGTTCGAGGGAAGTAGAAAAACGAGAAAGAGAAAGATAAAGGAAGTAAGAGAGAAGAGACAGATGGAGATGTAAAGAGGAAGAGAATTGCTCTTTAGAAGAAATGTTGAAAAAACGGCCTCTAGGCTTACAAACTTTCAAAACTTTGTATGATTGTATATCTCGCCTGTTTTTTTTCTCCTGTGATTGGTCCAAAAATTACTCCTGAGTATTAGTTAATTTTGTGAGTTACTCATGTTTCGCGTGAGTATTGATCATTTAATTTTTTGACGGTTAGTTTTTTGCGTTAATGACTTAACTTGATTTTGGACATTGATTGCTTTTTTTCAAGGTTCTTTTTAGCCTTTCAAGGCTCTTTTTACGCTCGGTTCCTAGCTTCAATTGAAGCATATTCAAGGTTCTAGTTTGATCGAAAACGACGAGAAGAAAAAAGGTGTCTAGAGTCACGATGCCCTGGACTTCTAGCTGTCATCTTCTCTTACTCCGACTGCTTCTCATGTCAATTCTAACAAAATCTGAGGCTGGGAAACCGTTCAGTCCATTTTAAACTTTTAAAATGAGAAAAAAACTACTGTGGTTTAGTTAGGGGTTTGTGAAACAAAAACATATTTTTTCATTCAAACATCATTCATTGTAATCTGTACAGATTTTGTCATAGCTCTTTCTCATAGTTTTTCTTTTTCTTATCTTTTTCAGCCTCAAAATCGAAAAAAATAATTTAAATTTATCCATTCATATTTTCAGAGTTTAAATATTTGTTGATTCACAAACTAACTTCAAAGCGTTCAAGAATGGTTCTCTGGCTAGACATCAACATAAACATTCAAAGATTTCAACACAAAAAAACATAACAAAAGCAATCTTGCAGATTTATATCACTCGAACTGTGAGAACGCGAAATCTGTATTCACTGAAAAAGTTATACTATCGTATGTATACGCTGGATTCATATCTATAACAAGTCGATCCTGCTATGAGGGAGATAGAGGTATAGAGAAAGAAAGAGAGACACAGGTTGAGAGACAGGCACATAGAGAAAGAGATAGAGCGAGAGAGATAAAAATAGAGGGAGAAATAGATAGGAAGGAGAATGAGAAAGCGAAAGGGAAAGAGTAAGAGTGAAAGAGAGAGAGAGACTTGGGTTCGATTCTGCCTCGTATATGAAATTTTAATCTTTATAATCATGCTATTGTGCTTTTTTTGATTGTTGAATAACTAATTTCTTTCTATCAATTGTTTCTCTCGTCTTCCCCCTTTGCCTGATACTCGAGGAACCGTTAGCTCATACAATACATTTTCACATACAACGCCACTAGAAAAATAGTCCTTGACTATTTTTTTACTAGGTGATTATTCCTGACTATTCCTGACTATTCCTTGAATAATGACTATTTTTTAATACCATGTGATAACACAACAAAGAATGAATGAAGGGTTGTTGAAGTGAACTCCCGGTTGCGCTCCCAGCCTCTCTCTACTGGAACACTACAAACACCATAGTCTTCAGCCCAAGCGGAAGTTCGCGAGAGCTCGTAGACGTCTCCTTGAGTGTTTCAATGAATGGCAACTCGCGTTCGCTGCACAGGGAGACGAAAATCAATCAAGAAACAGGTTTAAACCTGTTAATGAGTTTGGAAACTTCAATGTATATGCGATAGCTCTTTTAATAATATACAAAATGAGACTTTTATTTAATGTCGTGGAACAGGAAGCGACATTGATTGAAAGGAACCTGTCGTAGAGTTATCTCAATTTCACGTACTAATGTATGAACAAACTATTTCGTATGTCAAAACCGCATTTTAGTGAATAAAACATGCAATTTCTCGTAAATAATTTTCATAAACAATGGCAATGTCCCTACGCTTCATCTCTTCACCCATCATTTCGTCCCTACGCTTCATCAATGTCCCTACGCTTTATCTCTGCACCCATCATTTCGTCTCACTATCTTCTGGCGGATAGTTATAATTTATAAAGTTAACAAATAAAAACAGTTTTCGCGTAAAAAAGAAATTCAACGAATAAATTCGCTCGTATAACAACGCCTAAAGTTTACCAGATTTCATATATGCCTATTTTAGTACCTATACCATTTCTGCTATGCTTGCGGCTTTTTCTACGAGCAGTGCCAAAAGTGACCTTCTTGTTCTTAAACTTAACTAAAATTCACTTCACGTTATTTTAAACTAAAGTTTACGCTCTTGTTGAGGTGTTCCCCACACAATCACATTCGATCTACCGCCTTCGGAGGACACTCAGACCCAGTCCTCATTCCCGCATCAGGCTTATCCGGTCGCGAACATCTCCATCAACGTCACTCACCATCGACCATTCCTCACGACACTGCCGATATCGCCAGACCTCCGCATTGTCCACGTATTTGTTGACAAACCGGACTACAAAGCAGCCGAGCTAGGTCGGTCGGTTATTGAACGCTTTTTGCTCATGGATGCTTGATAATTAAGTTTTGCTTTCGAAGGTGTCTTGTTTTCAGGAAAGCGGTATTTATGTACATATGTAATATAAAAAATTGATACGTCATGATCTGAAGATGCTGTAAGAGTTTGTAAAATACAGTTATTCTAGGTTTTTTTAGGATTCTGCAAGAAAATAAGGGTCACTGCTAGCACTTAAGCCAAAAAAAGGTTTCGGGTTTTTCTAGAAGTAGAAACTCCCTTATAAGACATCACACTTACAGTAACCCTTCGCGCACTTCCTCTGACGCAGAGTGGCTTACTGTACACGAAAGAAGTCGAGTTTGTTCTCATTGTCAGTTGTATCTGATTATTAGAAACAGTGTTTTCATTAATCTCAGTCAAGAAACGGCACCAGAGCCTACCAACTTGATGAACTTCTCAATCAAAAAATAGATTTCAAAAGTAAATTATGATCTTTAAGTGACTTTCTTTTTAATTTTCTCGTTGGATTTTTTCATACTGAACAGAACGAAGAATTAAAAATATAATTTGAAACTTCAAATTAAATTGTTTTTTACAGAAAAAAAATGGCTTAACGTTTTTTTTTGAATTTAGTTCTGGGAAAAAAGTTTAAACTCGTTTTTTCAACTAAGCATATGCTAATGAAATTCAAAATCATGTTGTTGGGATCGAATCGCCTTTTCGCTCGTTATCCCTTTCTAGAATATTTATTTACGAAAGGAAAGTAACATTTACTTATTTACGAAAGTAACATTTATTTACGAAAGGCAGATGTTTTTTTCTTCAAAAGAAACACTTAAATGAGACTCGTAGGCAAAAAAAAATGGAAGAACTCAGATCCTTCACCATCCTTTTTGAGAACCCGAGCAAGTTCGAATTGATGCGCCAGAGATCTTCCTCCGTAGATGGGCGACGCTTCATCGCCAGCTCTTTCCAACTTCCGGAATACCTCGAGTTTGGCGAATGGAAGTCGGTTATCGATTGAATAGCCCTGATTTCTCTTATCGATTGAATACCTTTAACGTAAATCTTCAAATTCTAAGTTACACAGTTTAAAGGCAGTGACGCCTGGTTAAGATGATTTAATGTCAAGATGGCTGGGTTCGATCCCGCCCGGTGGACTAGCTTTTTTCTGTGCGATAGTTCAATCACTTGTTACCCTTAACGATGATTAGGTTTTCTTCGAGAGAACCCATGGAAGGTATTGAAAGGCAGGAATAATTTTTCAAAAATGGTTCAATATAGGGGGAGTAATGCGTAGGAGATGAAAGGTGAGGAAAGTAACCTTAGATTCCTCAATAGTTTTCCTGTTCTCAGTTTCCAAGGTTTTGATCACTATGAGATTGGAGGAGTATCAGTATTCAGTTATTTTTTTTTAATTTCACAAGCTTAGGCGAAAAAACATTTTTCTCAATTTTTTTACCAATCGGGGTAAAAATGATCGTAAGCTGAGGATTCAAAAAAAATTTTAAAGTTCTAATTGTACCGGTATTTGCCTTTGATTAGCGCTCAGGAGCGTTTTTCTTGTTTTTAGTTTTGAAAGTTTAGAAGACGGTTAAAAACAAACACACATATTATTTCTTTCCAGGATAGAAGCTCGAATACCACACTATCGGGCTCTCTTCGGCGTGGCTCACTTTTCTGTTCATGATTACGGTAGATGACTTAAATGCTCATAAATGAACGCGAGAATTTTTATTTGCTGACTAACTTATAGAATTCACAAAAAAGTGATTCAGTGGTTTGGGGCTGTTTCAGAAAAATATTGTCTCACCTCGAGTTTTCATGAAATTCAAAAAGATTTCAGCCAGTATTTTTCAAATCTTTGTTTTGTGATTGGAAACGGAGTCAACTTGAATGCTTAACAAGTTCGAACAAATACCGTAATTCATTTTGATTTACCTCAACCTTGAAAGCTTCATTATTTTTCTAACGAGTAAATGAGTAAATTGTTGACAAACAGTGCTTTTCTGGCGAAAAAATACTAGTCTGGCGAAAAACCAAAGTATTGGAGAATAAAAAAAAACATGAGTTACGTAGACAAGTTCCGAATTGAATACTTCCAACTGCTTTTCTGAAATTCAATTTGAAAAAAAGGGGAACCGTAAGATCAAGTTAAAAATTGCACGAAAGTAATTAACGCTATAACTAACACTATTAACGCTATCTGTATATGCGAAAATCAGTCTGAAAAAAACTGAATCGTGCTGGTTTCCAGAGTTTCCGGTCTTTGATGTTACGTTCTCCATCGATGAACAGATGTACGAACGGTCCAAGACGAGTGTGCTTATAACAGCAAGGTTACTGTATCAAACAAAGAGTTCTGTAGAAGAAAGTCGCACTATATCAGTTTTACATTACTGATTTCAGCTATAAAAATTTTGGTCTTTTGCAACTGCGGTGAGTATTTGCTGATCCGCGATATTTTTCTCATTTTATCGCATTTTCCAAACTACATTTCTGCGAGCAGTGAATACTGTCTCGTTTTGTATAAGAATCTTCGAATAATTCATTTCGATCCACAATTTTTAACTATGTCTGCAAGGGTAATAATTATATTTTGCACACGAAGGAACTCATTTGTCAAAAAATTTCGACTTTTGTTCCTTTTCCGAGAGTTCAGACAACATTTTCCTGTTTAAAGGTCCTAAATTTTTCTCTCCAATACTATAAGATTTTCCAACGTTTTACACAGCCAAAGGTCCGCGACAGTATTAATTAGTCTCATCCTTTACCTATCCATATCATTTTCGTTGTACATATTTCTCCATTTCCATTTCTTATCTTAAATTTTTTTTCTCTCTCTAATTTTCATTATTTTCCTCTCTACCTCTTTTTCTTTTTCTTTCTGTTTATCTTCCGCAAAAAATTTTTTTCTTTTTCTTTCTGTTTATCTTCCGCAAAAAAACTCTGCATATGTAAAACAGTTCGCTATCTGTGAATAACTACTGAAAAATGTATTTGTGCTCTAGGTACTTCCACGGGGCTGCTGTGGATGGCAACCTGGAGATCTACTGCGCTCCAAGATCTGAAGAAGAAGATGGAAAAAATAGAAGTAGAAGAAAGATACAAGCGGCGCTACGCTTACCTGTTCTACAAACTGAGGTACAAAAATTTTCAAAAAACTTTTCTGATCAGTTTTCGCGAAAAACTACGTGTAAATGTTCAACTATTTTAAGGACAAGACAAATTGCAATACAGACAGAATATTTTTCATAATGTATACGTAGAATTTTCACTGAAAAATGTATACATTGAAGTATCATAGTGTATCCTAATAAAATATTTTCATCTTTCTTCACAGAGATATAATTAAAGTGTAAAATTACCCAATTCGTTTGAGAATTGGATCAAAACAGAAATTTTATTTGAGTTCTTAATTCCCTAATGTTCCGAGTCAAAAGAGGTTTCGATCGGCTCACGCGTTATTTCTTCGAAAAAAAAACCAAAAAACCAACAAACATTTTTTTCTATGGCTTCGCTAGAGTATTCTTTCTAAATGCATTTCAATCATGTTCGGATTTAAAGGACATTTTCTACCTGCGGTAAAGCGCAAAACAAAGATTCTTTTGTTTTTCTTGCATTTTTTTTCTTGAAGGTTGTGTGGTACATGAATAACGTCAGTGGACCGTTTTTTTTTGGACAGGACACGTGCTGAAAAGAGAAAAAAGGTATAGAAGTACGCTTTATTGTTCTTCAGAAGGAGCAAATTCGGAAAAGTTACTCCCGTATGCAGCAAAGTACAATGGGATTTTTCTCTCATCTTTTGATTATTTGAAGGGGTTTTCTTAACTAAAAAGGAGCCCCCCGAAAGGACCCCCCCATCTCTGCCGATCGCAGATATAGTTCTTGTTCTACGTGATTAGAACACATTTTGTGCGAATCGTTTAAATAACTTTCTACGAGAACCTGACATTTGCATATGATTTTACAGTAAGTTCTCTAATTTCTGAACGCAACAACGATTGAACGAGTTTTCCGGGGAGTGTAAGTGGTAGACTTTGAAAAACTAGAACGATTGGTAATTTTTCAAATACTGCCCCAATGAGTTTTTTGCAGTGCTGGAATTCCTTGTATATCTTAAATTCTTTTCATGAACTCACGTTCTTGAAATGTTGGCTTTAATATGATAACGAAATTTGAAGAATGAACGGGTAGATTAGAAGGTAGCTATGCATAAATTTGGTAGCTATGCATAAATTTGGTAGCTATGCATGATTTACGAGAGCGGTAGAGAAAAAAAGCAGCTAAGAAGAGAGAAAATACGTGAGAACATAGGTTCGTTTGGCTTATTAGAATAATAAAAAAAACGAGAAGAACTTAGTCATGAAAGCGGAAAATTCTGGATTCAGAATTATATACTGGGAAAACTATATTGAGAAAAATTCATAGTTAATAAAAGATTACCCTCCTCGTTTGTTTTTTTTCTCACAAACTAGTTTTTTGTTACTCAAAAGTTTCCTCTTCTCATCTCCTCGAGATTAAAAATGCTGGGTGAGGTTCTTATAAAGCGTAATGAGATGCGATGAAGTCATGTAGATGAAGACTTCGATGTTCCGATGCTTAGGAAGAGTTAGCATAAGTTGTTCTGAGATCTTGAAGATCAGGCTATATCAATGAAACTCTGGTAAAAACATTGAAAGGGTATTCATCTAACGCGAGTTCTCCCGTGTAGAGATACGGACATAAAAATTAAGTATGAAAAATGATACATATACATTTGAAAGTATGACTATTCATACTTATAAGTTATTTCCATTCATACTTATGTATATGCACGCCTATTCATAATTATATACTTATAAGTATGAATAATCATAATTTTAATTCTACATATATATATGTAATTTTTCATATTTGTTTTTTGTTTGCGATCATGTCCCCAATCTAGTCTATGTCCAATCCGAGCATGTGATGCAACATGAAACTAGTATGTGATTAGTAATATTTGCATATTTCAACAATAAGTTAGAGAGTGGTCTGCATGTTCCGACAATGACCTTGTGTAAAACTTTAAAAAATAAAACGAATCTTTATTGTCAAATGCGCAACTCCTCCTGTTATCAAATGTGCAACTATTGTCAAATGTTGTCAAATGCGCAACTTTTCGTCAAATTTATTGTCAAATGCGCAACTTCGCAAGTTTGCCGCTTACGTGGAGAAACAAAAATTCAACAACTTGGGAAAATCAACAAAGATTTAGTCCATAGCTGGATCATTCTCAGACATAAATGTACATAAATCAGAACTTTGTCACAATGCTTCAAAGAACTCATAGCAGTCAAAATACTCGCTGTAGTTATCAGGAAATCAAAGCGAAAACAGTTACATTAACCCGCAAACTCCATAGTACACAGTGAAGCTTTTTAAGTTCAAAAGAGCTCAGAACCAAGGTCCACGTAAATCGAGCTCCGAATTTTCAGAACGATATATTCAAACATGTCTTAAATTTTCTGTTAACAAGAAAACTGTCAGAGTCTTGTGAACAGTATTCATGTTGATTAAATAGTGCGTATGTTTACTTCACTCAGGTGTGTGCTTGTTTTAAGCAGGCACCAATGTCTTCGAATGGTGCGACTTTTTGATTGCTTTTTATGTTGCTATGTCATACGAAAATCTGGCTTTCGGGTAGCTTTTGGATAACTTTTGGGTAACCTGTAACAATCAGCTTTTCGTCACTGACAATTGGAATCATTACTATTAATATTCACACCAGAGTTTTATGACTTATTATAGTAAACAATTTTTTTTGCGCTAAGGCAAGTTTCATTTGTTGTTAGCAACATTGATTTCGGAGTCGTTTTTGCGGAAGCCAAAGCAACATTTTTTGGGCGAAGGTTAAGGTTTGTGTCAATTCCATAATAATTTTTAAATCGTTTAAGTAACCATGGGTTGAGAATATGAAGTAAAGAAATCCATTGCACGGGAAAATGGTACTTGGACGGGACTGAACCTCCGCTGCCTAACCGGGGCTCGTAGAGCGTTACCAATACACACACCGAGCACACATTGTCCCACTATACGTGCATCATATGAGTCAATTAGAAGCACCGCCAAGAGTACAAAATGGGATTGAGTAGAGAGTTGACAACGATTAGGTCCTCGGTAATCGTCACCCAAGTAATGGGTACTCGAGAGAAAGCAGATGGGTCCACCACGCGAAGTGTGGATAGAACGTTGTAGGGCAGCCACATGGCGACGTGGGCCAGCACCACGAGAAGGGCTGTCACGAAGATGCGAGAACTTAAACTTATTTTAAATTGTTTCGCAGTTTTGCAGAAGTTCCCGAAAACAAACTTTGTTCTTTCTTAGTCAGTTCTCGAAAAATCATCTCAGACCATTTGAGGATGATATATTCACTGAATGATAGTACGATACCAGTTTGGGTGATATTGACCTAACTTGCTGTAGTTCGCTCTTTTATGTTTAAATTTTTCTTAACTCATTGTTCCGTATATGAATCGAAACGAATGATTTTCATCTTTTAAACAAGCTTATATCTGGTAGAGATATTCTTTCTCAAAAAAGACGAAATTTTTATAAATTAAATGTTTCCACGAGTAGAGGCTCAAAATTGAAAATTCAATATGAAACTCCTCGCACTAAGTGTAGGAAGTTTAGTTTCACTATAAGATCCGCTCGATTGTATTTATAGACGCTCGGATTCATTGTTCAGTTTCATTTTGTTTTTCATTTGTTTTTTGTATAATATATGTATCCACCACGTGATTCTTTTCGCGTAATAAAAAGTTCAAATTTTTCTCTCTAGAAACTACACTGAAGTTATGTGAATGGACTACATATATGATGCATGGACTACATACATATGGGCTGTACTTTAATGCTCTATCGTAATACATCGGGAAACCAGCACAAAACCAATGGAAAAATTGTATAAACAAGAAAGCCTTCTTACCAGGAACTAAATATTTTTGTGATGAAATACCAACAGGAGAATTTTCGTTTTTAATATTTGTTCAAAAAATCTTACCGTAATTGTCTCCTCCAAAGTGGCAACGGTGCCTTCTTCAGAGGTCCGTTCAAGTTGTAAAAAGCTGGAGAGGAAGAGAAAGCACATCTTTTGTAATCAAGGCTCCTGTAACGACTATGTTTGAATAAATTTAATTCAAATATTCAAGAAAAACAATAGCCGGAATTTTTCAAAATTCACACTAATCAATTTTTGTTATACCCGAAGTTGACTTTATGTATGAGAACCAGTAATCCTTTCAGATTACAGTTGAATTAATTGCGAAAGAAACTAATCGCCATTCTATTACAATGCATTTGAAACTTCAATTTGAAAATTTTTGTTATACCCGAAGTTGACTTTATGTATGAGAACCAGTAATCCTTTCAGATTACAGTTGAATTAATTGCGAAAGAAACTAATCGCCATTCTATTACAATGCATTTGAAACTTCAATTTGAAAAAAAAATAACTCAGAATTTTTTTGAAGAAGTTAACTTATACATAATATAATTCTATCAGTAGAAAACCTCTTTTATGAGAAAAACATGAATAGCTTCACTATCCATGTTCATTACGTCAAACGTTCGTTTTTTCATAAAAAATTTCCCCGTTATTGCTTTACAACCCTCGAGCCCAAAACCTCGAGCCGTTATTGCTTTACAACTCTCTAATGGAGCGTTAGAATTCAACTGTTCACTTTGCAAAGTAATTTTCTGCAAAGTGAACAGTTGAATTCTAACGCTCCATAACTTTTCATTCTTTTCTTTTTCAAACCCCGGAGATGGTCGGGTCTATCATTTCTTCTTCACACTGACTTCTACTCTTCTCTAATTCATTGAATTACCAGATTTCTCTTCTGTCTTCTTTGGACTCAAGACTTCGTGAATCTCTTCGGTATGAGGTTGAAACGCTAAGTGGTCTACCAAGACTCTTCAGTGCAACGCCACAGTTGCTTATTCCTCTTCCGAAGATTTTCTACTTTTTCACTTTCTCATTGTCAACCATGTTAGCGATGACCCTGAACCAGTTGTCCTTTGGCGATAAAGAATATCAATATCAATAACTTAAACTTGTTGGATTTTTCAATTAGTGAATTTGGAATTTAATTGTCAACAGGCAGAGAAAAGACACATTTTGAAGCAGCCATACCAAGATTAAAATTATTTACCTGAAAGAGGAGTTGTGAGATTCCCCTCCGAGAACAGATTCCTCCAGCATAGCTTTAGCCATCATTCTCGGGATTGGTGAGGATTGGGTTGAGATGCATCGCCTTTTAGGGCGTGGAGAGAAGGTGTTATTGTTATTATTGGTGTGACAGGCGGTGGCAGTGTTGTTTTTCTCATTGGCAGTTAGAAGCGGCTCGTACACCTTTGGGCCCCTAAATTTTCATGACAGTCGTACACATTCCGGCTCCTCAACATCATAATCGTACATTTCGGGCCACTCAATAGCCATGATGCTCATAAACTTCGAGCCCTAAATAATCAACATTGTCGTGCAATTTTGGGCCCCAGAATGGTCATCATGGTCATACCCTCTCGGGCTCCTAGATGGTCATGATGGTCGTACTTTCTTGAGCCCCTCAATGGTCATAGTGGCCAACTATAATTGTTTCTTTTAAAAGTCAAGTGTAACCTTCGGCCTCACACTCAGACTTCCTTAAAGCTGAGTGACGATGACATCACCAGTTACTTATTTAGGTCGGCAATGAATTGGCAGTGTTACAGTGAGAGTTGAGAGAAGCTTGGAAATGGGGTTCTTTCAGTTGCTCAAGATTCACACTGTTTAAATTTGAGTATATTATGTTCAAATTTATCGTGAAAACTGGGATAATGAGCGTTTCTGTTTTTTCACGCAACAGCTATGATCTCCCCTTCAGAAAAATGTCAGGTACATATTTTGCAGCTTTTTTAGCATCGAAATTAGATTAGAAAGTAAGTTCTTAAAAAGGGTTTCACATTGAGGCACTATGAAGTAGAAACTTGCAGAAAGAATCCATGAGTATATAGATACGAATGTATTAATAGATGTATATATGTATAAAACATATGTATATGTATATATGAATAAATGTTTGAAGATAGTTTTTACTTCGGAGAATATACTTGTGTAGAACCTGTTGTCTGTGAAGGAGAAAGTAGCGCTACATCTGGATGCTTTGGCTGAGTTGACAGGGCGGAGGGTGAAGGGGAGGAGCTTGAGAACAATAAAGAGGTAGGCTAGACATATGACGAGAAAGGGAATCCAGAAGACTGCGGCCTGGTGATAGAGCTCGTAGGCGAGAGCGAGACGCCTTGTGGACTCCGTTGACGCATTCTGGTGTTCGAAGATCTACAAGGATCTGTGATTAAACCGATTACACACCGAAAAGCCTCCAATTTAGTCATGAACGGATAGCTATTGACAGTTAAGCTCTCAAAGACACTTGTGCTTTTTTCATGGGCAAACCTCCCGAATTGGCTGATCGATTGATGATATTATTTTCATCTTTTCTTTTTTTCACACTTTTCCTCTTTTACTTACTCCATACATATGTTGTTTATTACATTTTCCTTCTTCTATCTCTCTCTCTCTCTCTCTCTCTCTCTCTCTCTCTCTCTCTCTCTCTCTCTCTCTCTCTCTCTCTCTCTTTGTCTTTTGTTCTTTCTCCGTACATTCCTCTCTTTTTTGATCTCTAGAGTGAGATCGACTGACGTTAAATACGTCGGAGCACTGATGCCAGTTGGGGTGGACCTCGACTGTTTTCCAAACCCACAGCTGAGGAATGCTGCAAACTGCTGCGAGCAGCCAGGCTGAGATCAGTATGTACTTGACGCGTTGCACCGAAGCCGCCCCTGAACATCTCCACTAAGACCCTGGTGAAACTAGCCTTTTCAGTAGTAAGTTCTAGCTTCTCAATCGGAATCATATTTTGAGACGCATCCTTGCAATCTTTTCTATTCTATCATGTGGACGTAATGTTAGTTTTTAAATATGCGAATGCAGTTTTACGAAGAAATGGTGAGTCACAGGGGTACACTAAACCCCAATGGTACGGTTTGGCCAAGTATAAAATGATAGGACCGAATTCGGGTGCGGCCGAATCCCATAAAAAGCGATTGAGAGCTAATTTATGCATGGTCACCTTGTATATGACTGGAGTAGACGACTTTGAGACGATCGAGTCCAATGGCTGCGACCACATTTGAGTTGGCGTAGAAGGAAAATATGGATAGGACTTTGTAGATCTTGCAGGAGGTTGGGGAGTCGCCCAGAGGCCATTCCGTCGAAATCAGCCACAGAATCTCAAAGGCTAGGAATAACCGAACTTGCTAAGTCTAAGCAAGTACAAAAAAAACACTGAAAATAGGACAGTCGAATCTCAATATATTAGGTGCGCAAAAAAGTTCGTAGCGTGTTTTTCAGTAAAAAAGTTTATTCAAACTTCAAAAACCCAAGCTTCAATCAATATTCTGTAGACCTTCTGTCATTATTAGACAAATCATGGATGCTTTCATGTAAGAACACGAATTGGCAAGAGTTGGAGTAGACCCAGGTTTTGACCTACCTCCATACTCAGAAGTTTGCGCGGTCACTTGATTTTGCATTTATCCGGATAGATGGTAATCCGATAGAGCTAAGTTAGAAAAATATGCTGAATAAGACTTGATTTCGTAGCCCAGCTCTGAATGTTTCCTCAAAGTTTTAATAGCGATCTGTCGCCGGTCCTTCTCATGCAGGAATCGAATAAAGCGAACTTGAGTTGCCTCACCATCCTGAGCGAATATGGCCTCGTTAAATCAAGGGAGCCTCGTTAAAACGAGCGAGCCTCGTTAACTCGAGCGAGTTTGTTACAGTAGAATTCAGCAGGGATGATGGTGTTACAAGGAAAGAGCTCTCAGTACACGATTTCACATGAGTTCAACTGAACTGAAAGCAAGACCCCAATTGGGGAAGTCCTGCATTAAACGTCGGCTCTGACTGCTGTCCTGCATTGAACGTCGGCTCTGACTGCTTCTTTCTGTCGAGCCATCGATGTATCCTCTTAAGATAAATTCTTTAACCCATTTATCATTCCCAAAAGTGTCCAGCCGATTCCCTTTGATTTTTTACGAGAGATGTGGTGCAGCAGATTCCTTGCGTTGATTCCTGGTTACCACAGACAACTCGTTAAAAAATAAAACTGCAAGCTGAAGATTTTACCGGACGGATCAAGGCTATTATTAATGGTGCTGTGAGATACATTAAAGTGCTTCGCATTTTTAGGTAGGTATTGAGCTTCGGATTTCTTCTGATAAGATGCTAAAGATCAGAGAGATTAAGCTCGACTGGGCTTCGAAGACGGTCGTTGTCATTGAACGACTCTCTCACTTTTTGAAACGTCTGAGCCTATCTCTGCTGTCGCTATTACAGAGACTATCTTCATCAAACGCCTGGCATAGTTTACGATGTCCCGCAGCTACTGTGCCGCCGAGCTTGGAGCATAAGAGTAGGAATACGGTTAAGATGAGCACTTCATCGCAGCGTTCCTTTGCCATTATAAAGCCAGTGACAAGCTGACACAGATTGGGAGAAAACTTGAGGGAGGCGTCATTCATAATTTTAGTTGAGAAGATTCTATAAATCTGTTTAAGAAAGTTTTTGAATGTGGAAAAATTCGATACGAACGTTCTTGCGCACCTAATACTGAAAATTTTGAGTGTATGTTTTTCAAAAAAATTTGTTTTTGGAAGTATGTATGTTGTTTTTGCATATTTTGCACCAAAGTTTAGGTAAAATAAATGCTAGATAGGCGGTAATTTTGGCCTATTTGATTAGGTTTTTTGTTCCAAGTCTCAATGAAGTAATTCTTGTTGCGCTTAAACTGCAATTGAGAACCCTTTCTTCATCACATCATGAGAATTTTAAACAAACGTTTTGCACGAACTATGTATACCATTTCTTTTTTTTAAAAAAAAGTTTTCTTCATGCTCTAAGCAGTGTGTACGAGAAAAAAAAACTAAAAAAATTCTTGTCATCTCACTAGCCGATAATCGAGAAAATGCGTTGGCGAATTCTCAGATTTGTTTAAACGCGCCCCCGCAGAATTGATGGAGCTTCTAATGAGATTTGAAGGGAGAGAAATCGAAATTTGAGTGAAATAAGCATCGGGCGGAGAATTACAGAAGTTGAGTGCAACAATAAAGCTTCAATGTTATACTAGATTATGTCAGACACAACACAAAAATGTGAGTATGGAAAATAACACATATTAACTATAAGTATGACTATTTATACTTATAATTTATTACTATTCATATGTATGAATATTATTTTTTAAGTATGAATAGTGATACTTCCAAATGTATGTATATGTGTCATTTTCCATATTTTTTGGTGTGTCCATACATCGCAGAAAATTAAAAATCGTGGGTATGTGGCTCTCTGTGTGTTATTTGAATCCATGAATACTGATAAATGGCGGAATTCATTATTCTCACACACTCATAATTAGATTTTTAAACGTTTTTTTTGTAAAAAATTTTTTTGTTTTTATAAAAAACATTTTATGTTGAAGAAGAATATTTACAGTACATATACCGTAGTTAGAAGATTCTGTATTTCACTATGAGAAATCAATTTCAATTCTACAGCATTCCTTGGGATCACTAAAGTCGTCGGCAAACTTAGGAGGAACAGATATGGTTCTCTTACTTAACTTTGAAATGTTAAGCTAAAAAAATTCACACGTTTTCTTTAACTAGGTACAACAGAACTTAAACACAGGTTTGAGAGGTCACTTAGATTTATTTTTAGTACTTCAAGGACCTCTCTTACCTTGCCGAATGTGTGGACGAGGAGAATGAGAAAGTCGGTCGTGCAAAGACTCAACTTGAAAAGGGTGAAAGATGATATGTGGTAGGGTCCCGCGACAATAGAAGCTCTTGTCGTTGGCTGACGGTATCTGAATAAACCTTTCGTGACAAATTTTATAGCCAGAAGTTTCTTCTAGGAAATCCTTCAAGCATCTTACTCAATAATTTATAAGAAGCTTAGAGAAGGCTCAGTTTCCGTTTCATTCGTCACCAGAGAACATCCAAGCTTGCATTCGAAAACTACATTCAGTTCTCCTTCATTTACATAAGTGTTCCGAGTTTCACAGAAAAGGGGCAGGAGAAATAAAGGTTGAGTTTGAGGAGGCATAAATCAAATATGATTCTCTGAAAGCTATGACTATTCAGATTTTAAGCCACATTTCGTAAATTGGAACTCATCCAGATTTTGATAAATGAAGGAATGAACAGAAGAGGAACTTCTTAAAAGACTACGTAAGTTCACCGTCAAACTCTTTTCTACTTCAAGTTGGTATTGGTTTGAATGGAACTCTTAACACAAAGAGAGAAGGCTAGACTTGCTTGGAAGAACTTTGAATGACTCGGATTCAGAATGAATTGTGACGGAAGTTCGAGCAACGAGAAAGGACCACCCAAAGCTAAAAAAGGTCCTATTATCGGGGTACGTAAAAGGGACAGAAAATTGAAAAAGAGACTTGTTCTGGGGAAAGCCCCGCTCATCCCATTGTCACAACCTACAGTTCCAGTGCACCAACTTTGTTAAACTGAATTGAGAACTTTGTTTGAGAAATTCTCAACTATTCCAGCGGCAGCATGTCCAAATGTGCATGTAAATTATTTGAATGAAAATGTCTGAATGTTTCAGGAACTTCCTACCGTCTATAAATTCCAGGCGGAACTTGAGTTTGTTATCTGTTTTCACTTCCTCTCTAAACTATTCTCCCGAGAGAACAATTGTTTCGTTCGAATTTCCTACATAAACAAAATGACGGCTGTTCTTTTGTGTTGCGAACAAAAAGTAAATTTGCTTCTTTTTGCATTCTCTCCATGTCTCAAATTTGTTTGCCAATTCCATCACATTTGACTGACTTCAAGTCCTATTTTCAAATGAAAAATACTTCTCTAATTTTTGTTCATATTTACGAATATTAAATTCAGATTTACGAATATTAAGTTCATATTTACGAATATTAAAACCATAGTTTCGGAACAGGGAATGATGCTCATGACTCATCACATATAAACAAACATAGTCTTCCTTCCCTTATACTTCTCAATGTTCATTCACCTTCACATTACGACAAAAAACTTTTTAAATCAAAAATTGCAAAGAGAAGTAAGAAGGGAAGAGACAGTAAAAAAGAGAAAGGGTAAAAGAGAGAGAATGAAAGAGAAAGGATAAAAGAGAGAGAATGAAACAGAGAGGATAAAAGAGAGAGAATGAAAGAGAGAGCGAGAAAAAGGGCGAGAAAGAAAAGCTAGAGTTAATAAATTATGGTTGAAGCCTCCTCCCCCCGCTCCCCCTCCTCCCACAAAGGATATGACCAGTCTACTTGTTTATGTCATTTGTTTCTCAAAATTCTTACGCTGAATCCCCTTACGAGACTGAAATATCGTTTTCAATTTTTCATTCTGAAAAAAAGTTTCCCGAAAAAATTTTTTTTTTAGAAAAGAAACGATTTGTTTGACGGAAGAATGGACATTGCTACAACGAACGAGAAACGTTATGATTCCAACCAAAGTGTTCTTCGTGTTCAGAATCTTCATGTATGAGTCTCTATTCAACGAGGATGAATGAGGGAGTAAATTAGAGCTTAAGTCTAGGAAGCTGTCTTCAATTCATATTGAAGAAGACAAGTGAGGAGAACAAGTAAGTATCTTGAACTAAAAATATCCTGCACGTCACAGAGTCTAAGAGGAACACTAACTGACATACGAGGAAGAATAATAAAAAATTGGCCATCTTGAAAAGTTCACAGAAACCGGCCTGCACTGAAGTAATATTTTAAGCATTGAAAGTTGAAAAAAGTTAACAAGTTCTCAAGATGAATTCAGAGAAGCTAAAACAAAATGGAATTTAGAATACGCTTGCAGTGAAAAAAAGAAGGAAACACACTCTTACTGAAAATACAAACATTCATAATTAACTACAGCTTCAATTACATTCAATGAACTTTAATACTTTGGAAACTGCTCCGCAGACCGGAATCCCGAAAAATTATGAATTCCAGCACTTCAAGCCCGAATAAATCAAGCTACGTGCCCTTATCAACATAAAAACAAACAAAAACTCACATTCGCCTCCCCCCTTTTTTTCCCTCCCCTCTCCCTCCCCCCTCCGTTTGTCGGAATTGATAGAGGATTCTTTTTCTCATTCACGTGGACGTCAACAGAATTATATGCCCTTTACCCTTTAGCCGACGGCCCCTATCTTCATGAAAACAATTTGAAAAACTAAAGAAGAAATTATAATTGCAAGACTCAACGTCGGAGAAATGCGGCGCTCTCTTCGGAGAACCTGCAGACTCTCTGCAGACTGGAAAACCCGCACTATGAAAACTTTGTCTGGAACTTCACTCATACGCACAACTCTTTATATAATATGTAGCGAATGATCCAGACATCTGAATCAAAAAAAGATAACTTCAATTACAGTGGAATGAAAATGTATGACAAAATTTCGCTACGAAGAAATATTCCAAATTTGAGAGCAGTGTCCAGTTTTTTTCTTTATTTTCATATCTCACTCTTCATGCCAGATTACTTACATTACCAGTGAGATTTTGGATATACATATTAATGAGCACCAATAACCCGCATATATTAAAAAAAAAGAACCTGCCTAATTTGTAAAAAAGCTCAATTAGATGAAAAAGTTCATAAAAATGACATGAAATCTCAATTTAGCAGGCTGATACACCTCCAAAAAACTTCAGTTTAATTAACTCAAGTTGCATTTTAAGTAATGAAGTTTGATAATAATCAAACTACTGATGTATTAGTTTCAGAATCATCGAAATATTCCTATTTTCCATGAAATGTTATGTCTTGAATAAAACAGTTTGATTAATTTTTCTGGGAGAAAATGCAAATAAAATTTTATCAGGTTGTCAAGCGATAGCAATTCTTCAAGTTTATTCTCTGGGGAGAAATATTCGTCTAATTCATGGAAAAGCATCACGACTCGACTCTATAACATCTCGGTTTCTTTCCACGTCCACCGTTCTTAGGACATGGATAACGGTTGGAAATCAACTATGTCTCAGAACAAAACAAGGTCCGTAACCCACTCAACTCACCTCGCCTGCTTAAGAAGCCTGGCGAATACGATCAGATTCATCACAGTGGCAATGGTGCCAATGGTAGCCAGGAAAAATATCTCCATTCGCTCCAGATTGTCCTGGGCGGGCGGCATTTCATCGAACTCCACTTCTCCGCTCTCCATTCCGTAGCTCCAGCCGAGGCCTCGTGGGTCTGAACGCATTCGGGCTTGAATGGGGACTAGATTCCTCCGTTTCTAATACTTGTCCTACCACCCACGATGCTAAGAGATTGGGCGGGGCAAAAGTCAGAGAAGAATTAGTCCGCAGATGACTAAGGAACTCAGTAAACAGAGCAAAATTCTGAATCGAGAGCAGATTGGATGAGGATTCAGGAAGTTTGAGAAATGAGAGAAGCTAAGCATCTCAGAAGTTGGAAAAGCAAGGAAATAGGAAAATAAGTTGAATAAGATTTTCACAATTGATTTCGAAGCTCGTGTAATTTGTGTTCTGTTTCTTTCATGCTTCTTTTTCGCTTCGCATTTTTTAAATGGATTATTTTTTCAGTAAGAGGAATGAATGTATGATGATTTAGATATAAGAGTAAAAGATCAGCATTTTTTTCAGTTTCATTTGCCAGGTGTGAATGGTTTAGAGAGTGAATTAGTAATTAGATGTGGGTTCAGTAAAGGGTTCAGTTAATTTTGAAGAAGAAAAAACATGTAGGCGAAAAAAGCGGAAATTTTCGTACATGTATACATACCGGAGAGAAGTTTATTTTATCAACGGAAGTGAGAACGAAGAAGTTCGCTGAAGAAATTTTTAAAACATGGCTCAATATACACAACATATAGAGTTATAATGAAAGAAGACTGGAGAGTTGCTCGGATTGGTCATGACTGAAAAACGAGACTCGGATTGCTCATGACTGAAAAACGAGACTCGGATTGGTCATGACTGAAAAACGAGACTCGGATTGGTCATGACTGAAAAACGAGACTCGGATTGGTCATGACTGAAAAACGAGACTCGGATTGGTCATGACTGAAAAACGAGACTCGGATTGGTCATGACTGAAAAACGATAAAACACAACCGGATGCCGTGGTGATTGTCAGTGAACTAAATACAATATGGCAAAGTAGACGTGTATAAAAAAGGAGTTTAAAAAATCCAGACACCCCCAAGAATTATTGATCATATATTTCTTGGTGTCTGGATCTGTTAATAATTCATATACATACAATCGGGATAACTGCAACATTTGTATGGCTAACTCGGCAAGAAAGAAATTTCACAAGTTTTTATAAATGTCGGAGAAGTTCCGCAAAAGAATATGAATGATTTAATATTTCCACAAAAGAAATATTATTTCAGCGAAACTTGTGGGGTGAATGAGATTCAATTGCAACTGAAGCCTTGAATGCTTCTTGGAATCGAAGAGAAATCGTTTCAATTGTTAAGAAGTTGAAATAGATTTTTTGCCTTTTTTAAATATGAAAACCGGAAAAATTTCAATAATAAAGATTTCTTACGCAAAACATTTTAAACAACTTCAAAAGATGTGTGAATACAGGCAGAACAAAGAGGCAAAGAGGTTCTAACTATTCAACGATATGATTAGTTAAGCACATTAAAAGGGGAAACTACAAAAGACCACAAAGAATTAGGGGAAACTTTATAATAATAAAATAAACAAATATTTGGCAAGAAAAAAGACTCTATACAACAAAAAACCTTTTAAAAAATGTTAGTTTTTAAATATGCGTTCCAAGCCAGTAATAAAAATTCCACAAAAACAAGGGAAAATAACTTTGAAAATCTACAAGACATAGAGTTGATGGCAGAGTTTGACGCAAAACAGACAAAATGGATCTTTTTGACACAGTCAATGCTACTTTATCGACGATGAGGAAGTCTCCAAATGTGTGTTCCCTTTTTGTACATATGACAATTTCCTGAATGCTGCTGAAGCAAGTTTATTCGAAAGACTCAATTCGTGATATTTCGCTGCTTTCAAACTAGAGACTGCTCCATTGTTGAGTTAATTCTATCGAGGAAGAAGAGTGACGGAGAATCCGAATAAAGCAATACTCCCGACAATCTGAACTCGTAGACATCTGGTGCAGAAGCGAAAGAAACTGACGCTGTGAGCTCATTTCTTAGAAACTACACAAATGCTGATTCTAGCAATTCATTTACGGATCTGAGTTGCTGTCACTTTAGCAAGACAGCTGAGACAAAAATTTAAGAAATTTCAACAAAAAAAATAACATCAAAGAAGGAAATAATCTTATGAAAAAAACCTTGAAATAGAAAAGGAGGAAATTAAGAGAAAAGAAAAAGAAGCAGAGGAAAAAAGAAATTGGAAAACTACATATGGCGATAGCGTGGGGCAATAGAATTTTGATGTCACCGATTTCGCTGAAAATTTCACCAAAGGGTATTTCAAGTATGGCGAGAACGATGATCAACTTTAATTTTCCTGATTTAAACTCTTTGAAAAGCATGAGACGATTGAAAAAAATCTTGTTTCGCCGAAAGTACATGAGGGTGTCGCACTGTTCTAAGAGGCATATGTCAGTCAGATTGACAGCTAGATCCATCAAATACCGACTCGATGTAGTTGAATGATGTATCTTCGAGTAACTATGTTGGCTTTTTAGCTTATTCAACTTTCACGGTTTTCGCGAGAACAAATATCAAAACAGACATTTCATGAAAAGATGAAAAAGATATTTTTCTCGGAGTACAGCAAAAAGATCCGAGATTCCAGTCAGTACGTTGTAGCCCTGAGTTTTTGCTACAACTCTCGTATACATCATTTTTCAAACAACTTAGACAAACTCGAGATACATCGCTTTGAGTTCGTATATTACTAAAGGTATGTCTAAAGACTTCGCAATAGAGCTAGGAGTCTAAAATTAAAAGAATCACACTTGCTATCCACTCCTGATTCTAAAATAATTACAAACTTGATTCTAGGACGTCGGAAACCCTGTCAAATAGGTACCTCGTTTTCAAAACTAACTTTTGAAAAAAACTTGTTTGGATTTTGAAATGACTCAACGCGTTTTTCGAATTGAAAGATAAAATTCGGCTAAATTGTTGGAATTTTCTAAACTTAACTATACAGGGAAATTCAAGTTTGTAAGTTTGATTATCGATTAGTTATGCCAGCTTTGAAAAACCTGAAAACTGTTTTTTTTTTGGTCGGAACTCATCATGTTTTGATTGAGCAAAAAGTGTTCAACTACAAAAATGTTTATCGTTGTATGGGGCATAACATAAACAAAATTCGACAAATGTCAGTATGTTGTAGCCCTGAGTTTTTGCTACAACTTTCGTATAAATCATTTTTCAGACAACTTAGGCAAACTCGAGATACATCGCTTTGAGTTCGTATATTACTATAGGTGGGGGTATGTCTAAAGATTTCGCAATAAAGCTAAGAGTCTAAAACCAAGAGAATCATACTTGCTATCCACTCCTGATTCCAAAATGATAACAAACTTGATTCTAGGACGTCGGGATCCCTGTCAAATAGGTATCTTGTTTTCAAAACTAACTTTGGAAAAAAACTTGTTTGGATTTTGAAATAACTCAACGCGTTTTTTCGAATTGAAAAATAAAATTTGGCTAGTTTGTTGGAATTTTCTAAACCTAAATATACAGGAATATTCAGGTTTGTAAGTTTGATTATCGATTAGTTATGCCAGTTTTAAAAAAACCTGAAAACGGTTTTTTTTGGTCGGAACTCATCCATCATGTTTCGATTTGAGCAAAAAGTGTTTAACTACAAAAATGTTTATCGTTGTATGAGGCATAACATAAACTAAATTCGACAAATGCCCGTCAATTTTGAAGCGAGTTATGGCCACTTCAAAAAAACCCTAAAACCCTTAAAATCGACTTTTTTTCAAAAAACTTTTTTTCCTTCTCATCAGCTTAACTAGACAAATACGATAATATGAAAACCTCGAAAATAAACATACTTTTGAAAGAGTTATTACGGTTAGTTCAAACACAAAAAAACCTCACTGGGGGTCCTAAAATATCTTTTTTCAAGGTTTGACCTAACCGTTATAACTATTTTCAAATTAGGTTTATCTTCAAAGTTTCTAATTCATCGTGTTTGTCTAGTCAAGCTGATGAGAATGAAAAAAAAAGTTTTTGGAAAAAAATCGATTTTAAGGGTTTTAGGGTCTTTTTTGGAAGTGGCCATAACTTGCTTCAAAATTGACGGGCTTTTTTAAAATTGA
The DNA here is from genome assembly GCA_964056735.1 of Allodiplogaster pararmata. Lineage (NCBI taxonomy): Eukaryota > Metazoa > Nematoda > Chromadorea > Rhabditida > Diplogasteridae > Allodiplogaster > Allodiplogaster pararmata. The sequence continues at coordinate 27,433,268 of OZ057408.1, forward strand.
AAAAAAAATTGATTTTTGATGGCAGCGCTATAAGATAAGGCTATTTTGATGGCAGCGCCATAAAATAAGGCTATTTTGCTAGAATCTGCCATATAACAAATAAAAATCATCGAAAAATTAATTTATGGCAAAAAATCAAAACGGCAGCGTCATATATGTATCTTAAAATTCTACATTACTCAGTTTAAAGGCACTCCTCTACTCTACATACTAAGAGGACAAGGCTTTTAACACTATCGCACGGAATAGCAATGTTCCCCGTGGTGTAATGGTGACGCGTGCTTCAGGTTTGTTACGAGATGACTGGATTCGATCCCGTCCGGGGACTAGATTTTCTCTGTGCGATAATTCAATAAATCGAAGCATATGTAGTAAAAATAACGAATAATTCATCCAGATGTATGTATGCAAATTATCAAGGCATGGGGTTGAAAGCACCTACCAAATTATCAAGGCATGGGGTTGAAAGCACCTACCAAATTATCAAGGCATGGGGTTGAAAGCACCTACCAAATTATCAAGGCATGGGGTTGAAAGCACCTACCAAATTATCAAGGCATGGGGTTGAAAGCACCTACCAAATTATCAAGGCATGGGGTTGAAAGCACCTACCAAATTATCAAGGCATGGGGTTGAAAGCACCTACCAAATTATCAAGGCAACTTTTTCTGATGAAAATGATTGAAATAGATCAGAGAGAAAAAAAAGTAAAGAGATGTATGAAAAAACAGAGTTGAATGAAATAACTATGATAAAAATTTTTTTTTAGTTCGTTGGGTATTATTATTTATGCATGATACATCATACATTTATATTAATTTTAATAATATCTGAATGATTCACCCAGATGTTGTCCGATTATATCCACCGCAGGGCGTAGATTAGGTTTGCAAGGTGAAAGAATAACATTATTAAATTAGCGTACCAACATATGAGGATTACCAGACTCTTTTTCTTCCCCAAGAATTATCACATGGTGTAAATCTTTACTGTTGATTTGATTAGCTTAACTACATAGAAGTATTTCACTGTGGCTCTTCCGGAACTATTCCGGAACGGCTAACAAATCTCAGGTATTTGTAGAGAAAAAATAAACTAAGTTTCTACTCTACTAAACACAACAAATGTTTGGGAATTCTTATTAAAGTTTCCTACAATTTCAGCGAAAAAATTCATTCATAAGCAAAAGTTGATGACATAAGAATAGGTTTTCGGAAGTAGGTCTATCACGAGGGGGAAAAACTCAAACTCTGGAGGAATGAAGCAAGATAGAGCCTAAGGCCACGTCTTCCATTCTATGCAAACTCGAGAAGAATTTCAATATAGCGTTCTTTTTGCATTGCCATGAGAGGATCTCAGACGCACTTTTCTTCATTAATTTCTTTCTTTTTTGTGTTTTATGCGGTTTTTTTATTCCTTTCCCTTGCGATCAAAAAAAATTTCTGGAAAAACACAACAAACATAATTTTCTTGGTCTCTATGAAGAAAAAAAGTGTCGACGTCTTTTATTTTGATGCTCTCTCTCTCTCTCTTGGCCTTCTTTTTTATCTTTCTTTGTTTATTCATCCTTATATTCGACTTGTTTTATCTTTTCATTTCAATTCATGCCTATCTCAGTTCTTCTTCGGGTGAAATTCATATTATTTGCAAGGAGAAAGATACATTGTATCTGAATTTGGAATTGAATAAATCATCGGAAATAGTAGGAAACCACTGACTCCGTAGAGAAATTTCTGAGAGTTTTTTAGATTGCAGGGTTGGTCATCAGGGTTTTTAGATTGCAGGGTTGGTCATCAGGGTTTTTAGATTGCAGGGTTGGTCATCAGGGTTTTCAGATTGCAGGGTTGGTCATCAGGGTTTTTAAATTGCAGGGTTGGTCATCAGGGTTTTTAGATTGCAGGGTTGGTCATCAGGGTTTTTAAATTTCAGGGTTGATCATCAGGCAAACCAGCAAAAAGCGTTATTATTTTTTCTATTGCACTTTATTTTTTATCAGTATTGTTGTAATCGGCCTTTAAGTGCTATTAGATACTTTGAGACCTTACCATTGCTCATGCGAACCATGAAGAACTCAGGAAACTTTGGCATTTCTTGTCTATGACATTTATTATTTTTTTATTTAAAAAAAGCTACTATTCGCACTCTCTATACAGCTTATGTTTTCTTCAAAGCCTCTCATCTCTAGATGTCTTTAACTTGATAATACTTTTTCGAAACTGCAACCTCGGTGAAAAAATTTTTAATGTCGGAAATGGGAAAAAACATTTAAGACGTTTTCATTGGAGGATACAATTTTTTGGACGCTTAAGGAGCGGAAGAATTTAAATTTTCAGTTAGTAAAGCTTGAATTTTTTCATTATACATATAATCTAATCAGCGTCGGTTAATACAATAAAACTTTTGCTAAAGGAATCTTTGATTATTTATAACTGGTCAAGTTTTTAACAGAACCAATTTTAAAAACCAAAATGACAAATTCGACCCAGAAAAAATAGGTTTTTTTCTGGGTCTAAATTAGAGAAATAAATAAGGAGTATAACTTTTATTTGAATTTGCTATCTCCTTTTTCTACATACCTCTCAGAATATCCTAGTTTAAAATAATAAACAAAAATCAGCTTCAGAATCTCACTCTTCATTTTCAGACTCATTTCGACCCTTGTTTCGACGGAAAATCATGTGGCTTGTTTATTTCCCTACAGTATGTGCAGAGAACGTTTAATAATCGAAAAATTTCTAAGAAAACAACTGCAAACTTAGATGAAATTCCAGGAAATTACCCTCTTTTTGTCGAAGAGTATCAGTAAAACTTACCCGAATCGGTTGAAGTTGATCATTATGAATAAACACACAAATTTACGTAAAAAGTATCGGAAACAAAAACGAACTGATAGCAAAAACCTTGATCAATGACACGTAAACCAAACGAATACATCTTCAAGCAGCTAACCGCTACGTAAAAATCCAAAGATTCCCGGAATCACGGTATTTATTACATTTACTTGATTTCTAAAAAGTGAGATCAAGAGCCGAAAACAAAGAGCGGTTCGGATCGAATCAGTACAATCAATAACTATCTAGCTCATAGCAACTAAAAATGAGAAAGAGGTTTATCCTAGTCAAATGTTCGCAATATCATAATCGAATACAAGAAAAATCGCAAGGATTTTAAGGAGTTGCGTCATCCTATATCTGATGACGTGATTAACTGATTTGATTAACCCGAGTTACCTCATACTAATTAATACTGAATGTTCTTTTCTCGGAATTTTAGTACAAAACACCCTGTTTGGGAAGAAAGGATTCGTTTGACTATAATAGCTTATTGTTAGTACGCGTAAAAGTTCGGTAGACTGTATTGAGTGTTCACTTACAACCTATAACTTTGTAGCTCTCAGCCCTCCGAACCCAATTATGCCCTTATTTTTCTTCTCATGTCTTATAATTATTTGTTACCGAGTATTATTACACATACGAGCTTCTAATAATTTGACCTGATTCCAAAAAAACAATTCTAAAAACTTTCTCTCTACATATTCAAATTCCAGTCAAACACTGAAAAAAATTGATAATGAAGTTCGAAGAAAATTTCAAAGAGCTAGCAAAAACTTTGTATGAAATTAGAACAAAATCGAGAACATGCTTAATGAATTTGATAATTTAAAATCAATATGACTTCATGTACAAATGGCATTCCCACTTCTAAACAGCTCGTGCTACATATGTACAATCTGGTGATCAGTTCAGAAAAGTTTCAAACAAGCATCGAAAGACCCATATCAAACTGAAACTGAAATCCTGGAACGTGATCTTACATGTGGCACATTGAAACTATCCGAGTTTCATCAAGTAAAATAGGAAGAGAACGCAATAGTTTATTGCCCATAAAATAAGTGAAGGCATTCATTTTATACTAAGAAAAATGTTATGATGAAATACGATATGTGTCTATAACCAAATTTCACGCAACCTAATATATGCAACCTAATTTGCAACAATCGAGCAAATACTTCTACGTGTGAATATATACATTCTGTATAAAAATCTTCACTGAGCAGATTCAATTTAAATTCATTTTCATAACATGCAAGTGTGAATGGAGCGAGGTCATATTTCATTTTAAATTGACCATATCAGAAGACAAATCAGTTTCTCAGAAGCTTCCGACAAGAGAGACTAATCGGAGTCAAGGAATGTGTATTTGGTTGCGGAATTGGGACCCGTTTTGGAGAGCTCTCGCGTTTATTTGGAGAAAGCGTACAGGAAAGGGTTTATCACGGTGATGAGCAGCTGCAGGTCGTTCAAAACGTTCGTGTGGTCGCTGAGTAATCTGGAATCTGATAATAGAAGACGAGTTTAAGTGAATTCAATTCCACTGTCTAGTCTCAATATTAGCGCCGTGAGTGCCGTAAGGGTCGTAATAGAAATAAATCTGGTTTTCGTAAGAAGGGACCTATGGTACGGTTCAACTGTTTCAAAAATACTGTCGTATTCTAGAAAGCGGTTTCCCGTGTTCTATCATGTATCGTCAATTATGTGTGATTCCTCAAAAGCAACTGACTGGTAAAGCGGCATGCTGATGTACTGAGCAATGGCCAGCACATTATAAGGGAACCAGATGAGGAAGTGGGCGACCACGATTAGCAGAGTCGACCGGAAGAGCTTCCCCCGTAGGCGTCGTCGCCACGCTGGCTGCATGGCCTCTGAGCCTCGAGGAGTGTGGAGGACGAGACCGTTCTTAGAGCATTCTGACTGACTTCCTGAAGGAGGAGACAAATCCATATCTTGCTACTCATCTCTTTTGCGCACTCTACGACTCTTCGTCAGTCCGGGCTTGACGTATTGGTAGTGTGCGCGATTGTGATCTACCGAAAACCTAAAGGGGATCAAAAATGTTTGTTGTCCTATAACACGAATCTGACCCCCCCCCCGCTACACATACTAGCAATTACCGAGCGGGCCGCCACTGTTTCTACCAGGATAGTTCTGCCCGGTATCTCAGAGGAGTGCATACCCCCCCTCTCAGAGGAGTGCATACCCTGGAACAAGCGCGAGAAAAAAAATTCCGGTTTTTTTATAGACTGTTCAAAACAAACCGGATCATAGTCAGGTTTTGACACTATTACATAATGACATTCAGCAAAAGTCATTAGCATATTTCGGTAAAAAAATATGTTTCAACCAGATCTCGAGCGTAAATTTTAACTCGAGTTAACCGGAACTTTTGAATTTATATATATATGCACATGTGATTGATTTTTTAAGTGGAGAAACATATGGTTCGAAATCCGTTTCATAAGCAATAATTGAAAAGGTTAAACGTTGTTCATCGAGTTTTCAACTTTTGTTTTTGAAATCTTCTTGCAATTTCATATGTTCTTTCTCCCCTATCCATTTAATTATTGTGCATAGTTGTCAATCTTTTACTCAAAATTAGATTTGTTAAGAAGTTTTTTAAAAGCTGCTTTTAGTCGAAAAAACATCAAATTTTCAGCAACAAAAAAACAAACTTTTGTTGAATTTTGTAGTGACAGCTCCCTCTTTTCGGCCAGATGAAAATAGGCTGAAGAGACTCACACGAGAGGCCTTCTATAACAGACCCTCTCCTTTCATCGCATCAAAGCTTGTATGGGGTAGGAAGTTCGTAGTATTCATTTTTGAATGAATGCATGAATGAATGAATGAATGAATGAATGAATGAATGAATGAATGAATGAATGAATGAATGAATGAATGAATGAATGAATGAATGAATGAATGAATGAATGAATGAATGAATGAATGAATGAATGAATGAATGAATGAATGAATGAATGAATGAATGAATGAATGAATGAATGAATGAATGAATGAATGAATGAATGAATGAATGAATGAATGAATGAATGAATGAATGAATGAATGAATGAATGAATGAATGAATGAATGAATGAATGAATGAATGAATGAATGAATGAATGAATGAATGAATGAATGAATGAATGAATGAATGAATGAATGATTGAATGAATGAATGAATGAATGAATGAATGAATGAATGAATGAATGAATGAAAGCGTAGTTGAATGTACAACTAAATTTATCAACTGTTCAGTTACCTCTTGAACGAATCTTGTGAGACAAGCTTGCAAAAGACATTGGAGACTTATTTTGAAACTTGCTAAAAGGAGACTTATTTTGAAACTTGCTAAAAGGAGACTTATTTTGAAACTTGCTAGAAAAAATTAGTAATCGAAGATGTGAAATGAAGTGAAACTTAGTAAGTTTTTCATGAACTCTTCCTTTTCAATTCAAGTTTCAAAGTAATCTGCCCATGTTATAACTGTTTTCTCTTTTATACAATGTTTTTGTACATACATATATACCCAAATGAAATGGTTAACAAATCATCAATTGGATTAAACTTGTTTCTAAACCCTACCCTTTAAACTGATCGGGTGATTACTTAGTGGAAATAGTTTTTAAAAAAGAAGTATCAATTTTGAATTTCTGGGATAGGAATGAACCATAAACAAAATATTCAATGAAATTAAACCTAAAAAATAATTCAAAAAGTTATCCGTGAAGTAGTTGCTAGTATCCATTATTTGTTTTAGAGCATTTAATCAATAACCGACTTAATGAATGAAGCAATGAATGAATTAATGAATAAATGAATAAATAAGAACGGAAACCTTCTCCACTATGAGCTCCGCAGGGTCATCGTTTACGTTGTCTGGAACGAATTCCCTTTACTATAAGGTATTCATTCCAAACCTTTCTATGTTTTCAAAACTGAAAAGATGTATAATAGTTGAGTCTTTCTTTGTTGAAGAAATCGATTTTAGTCAGTTTCTATAGTATCTTATCTTCTTCTTAGCGATCCCTCGCGACGGCCGAAGTCGGCGATGTAGTTTTTATCGAATAGTTGTTTCACAGTTTTACCTCTATGTATATTCAGAACTTTTTATTATATGAAAACTTAATTTAATAAAATAAAAAGATTTTACTATTTAGATTGTGTTATAGAAACTCTGAGAGAAATTCACTGACTCTGGGATGAGATTTGCAAGGAGATGGGATCAATGGATACTCTCACAGAGAGTCCGATCGTTGGCCGACACTATATGAACGACAATTATAATAATAATAATACTCAAACTTGATGGAGAACAAAAATGATAGTAATGTTTAATACTCCTACTCATTCCTATTTTATGGGTTCGTTTCGATTTTTTTTCATGGTTTTTTTTTGAGTTTTAGTTATGTCATAATCGAAATTTTCATAATTAATGTGATATTTGTTGACTTGTTGACTTTTTGAAAACTAATAGTTCTCATCATTATTAAAATTAGATTTGAGCTCCATTCTATTTCGAGTATTCAATCGTCGTCAAGATATTTTATCAGTTCAGAACCCAAAGTTAGCCTCAAATAGCATGATAAAAGTTTTCCCCGCAGCAACGGATTGAATGTTTTCAATTCGTGGCTGCGGGAAATTTTTTATCATGCTATTGTGTTTTCAACCGCTGAAGTTCTTGGTTGACTTAGATGCTCAACCCTGTTTCATGATTGTATGTACCAAGTGTTGCTTCTATGGAGTCTTTCATCTTCAGACAATGGAACTTCCGGTGTTACGCAGTTGAAATAGGAAAAGTTCCAACGAGGGAGGAAGGGAGGGTGTGTTTCAATGAGAGAGGGAAAGGAATACAGAGAGCAGATGAGAGAGAAAGAGAGAGAGAGTGAGAGAGAGAGATTGAGAGAGGCCGAAAGGAGGATGATTAAGAAAGCAATGAATCATATCATAGTCACTTGATCAATAAAATTAGATTTTCAATGAGTTAAGTTGGCTTTGAAGTTCATTTCTATAGTAAACGGTGAGCGTTTGAAAAGGTTTTTGAGGTATTTCTAATTTTATGGATAAGCGGCCTTTGAATGTGCCTTTTTTTCCTTAATCACTCATACTGCGTCTGCTTACTAGCCTGAGGCTGAGTCTCTGGTTTCAAATTATGTTTCAGTATGCTAAAAAAACGACTATGGAACCCGAAAAGAATCCCTCTGCGAAGCAGATTCATCTTCGAAATGAACTCTTTTTTGGAATAATCTTTGATCTACCAAATAGTTACCTGAACATGTACCTGAGAAATTACTGATTATTTTCAACAAAAAAGCGAGCGAGTCTCGAATTCTTGACCTTTTATATATTCCCTCTCCCTTTCCCTTCTCTAACTTTTCCCTAACGTCGTGTTAAGAAATTGTACTCTTTGATAATTTATCACCTTCCCAGCAGTAATAAGAGAACGTAGAGCCGTAAATTTTTCACACACACATCTATCGACCGCATTTGCATGTAACGATCAATCGAACTTATAAAATCGATCAAAGTTTTAACTTAGGTGTAGCGAAATTACAGATGATTTCCAGTAAAAGGTGCTATAATGCATCACTCTAAAGCTACGAATCTATTTTTTAACGTTTTTAGCTCAGTTGAACACAATACTAAAACTTTTTTAAAAGCTCAGTTGAACACAATACTGAGTCCGATTTCGGAATTTTTCTTTCTTTGTTGTAATTCAATAAGTTCAATCGTGTTTCTGATACTTTTTCAATAGAAGCTGGTACAAATCCTAGTTTGTTCGTTCACAACAGGAGTGAGTTTTAGTTTAGCCCGACACGGGACACATTGCACTGCAAGAGTTCTATTACACTTTACCCCCCCCCCCTTATCAAACCCGGACGTTGGAGGACGCTGCATCACGATATATTGGGTGTTTTTTATGCTTCCATGGACAACTTTTCTCCATAATTGTGCATGAATTGTACTTTCTACTATGAAATTATTGCTTAGGGTTAGGTGAGGAGGGCTTCATTTCTAGGACATTTTTTATTGAAGAAGTCAGCGCTGTGCGGAGGGTCAAAATTGAAAATATCCGTGTATGTACTTGAACTCTCAATTTTGTATGTTGTGGAACTAAAGGTAAATGGTTAACATTTTACTTGAGGCCCTCTATTTCTGCTTTTTACTTTTATCCCCCGTCCATTCTGAAGCGTGCTTTACTTGGAGAGTCAGGTTACTTTTCACTTTTTTTCGCTCAGGCTTAGTTTAAATGTAGGCTAACGAGGCCGTACGGCTTAGGAACGACGCCGTATGGAACAATTAGCCACATTCATTTTCTTCCCTTTTACTCGCTGCAACATGGTAGCTTCTTCCCTCGTGTCTCTAGACTTCAAGCCTTCTCCCCTTTACTCATCACTCTTCCCCTTCACTCGCTGCGACATGATCGCTTCTTCCCTCGTGTCTCTAGACTTCAAGCCTTCTCCCCTTTACTCATTCCTCTTCCCCTTCACTAGCTGCGACATGGTCGCTTCTTCCCTCGTGTCTCTAGACTTCAAGCCTTCTCCCCTTTACTCATCACTCTTCCCCTTCACTCGCTGCGACATGGTCGCTTCTTCCCTCGTGTCTCTAGACTTCAAGCCTTCTCCCCTTTACTCATCACTCTTCCCCTTCACTCGCTGCGACATGTTCGCTTCTTCCCTCGTGTCTCTAGACTTCAAGCCTTCTCCCCTTTACTCATCACTCTTCCCCTTCACTCGCTGCGACATGGTCGCTTCTCCCCTCGATTCTCTAGACTTCAAGCCTTCTCCCCTTTACTCACTACAAGATAAACTCATGAATTTGTCTGTTGACATCCAGTGGCCGTATTCACCAATGTCACGGGTAGCTAAAAAAGCTTCCCGAGCCTTCCCGCGGGAAGGCTCGTGAGGCACGGGAAGGTTTTGTCAAAAGTCGCTATTCCTCAATGTCGCGGGAAGCTAAGAAAGCTTCCCGAGCCTTCCCGCGGGTAGCTTTTTTCTTCCCGGACCTTTCCAAAGTCTTAGGTCCGGGAAGAAACTTCCTGCGACTAATTTTTTTCCTAATACAACGTGATTATTTACTATTGCCCTCATTTTGATTCATTCACTTGTCATCATTATCTATGTAAATTTCTTCTATCGTATCATTTCAAGTCTTTGGAACTGTATTTGAGGTAAACTGCCTTGCTTGACTGATAGAAAAAATTTCTACGCTTCAAACACTAATAGAGTATTTTGAGTTTGGGGGGGGAGTGTTGTAATCTTGTCAATATCATTAAATTTTCAACTGCGAAGACTAATTATTACAAAAGAGTTAACACTAATCCGTACTTGTTTCTTTTTAATAAAAAAAGGGAACTCGACCTAGGAAGAACCAGATTATAAAAAAACTTTGCAGAATAAAACTGAAACTTCAAGAAAATTTCTTATCATATAGCTCTGTTGAAAAACCCCCTATAGCTCTGTTGAAAAACCCCCTATAGCTCTGTTGAAAAACCTAAACATACCATTACTTTTTGTGAGACATTTATAACGTTGAATTAATCCCTCACTGCTTTCCAATTTATTCAAACAATCATCAAATATTCTACTACAAAAAAGCGTAAAATAACATTTGGTCGCTTGGATTTCGTGTTTATAACGTTAAATAAAATGTTTGCAGACAAATTTTACATGAAACTTTTTGGCACTTTGTTACTTTATGAAGGCCGCACTTTACATGGAGAGGGGGGGGGGGGTTAGAAATCAAAATAGCTAAGGCTCAGGTAAAAATTTACGCTAAGAAAGTTTGTTGCGGCTCATGTAGTAGAGATCGTTTAGGTTTGCCTAAACGAGAAGCTCCTTAACTGATCAAAAACAACAACAAAAAAAACCACATGTAATTTGTCTTATCCCTAATGAACATAGAAATTTTTTTAGCTTTTTTTTTCAAAAAAACTGTTTGGCACTTGTGTTCGTGAGGGGGCGCACTTTACTTGGGGCTTGGAGGGAGAGTCAGGTTACTTTTCATTTCGCTTTGACTTAGTTTGAATTTTTGCTTAAGAGGCCGTGTGGCTTAAAAATGAGGCCGTATGGAACAATTAGCCAAAAAATTGTATTTTTATCCAGTCTAACTGAGTCAAATGGCTTAGCTGTTTTCATCTATTATTCACTGTTTTTTTCCGCTTACGCTTAGGCAGAGGTAAGAAAAAAAAGAAAAAGTTAAGAAGCTTAGGAACGAGACCGGATGAAAAAATTCCTCACATAATCATTTTTTTGTCGACTCAATGACTAAATTGGTCGAATTAGAGAAAATGATGTGAAAATTACAGTAGTTTAAACACACACAAAAGCCCCTCCTAAGTGAAGTGCGCCCTCCAAATAAAGTGCAGCCCCCTTAAATAGATTTTTTTTTGAAATTAAAAGAGAAACTTGTTTTTTATAATAAAAAAAACAAAACGCAAAATGAATTATGAAAAGTACATGCTACGAAAGACAAAAAAGAATTATAACGAAACCACACATTGGCATACGCCAAAAACATCACGTAAAACATGAATGGAAAAAAAGATTTGGTATGAAGTTTTGATAATAAAAAAACGAAAAAAAATAAAGATAAAAAACTTGAGGTAGAAAAAAAAATTTTGGATGAAATCCAAAATTTGAGCTCCCTTCGGAAAAACCGAAATGGCGTCAGCTATTTTCCTTCCCGCGGGAAGGGTCGGGAAGCTTGCTTCCCGCGGCTTCTTGTATAGCGTTTCAGCTACCCGCGAACAGGCGCGGGAAGGAGCTTCCCGCGGGAAGCTTTTTGGAGCTTCCCGAGCTAGGCCTACCCGCGACATTGGTGAATACGGCCACAGGAATGACTACTATGAAGAAATTTCGACAAAATCTCCTGTCCCCCGCTCCTTACTTCTTTCTTCTCTAAAACAGCACGAGGAGGCCCATGTGATGTCTTTCTTCTCTAAAACAGCTCGATGAGGCCAATGTGATGTACGTCACGTAATGAACAAACAATTCTTGTAGTTTTATCCAGTCTAATTAAATAAACTGGCTTAGCTTTTTTCAGCTATTATTCACTTTTTCGCTTAGGCTTAGGTAAAAGTTACGCTAACGGCCGCATAAAAAATTTCTCACGTGATCAATTTTTTGTAGATTCATTGACTAAAGTTGTCAAAAAGCAGAGTGCATGGTATATTAAATGCAGTAGTATAAACACACTAAAAACAAAAGCTCACTGTCAAAGTAAAGTGTGGCGGCCCCCAAGTAAAGCACGCCCCCCTAAGTAAAATTGTGCCGGGACGCTAATGTTTAGGGGCGTGTTAAACGCAGTATTATTTAATATGTATAAAGGTTCCTAAAGGTTCCCAAAAAAAGTTCCTTCTTTCTAACCTGGGTCGTCGGTGTTTGAAGGGACAAATGAGCGAGTTTCATCGCGATCGTTGCATAACTGGCCAGGAGAACCAGCAGTGGTCCCCAGAACACGAGTATCTGTCAGCGTCTTTAGTGATTGTTAATTCAACTTGAAATTTCGTGTTACCTTTCAAATAGAAAGTTTTTTCTTGTCTCTGAGAACTAATTTTTTTGATTCAGTCAGAGTTTGTGCAAAGCTGCAGAGTCAGAGTCAGAGTCAGAGTCAGAGTCAGAGTCAGAGTCAGAGTCAGAGTCAGAGTCAGAGTCAGAGTCAGAGTCAGAGTCAGAGTCAGAGTCAGAGTCAGAGTCAGAGTCAGAGTCAGAGTCAGAGTCACAGTCAAAGTTAGAGTCAGAGTCAGAGTCAGAGTCAGAGTCAGAGTCTGAATCAGAGTCAGAGTCAGAGTCAGAGTCAGAGTCAGAGTCAGAGTCAGAGTCAGAGTCAGAGTCAGAGTCAGAGTCAGAGTCAGAGTCAGAGTCAGAGTCAGAGTCAGAGTCAGAGTCAGAGTCAGAGTCAGATTCAGATTCAGATTCAGATTCAGAGTCAGATTCAGAGTCAGAGTCAGAGCCCAGGTTATCTTTTCGCAAGGTGCTGCTCAAAAGCACGTCCAATTATTCAAAGCTCCATAGCATTACCATGAATTCCTTGAAAATTATATCGTTGATAGCTTTTTCTTTGTTTGTTCTTTTATGGAAAAGAGTTTTATGAGAACTTGGTTAAAATCGTGAATTTTTTTTCTTCCAAAAAGATTTTTCTTGTAGAAGTTCGGAATTGGAGATTTTTTCATAGAGCGGCAATCCTCTTTGAAAATACTTGAAACGGGATAAGGAGCGAGTTCCATGCAACTAGTAGTTATCATGCCAGTTGGCAATATTCCAAAGACATAATACTTGAAGATGAAGCCCCCTTTGACATTGTCCGCGGGAGCTCGCAAGAATGTTTTCAAGTGAATCCATCTCCTGTTTTTTTGTTAACGTTTTTGAAAACCTTATGTATATGAAACCCTTTGAAAGTGGTATACCAAATGAGAAATATTGTAAATGTTTTGCGTAGTCGATGACAGCATCCACTCGACTGCGACGTTCTGCCCATCTACTTCTGGGAAGTGCCTGCAAAAAACTCATTCGACCACGAAATGGGGTCTTATAATTTTATGATAGGGTCTTATAATGAAATAGGGTCTTAAAATTTCAGCAGTTGGGTCATTTTCAGACTCATTTGATTGAAGGTATCAAATTCGAGGACTGAAAAAAAATGAAGACTTGTGATATTGCACGAGCGGAGAGCCACATGAGATCATGTCATTTGATGAATCTTGTCATTTCTGTACTAATGTCCTATAAATTGATGTCGTTCTTTGACGAGCGAAACATGTCAGATATGGTATCGTCATTCAAAAAACGACGTCATTAAACGCCTAATGTGATTCCAAGAACTTGCTTGAGACTGATAGGGTGTTATTCTAGTAACTGAAAGGGCGTTGAACGATTTTCTGATGTTTGTTTTTGGTGTTCGAAAGGTTTTTTGTGTATCAGCTTGTATAGAAATGACGAGAGAGTGGAGTATTTCGGGGAAAAGGACCACGGTTTATTTTTTTGTTATTGGAATGAAGAAATGATAAGATAATATTAAGTGAGCGATCAGGCTTTTGGTTACCTAGGATTTTTTTTGTTTTTGTTAAATATAGGTTACTCAATAAATGGTAGCGAAGCATTCTTGGGTCGAATGGAAAAACTAAAGAATGTATGTATTGTATTATATATATGTACATAAGTTGAGTCAACGCGAATGGATTCGACCGATGAGTTCTGTTCAAATTGGGATGTTATGTAGTAAGCCTTGCGCCTTGTTTGGGAATTTTCGTGATTTTTCACCTTTTCGCTTATAATCCTCTCATAGAAAGCGTTTTTTGTATGGGCCTTAAATATGCATTGTCATGTGTGCGTGTGTAGCTCAGTGGGGAGAGCATTCGCCCGGAATGCGGAAGGTCACGCACGGGTTCGTTTTCTGTCACACCACACGATTTTCGCACATGTTTCCGCGAACAATCCGCTCCTCTGCCCGGTATAAAAGTCCGTTGCTTGAGATCAACGAGGAGTAGGGAATACTCTTATTTGACCGTTTCGTCGTTTTTGTGTGGTATTAGACGAGTAAGACCTTACCCGTGTGGTATTCACATGGTGTGGAGATCTCACGAACACATGTTATTTCATTGAACAAACCCGAGAAATAGCGTGAAGTTTCTTCTAGGGGTAAACATTTCATTAGAAAGCAGTTAAGTGAAGCTCGTGCTTCTCCCTAAAAGTTCAAGCCCGTGTGGAAAAGTCCTTTTTTATTCCCACTGAGTTTACTACTCAAATTGCTGGGATAGAGTTTGAAAAGGATATGGAAAGGGGAAGTAAAGGATTTGTGCCTATGCTCAGCAGAAAACGGGGTGAGAAACACCGAAGTGTTTTAAGATCAAGTAAATTGAGTGAGAAATTAAGAAAGAGAAACGTTAATGAGTGAAAATGAGACATTGGCAGAAGAAAAGTGAGCATGTATAAAAAGAAAAGCTCATCATCATCATGCTGAGAAAGATCATCATGCTGAGAAAGATCATCATGCTCGCATTATGAGTGTTTAAGAATGAAAGGATAGAGTATACAAGCACTATCACTATCGATCACTGTGATGACGCTAATCACAAAAGTCTGTTTCGCCCCCGCTCAGACAGACTTCTGTGCTCTCTGGGTGGGGCTCATCAGTGAGTGCCCAGAGAGTACACATACGATAAATTTTAATTGTGTGTCCAATAGTTTTATTTCAAGTATTCACAATTTGGAAAAAGCTCAAAGTGAAAAGTGATTGAGGAATTTCAAATGAGACCTCCCAAAGTTCCCGAGAGACCACCCCCCAAGTGGTGGTCTCTCGGGAACTTTTTCATTACAGTTTCCTTCTTCTTTCAAAATTGTTTCTTTTTGTTTTAGTAATGAGTTCTTAATAGAATAGAAAGAGTAAAAGACCGTATACACAAAAAAGGGGGAGAAGATTCGAAGAAAGAGAGCTAGAAAGACAACAACAAAAAGTGAGCAAGTTAGAGAAAAAGAGAGAGAGAGAGAGAGAGAGAGAGAGAGAGAGAGAGAGAGAGAGAGAGAGAGAGAGAGAGAGAGAGAGAGAGAAAGAGAGAGAGCTTGATGTAGCAAAAAGGAGGACAACTATAATGAGAGAAAAAATTACTAGGGACAAAAAACAGAAGAAGAGAAAACATTGTTTTTTATGCAAGAGGAAAACGTGAGGAATGTAGATGGTTTAAAACAGGAAATAACAAGATTCTTTCATTGAATGTTGAAGAGACTGAGAGAAAACCCCCCCCCCCTGTATAGAAAAATGAAAACAAATTTTTAGTGCTTCCAAGAACGTTCTGTAGAGCTTGGAGAGATGGAAATAGCTTTTGTATGTGGAATAATTCTCGCACATTTTTGTTCGGTTTAACATTTTTTTAGATAATGAAGATTCAAATTTAATGAAAGACTCGCATTAATGTTAAAGAGCCAGAGGGCAAAAAAAACGAATGAGGACAAGCATCGAAAAGCTTATCATGACGTGATAAGCTTTTCGAACTGCAGTGGCTCCGACCAAATATCATTTTGGTCCGGGCCATTGCAGGTTGGGAGTGGATTTGCTGTCTCAGACCAGACTAATTAAATAGAACAAAGGCTTATTAGGTTTTTCCATCCTTTTCTGAGAACCTTGTTGAAAAAAGGAGTTAACTGGAAGTGGGTTTGAAGTTCGATTGGAACATGCGCCAGAGAAAATAGGTTGTAAATGAGAAAATGGGAAAGAGGGAGAGAAAGAGAGAGGGTAAGTGTGAGAGATATAGAGAGTTTTAGAGAGTGAGAGAAAGAGTTAAAGAGACACAGGGAGAAGAGACATGAATAGATAGAGAAAGAGAGTTAAAGAGATAGAGGAGGAGAGAGATTTGAATATAAGATGGGAGATATGAGAAATTCGGAATAGGGCAGGGCTTCTAATTGCTGCATGTAACAGGGTGGTCCGCTTTTAAAACTTAAATGTCTTTTGGGACGATTTTCCTGATGATGACTGAATTTAGTTTTTTTTTAAACCTACAGAAAGGTTTCGAGTTCCCGGAAATACGGAACACAATTTGAGCGAAATTGGATACATTGGAAAACTATGGATGTTAAGGGCAAAACAGTTTATTTTTTGGAGTAACTTATTATCTACGGTAGGTAAAACCTGTTTCTATCACAAACTGCTGAAGAAAAAATGGGGGTCTTACTTTGACTACGAGAAGAGAAAATGGGTCTTACTTTGACTACGAGAAGGGGTTTTTTCTCAAAGATAAAAAAGAGTCTTACCTGTGAACTGCCCAAATATCAGTGCATTGCACCCACTCTCCGTCGATTGTTGTAAAGACGACAGCGCATCTCCAGAACACCAATTGAGGCAGGGCCCATATTATGGCACTGCACCACGACACGCCAATCAGGATGTGCACCGAACGTGACTACAACAGAATACTCATTGAACTGTATAAGTTTACTTCCGATTTCGAAAATTTTTTTTTGTGAAAGGAGGTTTACAATTTAGGATAGGGAAGTTAACAGACTTGAAAAAAAGTTCCTAACTACTATGTATTTCCCTCATGAGAAAGTACTTGCATTAACGTCATGAAGCTAGGTCACAGTACCGGCTGGATTAAATTTGCACAGAAATTTGCACAGATTAAATACAGTGAATTTTTTTGGTGAAAAGTAGTTCATTTTCTGAATTTACATCATAGCTTGATTATCTCGATATCTTAAAAAGTCGCTATTTTCAAAGCCGGTCTCTGTTCTTACAAAAATAATGTTACGTGGTTTCAATAAAGAGGGGAAAAATTCTATCTAATCAACAAAAACATCTCCTAAAGTGTTTTCCAAGGCTTCGATTTTCAATGTTTTCTACGGCGAACACTAACATTTCCAAATTAGAGTTTTTATAACAGAGAATACTGTTCTCCGACAGAAGTCAACAAGAAAAGTTTCAATTGGTGTACGTGAAATAAAATAATGAATGAAATTCATCGCACGGGCAAAAATTGGCATCAGCTGGGACCGAACCTCCGCTGCCTAACCGGGGCTTGTAGAGAGTTACCTAATTAACCAAAGTTAACCACATCAAATTAACAAAGATCAGAAAATGAATTAAATTAGATTCACCGTGGCTTTGCCCCTCTGAATGGTGCTGGCTCCGAGAACAGTCCTGAGACGGTCTAGAGATATCGAAACGACGATGTTGGAGGAGAGATAAAGGGAGGCCATGATGAGGAAGTGGAACACCTTCATAAGTACCAATTTTTTTAATTATAAAAACGTAGAGGGCGTACTGTAACATATTGTTTTTTAACATCATTTGAGCTAATGATCAACAAGAGAGAATAAAAAAAAAGCTTCTTTGAAAAAAGAGACGATGGGTTTCACTTCTTCAATCAAATACTTCCTTGCCAACAATCTTTTTGTTTGTTTTTACTACCTGTAAACCAAGTCACTAAAAAAAATTCGAGAACTACATGTTAAGATTTTTTTGTTGAACATCCTCTATCATATCTATCATTGTTTTTCTCCCCACCTCAGAAGCCGCCCTTTATTTTCCAACCCATGACTTCTTTACCCTCACCCTGCCGCGCCTATAATTTCAATGTGTTCAATTCACCGGTTACAGTAACTCATTTCTGTGAGAAAAAGTTCGCATGAGCGCTAAAATGACCTATAAAACAGTCTCCGGCACGGTAGTCCTTTTGTTCTAAGTATCAAACGTCGCAATAGTTGTAAAACATTTTACTTTGAAACTAGTTCGGATTTTCCACTCCTCAAGAATTTTTAGGATTTTTAATTTTCAATTTTCCTTCATTATCATAATTAAGTTAACAGTCTTCACTTATGAGATTCTTGCTTTTATTTGATTGACCTTACGTATTCACAGTATTACACGTGCTTGATGCGTGTTAGTTTAACTGCCTGTTAGATGCGTGTTCATTCAGAGTTTAGATTTTTTGTATAGTACGGACTTTGAAGAATTACAAACTGATGAAAAATAGAACATAAAAGTAACAATTGGATATTCCGTTTTATATGAAATCTCTTCTTTTCGCGATATATAATGCTATTTTGCCCACTCTCTCGCACTATTTTACACTCACTGGGTTGAGCTCAATTCACTAGTTCTAACTAGTTCACGCTAGTATCACCTCGATCTTTTCTCACTTTGAAAATACTTGAGGTTTTTTTCAACTAGGTCGCACTAGTGTGAACTTTCAAAAAACGCACTATCATCAACTTTCAATTCGAAATTAAAGGCGTGGCTGGTCTTCTCATCCAAAACTGATTTTATTTCTCACACCCTGGTTTTCTTAACTCAACAAAATTACCTTTATTTCCTGCACCCTGGTTTTATCATCTCATTCGAAACTCCCTTCATTTTCGACACCCTGGTTCTCTCTAGTGAACCAAAACTCCCCTTTTTCCCGCACCCTGGTTTTCTCAACTCAACCAAAACTCCCTTTATTTCCTGCACCCTGGTTTTCTCATCTCATTCGAAACTCTCTCCATTTTCGACACCCTGGTTTTCTCTACTGAACCTAAATTCCTTTTTTCCCCGCACTTTTATTTTCTCAACTCAACCAAAACTCCCTTTATTTCCAGCACCCTGAATTTCTGAATCAAAACTTCCTTCTTCTCCAACCTTGCATAAAGTATCCCCTCCACGCCAATCATATGTCGCTATCCACAGGAGTTTCCCAAAAGCCATGATGAACAAAAGCAGCAAATCGCTAATGTTGATGTTCAGCCCAAGAAGCAGGAAACTTGCCTAAAAATACGTTCCTTTTTTCTAACATGAAAACGGCCGTGATTAAAGTTCTTCTGGTATGGGTTGGATTGCCGGAATCTTCTGGTATGGGTTGGATTGCCGGAATCTTCTGGTATGGGTTGGATTGCCGGAAGCTTCTGGTATGGGTTGGATTGCCGGAATCTTCTGGTATGGGTTGGATTGCCGGAATCTTCTGGTATGGGTTGGATTGCCGGAATCTTCTGGTATGGGTTGGATTGCCGGAATCTTCTGGTATGGGTTGGATTGCCGGAATCTTCTGGTATGGGTTGGATTGCCGGAATCTTCTGGTATGGGTTGGATTGCCGGAATCTTCTGGTATGGGTTGGATTGCCGGAATCTTCTGGTATGGGTTGGATTGCCGGAATCTTCTGGTATGGGTTGGATTGCCGGAATCTTCTGGTATGGGTTGGATTGCCGGAATCTTCTGGTATGGGTTGGATTGCCGGAATCTTCTGGTATGGGTTGGATTGCCGGAATCTTCTGGTATGGGTTGGATTGCCGGAATCTTCTGGTATGGGTTGGATTGCCGGAATCTTCTGGTATGGGTTGGATTGCCGAAATCTTCTGGTATGGGTTGGATTGCCGGAATCTTCTGGTATGGGTTGGATTGCCGGAATCTTCTGGTATGGGTTGGATTGCCGGAATCTTCTGGTATGGGTTGGATTGCCGGAATCTTCTGGTATGGGTTGGATTGCCGGAATCTTCTGGTATGGGTTGGATTTCCGGAATCTTCTGGTATGGGTTGGATTGCCGGAATCTTCTGGTATGGGTTGGATTGCCGGAATCTTCTGGTATGGGTTGGATTGCCGGAATCTTCTGGTATGGGTTGGATTGCCGGAATCTTCTGGTATGGGTTGGATTGCCGGAATCTTCTGGTATGGGTTGGATTGCCGGAATCTATCAGCAGAATTGAAGCATGAACAAGTCATGTTGTCTTTAGCGTTTCGGCTGCTTCCATCTGTCTTTAGAGAGAAACTTCGTGTTTGTTTTTCCGGTGCAGGACGAAATCTCTTCTTTAAGAGTAAAGCGTACTTAATTATATCAATGAATATTGTCTCAAAAGAACTTAAGAGTAATAGAACTTTCATTGAGTACCATGTATCAAAAGTCATTAAGTACCAAGTGGAAAAAGAGAGTAAATTAGCAGTTCATCGTAATTTTAATGAACTTCCGTCTTACTTTAACGCTGTCCTTAGGGACGCTTTTGAGCTGCCGCATAATCCCGAAGAGCACAAGAAGATTAGAAGGAACGCCGACACTGAATATCTGCAAGTGTGTGTAACTCCCTCTTGTTGTATGGGCCTTAAAATGTGCATTATCATGTGTGCGTGTGTAGCTCAGTGGGGAGAGCATTCGCCCGGAACGCGAAAGGTCACGGGTTCGGTTCCCGTCACACCACACAATTTTTGCTCGGTATAAAAATCCGTTTCTTGAGATCAACGAGGAGTAGGGAATACTCTTATTTACTACACTCTACACACTCTGTGAGTAACTCACTTACCAAGGACCTACTCCCCTTCTTCTTGATCCATTCTAGATTACTTACCAAACTCTTACTCCTTTCGTCACGTTTCTGGTGAAGTACATTATAACTCTTTTTTATGAACTCCATACACCTTCATAACTATTTCTTTAAACTCAAAGCCTTCTTTTCCCAGCGTTTCCTTCTGGGTGCTAACCAGCAGGTTCATAGGATATTCACAAGTTGTGAAATATGTACCCATACCTTGTTGAATAAACTAGCTTGAAAAGTCTTAGTTTTACTGGGCGTTCTTTTCTAGGATTACTCAAGTTTCCTATTCGTATAACTGGCGTTCCAGGGACTGAGAATAATGAAACTCGGATTTCAATCTGACTCAGCTCTTCAGCATGAACCCAAATAATGCAACAGCTTTGGTTGTGACCCCTCACCCGTTCAAAATCTCACGCAGTCATGGGTAATCTTAGCGATTTGTCGAGGCTGAAAGTGTTCCAGCTTGTGCAACAACAAAAAAATCCTGTTGCATTCTGTGCAAGATACCAATGTTTTGACTGGTTGGGTCTTTATTCTCCACTAGAATGGTTATTCTCCAATAGAATGGTTATTCTCCACTACAATGGTTATTGTCCACTAGAATGGTTCTATCGTTCCCGATTTCATGAAAAGGGTCGCATCCTTTTCGCTTATTAAATACGGTATTGAGGTACAACTTTCCAATAAATAAGTTCATAAGTACCACTATCAAGTAAGCCATCTCGATGTAGTCAGAGATGAGATGACCAGGCGGTTGCTCCATATCAACAACTGAAGACACATTGGCGACATAATTTGAATCATTCAACAAACTGCGATTCAGTGCAACTTGAACGGTCACAGTGGCTTCCATTCCACTCGAGACCTGCAAATATCGTTTAAAATAAATGTTAAGCTTTTGAAAAATGTAATATTATGCGATTAAGTATATGTGAACGATTAGCAATTCGGGAACTTTCTGAAAAGATTGGAAATTGACGCGTGAATAAGTGGAGATTAACATAATTTATTAATGATAACTGATGTGGAACCCAGTAAACAGAGAAAGTTACATCAAAATTTATTAAGCTGGAACTTGAGCTGTTCTCGAAACCTTTCGCGGTTTTTGAGAAAAAGTCAACGAAATGCATATATCATATATGAAAGATGCATATATCACCACTGAGAGGGATGCTACTACAACAAAGGAGTTTTTCGTAGAAATAAAAAAAAACCGGAAAGGATCTCTTTCTATGAAGCTTTTGAACGTCAAAGTTATTTATGACAGTTGGAAAAGATACATTTAGAAAAAAAATCATTCACATTCTTGAATGCACGAAAATTAAATGAAAAGTGAAAGTCTTGAATGAACGTAAAAAGAACCAGAAAAAATTTCAACGAAACAGATTTCTAGTTTTCTTCAAGATATAAAAATAGTTTCGATACCTTTTCTTATGACCTAAGTATACACATTATATGATTTTTTTTGATCTCTTAACTTTTTCTTCCGTTGTTTCCATTTCTTATTTTCATTGCAGTTTATACTTTTTAAAGCTAGTTTTTGCTCTGTTCTCACTTTGCCTTCACCCACTTTAGTTTCACCCACTTTAGTTTCACCCACTTTAGTTTCACCCACTTTAGTTTCACCCACTTTAGTTTCACCCACTTTAGTTTCACCCACTTTAGTTTCACCCACTTTAGTTTCACCCACTTTAGTTTCATCCACTTTAGTTTCACCCACTTTAGTTTCACCCACTTTAGTTTCACCCACTTTAGTTTCACCAACTTTAGTTTCACCCACTTTAGTTTCAGAAGCCACCATTGCTTCGCTTTACTTTTCTCTGTCGTTTCCTAGCTCTCTGAATCTTTCTATTCGATTCTTTCTTCTTTTTATAACTTCAAATAAATTTCATTACTCCGTTTAATTTCTTTTTTCCTCCTAATTCTTATCTTATCTCTGTTTCTCAGGTCAATATTAATGTATCTCACTTATTTACTTTTTTTCTCTTTTATCTACTCAGTTCTCTCTTTTTCACTTTCTTTTTTAAAGTCAAATTTCCTTTTCTCCCGCTTTTTTTGCTTTTCTTAATTCGAGTCTTAATATCCTCCCCTCCCAACTATCTTGCTCTACATCCCTCGAAATGGGCAAAGTTCTTCCTGTGTGGCCAAGAACGCTTGACGTCGCTCAGGGTGACTGAATTCAGACAAGGAATGTCATCGTTGTAGGTCCTGCTGAAGTTATAAGATTCCTTTCAACATACATAAGCGTATCTCTTTCTCTCTTAGCTTTTTTTCTTGTTTCTTTTTTCTTTCTAATCTCTCTTCTCCCTAAATCTTCTGCATCATCTTCGCCCTATGATTTTGCTCTCGAGCCCCGTACTCTTCTCTCGAGTACCCCCCCCCGTACACAACTTACACATGTCATCATATCTCCTTGTAAACAGAAAGGAATTCGTTTCATTTTGACGTGACCGAGTAAGAATGAACTTTACGGCCGATACAGAGAAATTTTAAGTGAGGGAAGTATTTTAAAAATGATTTAACCAAAGTTCACAGTACTATGGATGAGAAATTATAGCTAATGGTTAACAATTCTTTCAAATCTGCGATTGGTACTGTATTGACAAGGCACTGTATTGGTACTGTATTGACATATAAAAAAATGGGGCAACTAAAACCGAATTTTTTGGAAGTTTCATGAAATGAAAAAAGTAGTTGAAGGAAGACTTGAGTCTTAAAACTCATAAAAACTCCGAAAGCATTCCCATCGAAAATCGATCGAACATTTTTCACGAGCATTTGAAATCAATCGACTGAAGGGAAAAAATTTGTCCTTAATTTTGCAATCAGATCTGATTTCGAGTAACGAAAATTTTTAAATTTTCATTTTGATTGTCGCAAACCAATTTCGATTTAACTCAGCCGCACATTTAATCTATATGACGTGATCTCAATAGTCACCTCAGAGAAAAAAGGTCGTAGTTCCATTTTGAAAATCATCGATCTGAGAGTCTTACACAGATTTTTTCATTAATTTGGTGTAAGACGAAAATTTGGTAAGTGTCAAAGGGAGGACAAAGAAAGAAGTCGAGAGGCCGTGAGGCCGAGATGCCGTTTGTTATTTGTACCAAACAATCAACACACTCATAACACACTTTTACTATTTAACACTATGGACAACACTTTCAGTGTTAATGGCAGCTATATTGAAAATTACTGTGTTATATATGTGTTGCTTGTTTGGTACAAATAACAAACGGCCTTATGACTTCTCTTACCATTGTACGAGATGCTAAAAATTACGGACTGTTAACACATTGCAAATTACGGACTGTTAACACATTCGCCTGAAATCGTTATAAAAGTAGGCTAGCGTATGAAATCTCTACTTCTCCGACTTCATTGTCTATTTTTCATTCTCTCGCACCGCTCATTGATTACGTCGTAGTTTTAAAGAAAGCTCTTGAAAGAAACAATGAGAAACCTTCCAGCTTTTTCTGTGTGTTCACTGAGAAAAACAAAAGTTGATGTGTCAGACAACAAGCTAGGTGGCCGGTCCACGACCGGTCAACAAGCTAGGTGGCCGGTCCACGACCGGTCACCTAGCTAAATTAGAGATTCTGGGCTCCCCCCTGGGTGGTCTTGATGAAAGTGGAAAAGTGAGAGAGACTAAGAAACTTCCGGGAAAAAGAAGTTTACAGGCAGTAAATAAATATGGATACCAGAACTCTTATCTAGCGCAAAATCCATGTATTACGAAGAAAATGTTTCTGGAATAGAATGATCCATAACCATTGAGTATTCAAAAAGCTGAGGAGATTTATTCATTCATCCATGCTCATGTAAACAAGAGGTATTCTAAAAAAACATTTGAGGAAGAAAGACCCCTTTAACCAAAATCTTTAACGCGGAGAGCATAGTCTAGACTCGCCTGGAAGATCACAGTCTAGACTCGCCTGGAACGTATCTTGATTCATATTATCAACCCTCTTCACGTTCTTTCAATTGTCTTCTCTCTGCCTATCAAGTCACAGTTTTTTTTTCTCCTTCTTTCCGCCTACTTTTCTGATCTTTTTTCATGCCTCTACCCTGAGACTACCTCGCAACAAAAAAAATTTCCGGAAACCGCTCAAGTATTTTTTCTTACTAATTTAGGAGCAGGTTCTTAACAATCTGTAAAATAAGATCTCGAAGTATTCTACTAAACAAGTCCTCGAAAGCCATGTAGTCATATTAACCACTATATTATAAGACCGTTGGTTGAAAAACCTCTTGACTCATGTCCTTCCTTCTCTGTCTTATTATACAGGTTTTCTACAACTAACAAAGACATGACTGTCTCTCTATACAAGTCCCTGACAAGCGATCTGCAACTAGTTCGAAACAAGTCCCTGACAAGCGATCTGCAACTAGTTCGAAACAAGTCCCTGACAAGCGATCTGCAACTAGTTCGAGACAAGTCCCTGACAAGCGATCTGCAACTAGTTCGAAACAAGTCCCTGACAAGCGATCTGCAACTAGTTCGAGACAAGTCCCTGACAAGCGATCTGCAACTAGTTCGTAACAGTATCTCCCGAATGTCTCTCAAATCGGTTTTGTGAATGTTTCGCCGAGAAAAACTCAAATTGAGCTGAGGGAATCGTTGAATGACTTAAAAATGAAAACATTAGTGAAAAGAACTGTTTGAGTAGTTAGGGGTGTTTCTACGTAATCTATTCGTCTATAATGAACTATACCAAGCTCGCAATTTATTCATCAAAAACATGTACATATGTGGGCAAGCGACTCACGTTCTAGAAAATGGGCACGAGATTTATATCATTTTAAGACTTTAAATGAGAAATGTAAGTTTTTTTGGGAGAAAATAGACTGTTTCTTGAGCTTTTTCTTCTTCTTGGCTCCTGCCCTGGGCTCCCCCCTGGGTGGTCTTGATGAAAGTGGAAAAGTGAGAGAGACTAAGAAACTTCCGGGAAAAAGAAGTTTACAGGCAGTAAATAAATATGGATACTAATTAAAATTGTAAGATGAGAGAAAAGAAATTTTTATTTTTATGCTGTCTGAGTTTGAATTCATTAAAATGCCATCTCCGTTTTACTGAGGGCTTCTTGCAAATCTTACCTTCAACTTCGAGAAAAGTCTGAATTGTCTCGTGAACTATAATTGAAATGTTTTTGAAGTCATATACTCAAGTCATATGTTTTTAAGCAATATATTAAGGACTTTAAAAGGCTTTGTACTCGCGACATGAAAGAAGCTCTGTTTTTGAAGTCACATGCATGTTTCTATTAGAATATTATAGTCTTTAGAACACATTTGACTTTCGTTACTAAAACATTGTCTTTTGAATCACATAAATGATTCAAACAATTTTCTCAGACCTGGAACGCTTCGGACTCGCGACACTAGCAATTTGATTATTCTCCTACACTCTAGACATAAATAAAAACTTTTTTATGAAGAAAAAGCAATGATGACAAGAGAAGAGATTCGGAAACCTCAATCTCATCAAAGCAAAACATTTCTGCCCATAATGGGCCCCAGTTTAATGACTTAGTCTATTTTGATCACATGCAAGAAGGAAGTGCAGATTGGGAGATGAGGGAATAGTTTTATGAGCTGCGGAGGAACTGAGTTATACGAGTAAAGCCACCAACACGAGAAGTGGATTCGTCGGCATCGCATGAAATTAGAACTTCACAGAGAAAAAATGCCTTGTTCTTGAAGAAAACGTCGACGTGTGCAAGCGAATCGTTCTGTTCGTTTTCCATCGTTAAGCCCTTTGATAGATGAAGAAGGGAGAAGCGTTATTGTTTAGAAGGCCCAGACTCTTAGGGCACAGAGGATGAACTCATCGCTGAAAATTACTTTGGTGCTTGACAATGCTAAGTGTGTACTTTCCAACGTCTTTCTATAGCTTCCACATGCTCATTACTTTGTCCCTATCTTCCTCTCTCTTTCTCTTTATTTGTCTAAACATTTTTTATCTCTCATTCGCTCTCTTTCACTCTTTCTCTCTCTCTCTCTCTCTCTCTCTCTCTCTCTCTCTCTCTCTCTCTCTCTCTCTCTCTCTCTCTCTCTCTTCCCTGAATTCCCGCTTCTACTTACTCAACATGACTCATTCTTTGTATTAATATTTTTCTTCAGTTCTATCATTCTCTTTCTCTCTCTCTTTTTCTCTCTCTTGTTCTCTCTCTCTCTCTCTCTCTCTCTCTCTCTCTCTCTCTCTCTCTCTCTCTCTCTCTCTCTCTCTCTCTCTCTCTCTCTCTCTCTCTCTCTCTCGGTTATTTCCCCCCTTAGACGAATTCCCTTTTCTTTCAGGCATTGTTTTCCCCTTTCAATTTTGAATTGCGATGACGGTCTTCTCAGAAAGTAATAATAGAGAGCATTCAGATTGATGGAGAGAGAACCCTCGTTTAGGGGTGGAAAAGACGAGAAGTGCAAGATTCAGTGAGAAAGCTAGAGAACCCTAGTTTAGGGTGGAAAAGTAGAGAAGTGCGAGAGTCAGTTACAAAGAGAGGAAAGGAATGAAAGAAAAAGTTCTATGACAGACGAGTAAAAAAAGAGAATTCAAGTGAGGGCTGAAAGATGGGATAAAGATTTTTTTCTGCAGAAAATAAGACAGAAAATTCATCGCCGAAAAAGGAAAAAAAAATATTTTTTCTCTTAAGCTTTCATTAGTCTCGGGCTCATAAATTTTCTCGATCTCTCACTTCTGTATTTTCTCATTTCTACCCTCATCACTTATGTTTCTGTTGCTGGTCAAATTCATCAAATCATCGGACTAAGACCTTGACTGAGTTAAGTAGCATCAAATTCATTAGAAAAATCGATTATGTATCGACAAAGTTCTCAGTTACAAAGTGAAACATAGAATCTGTTGAGCAAAATCTGACGACTCTTTGAGGGTCGTCACTTTCTCTCTAGCTTCAAGCTTCAAATATGCCGTCGCTTCTTCCAATGACAATATGAACAGAGAGGTTTTGATGAAATATGTAGCTTGGTTTTCTGAGCTGTGTTCATAACTACAGCAAATCTGAATCAACCGGTATGTAAATTAGAGTATACCCTAGTCCTCGTTGATCTCAATCAACGGATTTTTATACCAAGTAGAGGAGCGGATTGTTCGTAGAAACTTGTGCAAAAATCGTGTGGTGTGACGGAAACCGAACCTGTGACTCTTCGCATATCGGGCGAATGCTCTTACCCACTGAGATACACACGCACACATGATAATGCACATTTTAAGGCCCATACAACATGGCCCTCTCCACACCGAGGTCTCTTGAGGTCTAGGGTCAGCGGTCTAGGCGCCTTTGTCTATGTGAATTAGCTCATGCTCGGATTTTTTATTTTTTCTCTTTTTATCTTCTCATCCTCTCCTTTCAGCTCAAAATGTGTCTAAAAAGTCATTTTAAAACTAAAAACTTTGAAGAAAGTATCAAGTTTCATTTTCAATGTTAGCTTAGAGACCATTCACTTTCAAACTTTCAAATTACTGTCAAACTGTCAAATGAAGCCTGAATCAATGAGTAACCTTTTTCAGAAACATTCTGAATCAACTCTGCACATGCACCTTTTATTTCAAAAAGAATTCTTACAAGCGGGTGATATAAGAATAGTACCAAGAATCAGCCTATACTGTGTGAAAAAGTTATAATTATAGTGATTATTAATTTTGTTATTAGGGGATCAGACCAGCTAGATGAGTCACTATGAGAGT
This sequence comes from Allodiplogaster pararmata, assembly GCA_964056735.1. Lineage (NCBI taxonomy): Eukaryota > Metazoa > Nematoda > Chromadorea > Rhabditida > Diplogasteridae > Allodiplogaster > Allodiplogaster pararmata. The sequence continues at coordinate 27,461,575 of OZ057408.1, forward strand.
AAACGAATGCTGGCATCACAAAAAAGGAACACGGCTAGAATCGTTATTATCGACAAGCGAATGAATGAATAAATACAAAGTCGCAAAACTAGTGTATCTGCAATGGAATGAAAAATGTAGCTTTCACTAAAACATGAACGTAACTGCTATCAAGAATGAAAAAAAAACGTTGAGAGGGTTAAGTTAAGAAATAATGTTCCCAGTTTTGTTTGCTCTTACCCACGTCATTTCTATTATATTGCAAACGGAAGGAGGTTGAATCTGTGGTATTTTTTCCAAAGAATGTATGATTGAGGACTCAAATTTGAGGTTCGTTCTCGATTGAAACGCGTTGTAAATTTTAAATTTGGAGTTTTGAAAAAAATAGAAATTTGAAAACAGACTGAAACAACAGACTGCATCGCAAAGAAGCCAGGTCCTCAAGCGATTCATTTAACGTTTCTTGTTGTATAGCTGCACGATATCGATGAATCACGCTGACAAAAAAGCTGTTCGAAGACAATGTGTTATGGAAGAAAAGACTGGTTCGTGATCGAAAAAGATTTTTAAACTCAGGATCAGAAAGTTTGGAATGTGCTAGTAACGGCATTTTTTATTGCTGGAGACCTTCACTTCGTAGCAAAAACACACACACAACGCTCAACGCAGATTAAACGCGTCATTCTGATAGATTTCAACAAAATTTTCAAATGTATTACTCTTCCGGCACTTTTGCACTTTAGGGAAACCCCTCCCCTCTACCAGAGGTTCATTAGGTCATACATCAGACTTTCAAGAGAGCTCACTTGCATATAGGGTGCTATAGAACCAATTTTATTCGCTTCAATTTTCGATATTGATATTGAGCCATTGAACTCATCTGACCCATTGAACCTCTGATAGGAGGGGGGGGGGAGTTGCTTAAGTGCAAAAGTACCACTCTTCCAAGTAAATACATACTGACTTGTTTTTTTCAAATCACAGAGAAATTTTAAATGAACCTATTCGAACATTTGATGAACGACTTTGAAACTTTGGAACTTTCATATATTGGGCTCTGTGGTCCCAGGGCCCCGAATAGCGCCGCTAACCGCGCTCTCGCCAGTCTAATGCTTTGATGCTTCCCCTGCAACTTTGAACTTTAGGAACCCCCCTCTACCAGAGGTTCAATGGGTTAGACGAGTTCAAGAGCTCAATATCAATATCGAGAATTGAAGCGAATAAAATTGGTTCTCTAGCACCCTATATATTCAGTGTGCTCTCTTCAAAGTCAGACGTGTGACCCATTGAACCTCTGGTACGGGGGTCACTAAAGTGCAAAAGTGCCCTTCCTCTACCAAAGTATATCTGTACTGGCTCACCTCTCTTGCGCTAGCGGTCAAGTAACGAGGCTTTATGAAACCACTGTTTGGAAGCCCTGGGACCTAAAAGATTGATACAATTCAACCAAGTCATAGTTTGAGGAATTGAGGACAGACAGAAAAAAGAAAAACGGTATTTGGCGGCTTTGAATGAGTCCTCGACCTTAATTCCATGAGAAGTTTCGAAAACATAACCTGAAGACAGCGGGATATTGAGAAGAAGAGGGCAAGATTTGAAGGAAAGAGGAGGAGTAAGATACTGAAGAAAACTTGCTATATTCTATGTCGTTCCTCTTGAAATGCTTTTGTAATCCGATTCAATCTGCTCCTTCATTCGGAAACTGGGATCAGAGTGAAGAGAGAGCAGTTTAAAGCAGTTGAGAGTCAGCAAGCTGTCGGAGAGTCAATAAGCTGTCGGAGAGTCAGCAAGCTGTCGGAGAGTCAATAAGCTGTCGGAGAGTCAGCAAGCTGTCGGAGAGTCAATAAGCAGTCGGAGAGTCAGCAAGCTGTCGGAGAGTCAGCAAGCTGTCGGAGAGTCAGCAAGCTGTCGGAGAGTCAATAAATACAAAAGAGAATAGACAGAATCGGACCTAGAATTCGTTGAGATTTCCTATGCGTCTCTTAGTTTCCTGGGCATGACTGTTTGCTTTTCTAGCGTGCCCTTTTTTCGTTTTTCTTCGACTTTCTACACCTAGTGATACTTGGGCTCCGAGTGTCAAACTAGCATGATTATGAGAAAGTTTAGAGACACTATGATGGAGGAGACGTATAGGAAACTAGTCTGTTCAGGCCAACAAACCCACCTGAATGAGAAACAAGACCGTTCGATAAAAACGAGTCTTAGTTTGTTCAGGCCAACAAACCCACCTGAATGAGAAACAAGACCATTCGATAAAAACTAGTCTTAGTCTGTTCAGGCCAACAAACCCACCTGAATGAGATACAAGACAGTTCGATAAAAACGAGTTTTAGTCTGTTCAGGCCAACACACCCACCTGAATGAGGAACAAGACCGTTCGAAAAAAACGAGTCTTAGTTTGTTCAGGCCAACAAACCTACCTGAATGAGAAACAAGACCGTTCGATAAAAACGAGTCTTAGTCTGTTCAGTCCAACAAACCCACCTGAATGAGAAACAAGACCGTTCGATAAAAACGAGTCTTAGTCTGTTCAGGCCAACAAACCCACCTGAATGAGAAACAAGACTGTTCGATAAAAACGAGTCTTAGTCTGTTCAGGCCAACAAACCCACCTGAATGAGAAACAAGACCGTTCGATAAAAACGAGTCTTAGTCTGTTCAGGCCAACTAAACCACCTGAATGAGAAACAAGACTGTTCGATAAAAACGAGTCTTAGTCTGTTCAGGCCAACAAACCCACCTGAATGAGAAACAAGACCGTTCGATAAAAACGAGTCTTAGTCTGTTCAGGCCAACAAACCCACCTGAATGAGAAACAAGACCGTTCGATAAAAACGAGTGTTAGTCTGTTCAGGCCAACAAACCCACCTGAATGAGAAACAAGACCGTTCGATAAAAACGAGTCTTAGTCTGTTCAGGCCAACAAACCCACCTGAATGAGAAAGAAGACCGACCGTTCGATAAAAACGAGTCTTAGTCTGTTCAGGCCAACAAACCCACCTGAATGAGAAACAAGACCGTTCGATAAAAACGAGTCTTAGTCTGTTCAGGCCAACAAACCCACCTGAATGAGAAACAAGACCGTTCGATAAAAACGAGTCTTAGTCTGTTCAGGCCAACAAACCCACCTGAATGAGAAAGAAGACCGTTCGATAAAAACGAGTCTTAGTCTGTTCAGGCCAACAAACCCACCTGAATGAGAAACAAGACCGTTCGATAAAAACGAGTCTTAGTCTGTTCAGGCCAACAAACCCACCTGAATGAGAAACAAGACCGTTCGATAAAAACGAGTCTTAGTCTGTTCAGTCCAACAAACCCACCTGAATGAGAAACAAGACCGTTCGATAAAAACGAGTCTTAGTCTGTTCAGGCCAACAAACCCACCTGAATGAGAAACAAGACTGTTCGATAAAAACGAGTCTTAGTCTGTTCAGGCCAACAAACCCACCTGAATGAGAAACAAGACCGTTCGATAAAAACGAGTCTTAGTCTGTTCAGGCCAACTAACCCACCTGAATGAGAAACAAGACTGTTCGATAAAAACGATTCTTAGTCTGTTCAAGCCAACAAACCCACCTGAATGAAAAACAAGACCGTTCGATAAAAACGAGTCTTAGTCTGTTCAGGCCAACAAACCCACCTGAATGAGAAAGAAGACCGTTCGATAAAAACGAGTCTTAGTCTGTTCAGGCCAACAAACCCACCTGAATGAGAAACAAGACCGTTCGATAAAAACGAGTGTTAGTCTGTTCAGGCCAACAAACCCACCTGAATGAGAAACAAGACCGTTCGATAAAAACGAGTCTTAGTCTGTTCAGGCCAACAAACCCACCTGAATGAGAAACAAGACCGTTCGATAAAAACGATTCTTAGTCTGTTCAAGCCAACAAACCCACCTGAATGAGAAACAAGACCGTTCGATAAAAACGAGTCTTAGTCTGTTCAGGCCAACAAACCCACCTGAATGAGAAAAAAGACCGACCGTTCGATGAAAACGAGTCTTAGTCTGTTCAGGCCAACAAACCCACCTGAATGAGAAACAAGACCGTTCGATAAAAACGAGTCTTAGTCTGTTCAGGCCAACAAACCCACCTGAATGAGAAACAAGACCGTTCGATAAAAACGAGTCTTAGTCTGTTCAGGCCAACAAATCCACCTGAATGAGAAAGAAGACCGTTCGATAAAAACGAGTCTTAGTCTGTTCAGGCCAACAAACCCACCTGAATGAGAAACAAGACCGTTCGATAAAAACGAGTCTTAGTCTGTTCAGGCCAACAAACCCACCTGAATGAGAAACAAGACCGTTCGATAAAAACGAGTCTTAGTCTGTTCAGGCCAACAAACCCACCTGAATGAGAAACAAGACCGTTCGATAAAAACGAGTCTTATTCTGTTCAGGCCAACAAACCCACCTGAATGAGAAACAAGACCGTTCGATAAAAACGATTCTTAGTCTGTTCAAGCCAACAAACCCACCTGAATGAGAAACAAGACCGTTCGATAAAAACGAGTCTTAGTCTGTTCAGGCCAACAAACCCACCTGAATGAGAAAGAAGACCGTTCGATAAAAACGAGTCTTAGTCTGTTCAGGCCAACAAACCCACCTGAATGAGAAACAAGACCGTTCGATAAAAACGAGTCTTAGTCTGTATAGGCCAACAAACTCACCTGAATGAGAAACAAGAACGTTCGATAAAAACGAGTCTTAGTCTGTTCAGCCAACAAACCCACCTGAATGAGAAACAAGACCGTTCGATAAAAACGAGCTTAGTTTGTTCAGGCCAACAAACCCACCTGAATGAGAAACAAGATTGTTCGACAAAAACGAGTCTTAGTCTGTTCAGGCCAACAAACCCACCTGAATGAGAAACAAGACCGTTCGATAAAAACTAGTCTTAGTCTGTTCAGGCCAACAAACCCACCTGAATGAGAAACAAGACAGTTCGATAAAAACGAGTTTTAGTCTGTTCAGGCCAACAAACCCACCTGAATGAGAAACAAGACCGTTCGAAAAAAACGAGTCTTAGTTTTTTCAGGCCAACAAACCTACCTGAATGAGAAACAAGACCGTTCGATAAAAACGAGTCTTAGTCTGTTCAGTCCAACAAACCCACCTGAATGAGAAACAAGACCGTTCGATAAAAACGAGTCTTAGTCTGTTCAGGCCAACAAACCCACCTGAATGAGAAACAAGACTGTTCGATAAAAACGAGTCTTAGTCTGTTCAGGCCAACAAACCCACCTGAATGAGAAACAAGACCGTTCGATAAAAACGAGTCTTAGTCTGTTCAGGCCAACTAAACCACCTGAATGAGAAACAAGACTGTTCGATAAAAACGAGTCTTAGTCTGTTCAGGCCAACAAACCCACCTGAATGAGAAACAAGACCGTTCGATAAAAACGAGTCTTAGTCTGTTCAGGCCAACAAACCCACCTGAATGAGAAACAAGACCGTTCGATAAAAACGAGTGTTAGTCTGTTCAGGCCAACAAACCCACCTGAATGAGAAACAAGACCGTTCGATAAAAACGAGTCTTAGTCTGTTCAGGCCAACAAACCCACCTGAATGAGAAACAAGACCGTTCGATAAAAACGATTCTTAGTCTGTTCAAGCCAACAAACCCACCTGAATGAGAAACAAGACCGTTCGATAAAAACGAGTCTTAGTCTGTTCAGGCCAACAAACCCACCTGAATGAGAAAGAAGACCGACCGTTCGATAAAAACGAGTCTTAGTCTGTTCAGGCCAACAAACCCACCTGAATGAGAAACAAGACCGTTCGATAAAAACGAGTCTTATTCTGTTCAGGCCAACAAACCCACCTGAATGAGAAACAAGACCGTTCGATAAAAACGATTCTTAGTCTGTTCAAGCCAACAAACCCACCTGAATGAAAAACAAGACCGTTCGATAAAAACGAGTCTTAGTCTGTTCAGGCCAACAAACCCACCTGAATGAGAAAGAAGACCGTTCGATAAAAACGAGTCTTAGTCTGTTCAGGCCAACAAACCCACCTGAATGAGAAACAAGACCGTTCGATAAAAACGAGTCTTAGTCTGTATAGGCCAACAAACCCACCTGAATGAGAAACAAGAACGTTCGATAAAAACGAGTCTTAGTCTGTTCAGCCAACAAACCCACCTGAATGAGAAACAAGACCGTTCGATAAAAACGAGTCTTAGTTTGTTCAGGCCAACAAACGCACCTGAATGAGAAACAAGATTGTTCGACAAAAACGAGTCTTAGTCTGTTCAGGCCAACAAACCCACCTGAATGAGAAACAAGACCGTTCGATAAAAACTAGTCTTTGTCTGTTCAGGCCAACAAACCCACCTGAATGAGAAACAAGACAGTTCGATAAAAACGAGTTTTAGTCTGTTCAGGCCAACAAACCCACCTGAATGAGAAACAAGACCGTTCGAAAAAAACGAGTCTTAGTTTGTTCAGGCCAACAAACCTACCTTAATGAGAAACAAGACCGTTCGATAAAAACGAGTCTTAGTCTGTTCAGTCCAACAAACCCACCTGAATGAGAAACAAGACCGTTCGATAAAAACGAGTCTTAGTCTGTTCAGGCCAACAAACCCACCTGAATGAGAAACAAGACTGTTCGATAAAAACGAGTCTTAGTCTGTTCAGGCCAACAAACCCACCTGAATGAGAAACAAGACCGTTCGATAAAAACGAGTCTTAGTCTGTTCAGGCCAACTAAACCACCTGAATGAGAAACAAGACTGTTCGATAAAAACGAGTCTTAGTCTGTTCAGGCCAACAAACCCACCTGAATGAGAAACAAGACCGTTCGATAAAAACGAGTCTTAGTCTGTTCAGGCCAACAAACCCACCTGAATGAGAAACAAGACCGTTCGATAAAAACGAGTGTTAGTCTGTTCAGGCCAACAAACCCACCTGAATGAGAAACAAGACCGTTCGATAAAAACGAGTCTTAGTCTGTTCAGGCCAACAAACCCACCTGAATGAGAAACAAGACCGTTCGATAAAAACGATTCTTAGTCTGTTCAAGCCAACAAACCCACCTGAATGAGAAACAAGACCGTTCGATAAAAACGAGTCTTAGTCTGTTCAGGCCAACAAACCCACCTGAATGAGAAAGAAGACCGACCGTTCGATAAAAACGAGTCTTAGTCTGTTCAGGCCAACAAACCCACCTGAATGAGAAACAAGACCGTTCGATAAAAACGAGTCTTAGTCTGTTCAGGCCAACAAACCCACCTGAATGAGAAACAAGACCGTTCGATAAAAACGAGTCTTAGTCTGTTCAGGCCAACAAACCCACCTGAATGAGAAAGAAGACCGTTCGATAAAAACGAGTCTTAGTCTGTTCAGGCCAACAAACCCACCTGAATGAGAAACAAGACCGTTCGATAAAAACGAGTCTTAGTCTGTTCAGGCCAACAAACCCACCTGAATGAGAAACAAGACCGTTCGATAAAAACGAGTCTTAGTCTGTTCAGGCCAACAAACCCACCTGAATGAGAAACAAGACCGTTCGATAAAAACGAGTCTTATTCTGTTCAGGCCAACAAACCCACCTGAATGAGAAACAAGACCGTTCGATAAAAACGATTCTTAGTCTGTTCAAGCCAACAAACCCACCTGAATGAGAAACAAGACCGTTCAATAAAAACGAGTCTTAGTCTGTTCAGGCCAACAAACCCACCTGAATGAGAAAGAAGACCGTTCGATAAAAACGAGTCTTAGTCTGTTCAGGCCAACAAACCCACCTGAATGAGAAACAAGACCGTTCGATAAAAACGAGTCTTAGTCTGTATAGGCCAACAAACCCACCTGAATGAGAAACAAGAACGTTCGATAAAAACGAGTCTTAGTCTGTTCAGCCAACAAACCCACCTGAATGAGAAACAAGACCGTTCGATAAAAAACGAGTCTTAGTCTGTTCAGGCCAACAAACCCACCTGAATGAGAAGCAAGTTTGATAAAAACGTGTCATCTTATCACTTTTTTCCGAACAAAAAAGAGAAACATTGGAAATGATACGAACAAAATTTTTTTGAATAAGCGCAATAGAAAAGGACTTTTTGTGGTTCATGAAATGTTTCTTTCATTTTCAAGAAAATATTGGATTTATTTCCGATGCAAAACTCAGTTTTTCTTCACCGTTCTGAACGTTATTGTAGAAGAACTTGTTGAAACAGAAAAAAACAAGGTTTGTTTTGAAGTAACAAATTAGGGCATAGAGGTAGGTTAGAACCTAATGAAGTTATCAAATGAAAAAACAAGGTTCGTTTCGAAGTAACAAATTAGGGCAAAGAGGTAGGTTAGTACCTAATGAAGTTATCAATTGCTTCATTCCTCGAACTTTCCCAATCAAAACGCAAAAGAGCATCAAAGGAAGTCCGTACTTGTAGTTAAAAGAATGCGATGTGAAAAATCGGTTTCCGTTTTTGTTGCCGGTTAAAAAATTTTTTGTTGAAGACTCGCATCAGAAATTTTAGAAATTTTAGGCATAGTTCGCTTTTTCAAAGCTCTGTTTGAGAAAAATAATAGATTAGATTTCCATATAAGATAGGGTAAGACAGAGCGAGGAAAAGGAGAAAAAAAGTGTAAGAGAAAAAGTGAATAGTTAATATAGAGAAAGAGAAGAAAAGTTAGTGAGAGGGAGGATGAGAAAAAGGTATATACATAGAAAGAAAGAAGAAAAAACGGACATACAGTCAAATTGAGAGAGAAAAGGGTGGAAGAAAGAGATCGAGAGCGAGAGATAGATGAGAATAGAGAAAGAGGGAAGGATAGAAAGGAAATGGGTGTAAAAGAGAGTGAGAGATAAGGAGAAAGAGAGATAGAGAGAGATCAAAATAGTAAGAAAGGAAGAGACAGAGAGAGAGAGAGAGAGAGAGAGAGAGAGAGAGAGAGAGAGAGAGAGAGAGAGAGAGACTCGAGAAAGAAAGGGCGAGTGGGCAAGAAAGAAAAAGAAGAAGAGAGAAAAATAAAGAGGAGAAAAGAGAGAAAGAAAAAAGGAGAAGAGAGAGAAAGAAAGAGGAGAAAAGAGAGAAAGAAAAAGGAGAAAAGAGAGATAAGACATGATTGGCAAAGCACATCAAAAAGCTTAAGCAATATGTAATGACATTTCAACGAATTCAATCCAAATCCCATGAGAAGAATAGATTATGACGCCTTTGGCATAGTGCTTAGCACCATTTCTGTCGTTGAAGTGTATCGATTTCTTGCATTTCCTGAGCTAGATACGTTTGAGTTTAAAAAAAATTATTCTAACGCCATCTTGATGTCATTCTACTTGTGCATGAAGATGAAATGATACGTTTAAAATGTTCTTCTACTCTCATCATTTTCAAAATTGATTTCTGTGAGCAGAAGGACTTGAAGCCTCCTCAAACAATGATAATAAAAACAGTTTACTAAGAAGTACCCGAGAAAGCTTGTTCTAGCTGTAGATTCGAGCATAATTCTCCAGTTCTGACACCAATTGTACAAAATGTTAAGCGGAAACTACTATTTGGAAGTTCGGAATAATCAATCACAAGGCGTCCATGTTTATTATAGACGACTTTTTTGAATCAGGTTTGATCAAAGAAAAGCACGATCAAGTAATGTTCAACAGTAGTAGCCTCACTGAAAATCACATTATGCATCAAGCTTCCCCTAATCTTTATTATTTTAGCTTCTTTTTTTAGCTCTCCTTTACCGTCGCCTAAATGATATGATAAGTTTTTCGTCGTGCGGTATGGTGAAATTTTTGCAAACACACTTGTTGCTCCTTTTGCACGGTGTCTGAATGTACGGACGATCGTTAATGAGACGGCTGATATTAAATTTGAATCTCAAATCAAAACTTGAACCGCGTAGGTCGATCAAACTGGAACGATCAACCGTAAAACTCGATCGGTCAGTCGGTAATCGATCGTTCAACCGCAAGAACGCCAAAAGCACGTCTAAGAAATCGGGGAAATTTTTTTGAGTATCCAAGCTACTCTAACTAGAAGGATCTTCAAATCGTCAGACTCTAATGGAAGTTGCGTCTATACGAGAAGCACAAGCGGCAGGGGCTGGTCCATAGGTTACCAGAAGTGTTGAGAAATTGAAAAAAACGACCGTTTTTTGAGCGATGGAGCCCAGAAAGATGTCTAGCTATCCCTTCTCCGCACTTTCTCATCAGCACACTTCTCATTATCTCAGAATCCCCCGCTCGAAGAGATGTCGTTCTTTTTAAAGTTTTAACGGTTACACTAGACCTATGGTGAACTATGAGCTAGCCCACGCGGACGTTTTTTTCGCTTCCAACGAGGCAAGCTCCTGTTTAAACGACGTGTCTCGGGTAAAGCCCCTCACGACGGAGGTCAAGCAAAAAGATTGAGAGCGTTTCTTTACTGAATATGAATAAAATATTCGAATTCATAAACTGAGTAGGTAAATTTTGTCGTTTGAACAAAGGGTAAGTGTTATCCGGAACAGATTTCAGCTCGATACCATTTAGGATTGATTTTAAAAGGCTGTCTACTCGTTGATATAAGTGAATGTTAAAAACTAGAGATTCCTAAACAAGTCACCCCGCACTGCCCTCTGAGCGCGTGCCTCCAACACGGCGGAGAATAATTGCGATTACTGGCATTCGGATGAAATGGGGTCTGGATTTTCAGCGCACAAGGAACAGCAATATTCAAGTGTATCAATTCAATATAGAAGTAATCCATAGAACTTCGTTTGACGACAACCGCTGACTTTAACAAATTGGAAAGCAGCATGTCCTTTTAGGAAGAAATATGATTATGAATATAGATAGATAGATAGATTTTATTCCTAGCAAACAGATCAAAGGAGGACTGTCCCCCCCGCTCATGCATCAACCGTTATTTTCGTTGAGGCTTGTGACCCACCTTGTCTTATGAGCCTACTACTACTCCTATTAATAAATATAAAATGCTCTTAACGTGGGAACTCTAGTTTTTTTCTATCCTTTACACATTCTGTATATTTGATAAAAGGAATCAGTTTATACAAAACTCTGTAGTTACACTTCTTCCTCCAGTCATTTTATTCCTTTCGTCATGCAGTAAAACTTTAATTTACACAAAGTCTCCCATGGAAATTGCATACGCATGTAGGCAACGACTGTTTATCGGGTGCCTAACTTTCCCGAACAGTCTAGAATGGGCTTCTCTCCCTCTCTTTTCCCAAGCAAACGCGTCAACCGCGACGCGTCTCATGTATGCAATTTCCTTATGGGACCATGTTTAAATCGAACAATTCTGATGCCGCCTTTTTATGTATCTTCTAACTTAATAAGTATTTCACAATATGTAAGACTTAAAGCTCTTTTCACACAGCGAGAAAATCTTCTTGTGTATTAGCCTGGAACAAAAAAAAACAGAATCGCGACTGATGAACGATGCGTATTAAACTATCATTTTCTCTTTTTTCACCCTCCTGAGCGGCTAATATGTATATAAAGACTCCCCAGCCTTCACTATCATTTCAAAGTATCTTCAAAGTATCTGTGAACCCATTTACTTTTTTTCTCGGTTCTTCCCCTATATCCAGCTTTTTTCTTCCCCTATATCCTTATGACTTTCCCTATATCCTTATGACTTCCCCTATATCCTCATGACTTCCCCTAAATCCAGCATATATATTCCCCTATATCTTTATGACTTCTATATCCTTCTATGTTTTAAAATACTCCGCGTAATAAAAACTTCAATAGGCTATTCTCTGCACAAATTTCACCCGACGGTAGTGAACAAAGTAGTTCAAGACTGTAAAAACTGAATTGCTTGCAAATTAACTCTCAACGTAAAAAAATTCGAGGTCAAAATGCGTTTCGAAAACAGCTGCGTTTCGAAAACATATGAGCGGAAATTTGAGAGAAAACAATCTTTGAAAAGAAAACTTCTCTGCTCTTTCTGTTCATTTGTTCCATCAGAAAAAACGATTCTCGGCTAGCAAAGAGGTTGATAGAATAGGCATAATGACATACATAAATGAGCTCAATCTAAAAGAAGAATGAGGAACACCGTAGTTTGAGCATCCTATTTTTTCAAGTAATGAGTGATGAGAAGTGCATTCAGATTGACTGCTGCCAATTTAACTCATTCGCGTTAGTTGAAGGTATTTCAAATCTGAAATTTGAAACCACAGTCAACTTCAGTCAATGAAACAATTGAATATTATGCAACAACTGGCTTCGAAAGAAAAAAATTTTTGTTTCATGAATTCTCTGGAAAAATATGATTTTCTGCGAAAAGAATGGCTACGTGATACTCTGGTTCTTCAGTAAAAAGGCCGACAGAAAAGAGAGAAGAGGGAGGAAGACAGGAATATTGAGATAGAGACAGAGTGGGAGAGAATGAAAGAGAGAGAAAGAACAGAGACAATTGAACAGAGAATTTAATCAAGTATTGGTATGGTTGTGTGGCCACCTGCTAGCTCAAAAGCTATGACAAAACCCACGCCAAAGATTGTAGGTATGTTAGTATGGAAATGAAGCGTCGAATAACGACTCAAAGTTCATATTACAAGATATGCGGAAGCTTTCGAGTTGCTGAGTAGGAAGCTGACGACCTACAAGGAAGATTTAAAGAAGTCTAAAGACTCAGGGAGGCTTCACATGCGTTCCTCTAGGGCTTTCTCTATTGCCCCTGGCTGTCTATCTATCTACCTTCCTCTTTTCTCAGGCCCGTCCTCTGCCTTTCTCCGGTTATCTAACTAATTCTTCAGTCAGCCTGCCCTACACATTCCGTGTCAACTCTCGCTTCCTCCCAATCTTCGCTGTTCCCTCTTATTATTCCATCTCCGTGTCTCTTTCAATTTATCTCAACTTCTCTCTATGCTTTTCTCTTTCTCTCTCTATGTTTCTCAACCCTTCTCTTTTCTCTCTCTCAATCTCTCCCTCTCTCTTTCTCTTCCTATTCTCATTCTCCCTAGTTAATACCTATACAGCTGTTTTAACCAGAGAACATGTCTGAGAAACATGTCGAAATAACTGGACAGAAAGAAAAAAACATGCGTTGTAAGGGAAGGAGATTAGTGGAGAACTAAGCTGGGAGTACCAACCGCAGACAAAATTTCCACCCTTTTCACTCAAAACGCGACGAGAGGGCGACTGTGAGTAAATTATGGCTTTGAAGCAGTTCAAAGCCGTTCGTTCTCAAATGTGTGCCTTATGTATGCACTTTTGTGTGTGGGTTTGTGCTCATCCATGTTTATGAATTCTCCTCTTTCTGGTTTTTAAAAAAGTTAGTCTTATTGTCATACAAGCTGTTACAACGGTAATTGGAGCCGTTAACTCAAAAATTGCAACATTGGGCTGCAATTCCTAGGATACGGTAGTACTTTTTAACTCAGAAAGATTTGTTAGCTGACCATGTCAGAAAGGAATGCACAGCGACTGCAAACGAAACTGAGAACAATTATATTTAACGAGAGAAATTCACTCACGAGCAAATATTACCTTAATTGCATCTTGCATCTTTACACTGAATTTTCTGCAAATTTTATGGAATAAAATGAGAAAGGGTTGAGATAAATAGAGAGAGAGAGAGAGAGAGAGAGAGAGAGAGAGAGAGAGAGAGAGAGAGAGAGAGAGAGAGTGAGAGAGAGAAAGAGAGAGAGAGAAAGAGAGAGAAAGAAGCGTTCTAAGATCGAATTGCAAAAACTAATGAGCAAAAGAGAGAGAAAGAGAGAGAGATAGAGAGAGAGAGAGAGAGAGAGAGAGAGAGAAAGAATAAAAAGAGAGGAGAACAAATCAGAAGAAGGTACATATGTATATGTAGTAGAACCAACCATGCACGATCAAAAATTAATGTGTTGAGATAGTAAAAAGTTTTTTTTTTTTACAAATATCTGAACTAAGAAGTCCAAATGAAAAACTAATTTTGTTTGGAGTGGATGAATAAAAAACAGAAATGAGTCATATTATTGATGGAAGTTTTTATTGCTTGAGAATATCAGTTGTTATGAATTGTCAGAAAATTATAAACAAAAGGTTTTTTATCGTTGTAGAAGACCAGTATGGAAGTTTTTTTCTTGATATCGAAAAATCATAAAATTATTAATTTTCAAGATAAAACCACCCGATTTAATGAGACAGAAAAGTGAAATCAATCTGGGGCCGTATTCAGAGACAAAAATTTATACTAAAGTTTATGGTAAACTTTATACTAAGTTGTAGTTTCGCCGAAAAGGAATTCAGAGAGTAGACTTTAGGGTAAACCTTATACTAAACTTTAGTAGGAAAGCTGAGACGCTCTCACCCGTCTTGTCTCTGAATACAGAACTGAGTTGATCTTAGGTCTACAATATACTAGGTTAAATTCACCCATTAGTTCATCTTATATATCTGAATACGGCCCCTGACATGCCACAGTTTAGTGAGTAGTATTCACATCCTTTCATGTACACATTTATAAAAACAAAAGGAGCTGAGTTGTTTTTTTCTTCAAAGGGAAGGTTTTTTAGTACCTCAGTCTGCCATAACATCTAAATCTTCCAAACTCTACATGAGAATATCAGTCACTAGGTCGAAAAGTGCAGCAACTACGAATGAATCGATCGGGAATCAACTGAGCAAGTCAGTATCGCAGAATGAATCAATGAAATATTACTGAAATTTCTATATAATTTTCTTGCTGTTCAGAAAGGTATTGTTTTCAATATAAGCGTTGCGATTCAAGCATTGCGATTTTACATAATATGATTTCGACAGAAGAATCGTTTTAAGGGTTTGCAAAAAAAGACTAAAACTTTCATTTAAACCGAAACGTGAATACTGTGAGTAAAGTTAATGGGTTTTTAACGAAGATAAACTTAGCCTGCTATCTCTCTCATTATCACGAAAAAGCTGTCTGAAACTTTTTTCATGAGAAATTCCTTTGCGAAGATATTGCGGTTTCTAATTAAGAAGCTTAAGAAAAAAATATTGACAGTGAAAAACGGATTGGGAAAAACAGATGGAGCATACTGCTTTGGCAAAGAAGGGGATCAGATCTATGTTTGATTGTGATGTGGAAAAAAGATTAATCTGAAGACATGAGCCAATTGGTAAAGAAGTTTTTTGCCAGTAAAAAGCCGATTTGTAGAAAAGTTATTTGCTTTTGTTTATCAGAAAGCTGTTCAGACCCCCGTTTTGTAATGAGCAGGTTCTCAGACCCCCGTTTTGTAATGAGCAGGTTATCAAACCCCCGTTTTGTAATGAGCAGGTTCTCAGACCCCGTTTTATAATGAGCAGGTTCTCAGACCCCTGTTCTGTAATGAGCAGGTTCTCAGACCCCTGTTCTGTAATGAGCAGGTTCTCAGACCCCCGTTTTGTAATGAGCAGGTTCTCAGACCCCCGTTTTGTGATAAGCAGTTTTTCAGACCCCGTTTTGTGATGAGCAGGTTCTCAGACCCTCGTTTTAAAATGAGCAGGTTCTCAGCCCCGTTTTGTAATGAGCAGGTTCTCGGACCCCTGTTTTAAAATGAGCAGGTTCTCAGCCTCCGTTTTGTAATGAGAAGATTCTCAGACCCCGTTTTGTAATGAGCAGGTTCTCAGACCCCCGTTTTGTAATGAGCAGGTTCTCAGACCCCCGTTTTGTAATGAGTAGGTTCTCAGCCCCCCGTTTTGTGATGAGCAGGTTCTCAGACCCCCTGTTTTAAAATAAGCAGGTTCTCAGCCCCCGTTTTGTGATGAGAAGATTCTCAAACCCCCGTTCTGTAATGAGCAGGTTCTCAGACCCCCGTTTCGTACTGAGCAGGTTCTCAGACCCTCGTTTTGTGATGAGCAGGTTCGGCCACGTCGTGTCAATCAAGACTATTTTCTTCGAGAAGCGCATCGCTTTTTTACGAACACCACAAGACGTTGACCGAATTTTTTACGCTACCAAAGTAAGTTTCCAAATGTTTTCATTCAATTTCATCCAGTTCTTTTTATGTAACAAGACGGACCAGAAAGCACACCGAACCTCGTAACCGTATTTAATTGGATGTAAAACCATCGGTGTCAATAACAAACTTCAATACAGTGTTACTCATACCGTAATTAGAGTTAGAGAAAGTCAAAGTGTACTTTTTATAAGAAAAATCGAACGAAGTTCCACCAATTGCGAGTATAGGGCGTCTTGCGTGTGGGTCACACAACCTGGTTCCTCGAACGTGAAGTAGAAACGGCTTCGAGCAATCTGCTCGCCGCCAACGCTTCAATTCCTCTAGGTCTACAGCCTCCCCTTGAAGTATCTCATTTTTTGTTCTTCTTGATTTTTTCTTCAAACCTTTCATTCTCGTAGAACTTCCTCACATTTTTTCTTTGAATATTTTCAACTTCGCTAGTGATTCTTCTCTCTCTAACCTATGGAAAATCCATTTCGATGTAAAAAAAAAATTTTTACCGGAAAAAGTTGCCGATTTGTAACTATTTAAAAAAGGGGGAAACTGCATCAGATCCCCGATCCGTCGCCCGATCGAATTCAAAATCGTGGAAGGAGACGATTCGCCTTTGAATTGCAAGAAATATACGATTTTGGTTGTGTGGATTTTTTTGAAGTCAGAATTTTTTTTAGTTATAGTTTTATAACTTGAGAATGAGACTAGAAACGTATTACGAAGGAGGGATAGCTGATGCAGTTTGTTTTCATCTCAAACCTCCCATTCATCTCAAGCGTACTATGCACTTTATTGTCCGCAAGAAGACATAATTTCTAATTTCACTGGGGTTATAAGACGATGGAGACTTGACCTAACCTTAACCTCAAGGTGACTTAACCTCAAGGTGACCTGAGTTTTTGAGTTTGAATGGTACATTGTGCTGAACGAAAACCTATATTAAGAGATAAGATTGGAGTGGCCTGCCGTCACTCACGTACCGTTAGCGAACACGTCAAATAACTAGATTAAAAAACTTTGTAAAAAAGTTTGTGTGGATTTAAGTTTCTACGAAGGACATATGCTGGAAATTTTTACCTTCCACACGGGGTATCTCGATTTGTATTGGCGAAACGGAGGTATATTTCGACAGACAGAAATGGGGAGGTGCCTCACGCCCCGCGTGGGCGCGGCGCCTTACATGCTGCCACTGGCGCCACCGTACCATCTGCTCCCAAACACCTCTTACTTCCGCGCCGCCCCCATCTGCCCGCCGCCAGCACACAGCGTCTGTCTCCCACTCTCCGCGCAGCAGAGAGTCATCAATCGATATATCTCCAGCATGAGAGTACGATGTTATCATTGGAATAGGGTGCGCTGGCTGGGTTGCCTAGAAGATTTCACTGTGACGATAAAAAGCGAGCAAAATAATTCTAACACGGCTCCGAATAAGTCAATTCAGAATTAACTTACTAAATTTAATACGATTTTAACCCACCGCTTTTGTTTCAGTACCATGACGCCCTAATAGAAGATAATTTGGTCAGTACCTATTGTTCCCCACCCACATCACTCGCAGTCGGAACGGCATGGGGCGAATACTGGTCAGACAGACCAATAACTCTGTCGGAGAGTAAATTTCCAGCAGAACCTTGGTTCGATCATGCTTGCCGCAATCAACGTTTGACGACCTCTTGGAGCCCAGCCTGGGCGCAGAATCTGCCCATGAATGCTCTTGAAGATGGGCGAGAAGTCGGAAACCTCACTCAAAAAACCGTTCTGCCTGAGTGGAAAATGTGGAAGAACTCTTATAATTTTAGTGTTACGTTTTTTTAAATCTTTATGATACAGATAGTTCATGGACCCATTGAATTTTGAATTATAATCAATAAAGGACATTTTAAATGAGATCAGTAAAGAGTAATTAAGACAGGAGATCAATAGATCAATAATAGATCAGAGATGAGATCAATAGATCAGAGATCAATAAAGCAAAAAGTTGAAACTACTTGTCACTTATTGGAGCCATCAGTTAGCTTAAACGTGTCAGTTGAGAAGATTTATCTAGAATCTTCTGCTAGTTTTCGAAAAACAAAAGGTTTATTATTTAGGAGTTTATCAAAGATTATTTTTTTCTTGAAACAGTCTTGTACTGACTAATTCAATCTTATTAAGAGAGTAGTTTGTGAATGGAAAATTTTCCGATTAATTTCTGGTACAACTTGAATAGCTCTCAAAAAATCATCAAAAAAGGATAGAAAGGAATGGAAGATAGCGATGAACTGCGTTGAAAAAATTTTGCCGAGCAAAGTTTTAAAATTCTTTGCCAAGCTCGAGTGTAAAATTCAGATGGAATGATTTTGAATTTTTCATTGCAAGTTTTTGCTCAGTCTCATTCATGTAATATGTATTTGAGCTTTTTTCTTCTAGAGCTTTCTCTGTTGATCTTAGATCCATCTTCAATATGGAAACGTAAGGACATGGTTTTAAGGTACGGACTAGTGTTCCGTTTCAGTCTACCGCAGTACATACATAGAATGCTGTCAGAAAAGTTTCGATCTGTCAGAAAAGCTCATGTTTTAGTAAGTGGACTAATTTCCTGCACATGAATTAAGTTTCCTTGTTAAGAACTAATTAGTTTCTTCATGCAATTTGGATCGAAACTTCTCTTAAAGTGGGTGAATTTAAAACTATAAGAAAAAGCTTTAGAGAAAGTTTTTAATGGAAATTTCTCTTGTTCACTCGAGAAAAAAATCTTTAAAAAAATACTTTGTATACCGTTACTATCACATTTCAATAAGAGAATCGTGAGAGCAATTTATAATATGTACTGCGTTAGACTGAAACCGAACACTAGTCCGTGCCTTAAAACCATGTCCTTACGTTTCCATAATGAAGAAGAAAAGTCTAAGATCGAGAGACAAGGCTCTAGAATAAATTTTTAAAAAAGCCCAAATATCCCCCTGAATGAGACTGTGAAAAAACCAAGTGATTAAAGTTGTGCGCAATTTAACAGAGAAATGAGAACCGTTCGTGGTTTGATAGATATAGGAGGAACTGCTTTGAAAACTCTCCTACTTTTTCTATTATGAGGAGTGAAAATCATCAAAGTTGAACTTCCGCTAATTCTTCCCAGTTATGTTTCTCTTCTGAAGTGAGACTGACAGGAGCCAACAATCATTCTGATGACTTTCGGGGTAACCCGATAGAAGCTTTATCCGGGCACTGCTAATACATTTCACACCTTCTAGCTCTTCCTCCGCCTTTCTAGTTTGTCTTTCACGAAACGCAACATTCCCAGTTCGCAACATTCGAATAACCAGAAAGTTGACTGAACATACTCCTCCAATTTCATGAAAATTCTTCCTAATCGAGCGGCTTTTTTCACTTTAGGACACATCTCATCGGCTGTCACATTAGTGAAAATGTGTTTGCATCACATTTTTCATCACATAGATTCCATCAACCATTGAATTCGATTGAGACAAGCGGGCACATCTTCAAAAAGCGATTCCTAGTATTTGAATACACTTTGAGAGAGAAACTTAGAAAAGAAAATCGAGAGAAAACAAAGATAAAATTTCACAAAAATAGAAAAAAAGAATACCAAAAAAAAGACCAAAAAAAACAAAGGAAAAATATATAAGTGAAGTATAAATGTACCTATTATTAGATGAAGTATGTATGTACCTAAATAGATACTTGAAGTATGTATTTACCTAGTACTAGATACAGTCTTTATGTACCTGAATAGATACTTGAAGTATGTATGTACCTAGTATTATATTAAGTATGTATGTACCTAGTATTAGGTGGAGTATGTACCTAAATAGATACCTGAAGTATGTATGCACCTAGTATTGCATCGCTGGAGACATTTGACAATTTTACTTTTTGGTGGCACTCGCTACCACTTCTAAATCTCAAATGTCACACATTCCTCCAAGCCAACAGTCAATAAAAAAAAAGGTAAGAGAATGAATGGTACGCCAAATACGAAAGCCTGACGCTTTTTCGATTGAGTCAGGAGACTGAAAAGAAAAAGTATCATAAGGCCAATACTTTCATGAAAATCAAAGTTCTGTTATAAATCGAATTATGTAGCTGAGAAAACTTGTGTTGGTAACTGAAGAAAAACTCTCAACATAATAATGAGTAATCTTGTTTTTCAATCAATTGCCAACATCATTAATCAATTTCATTGTATATGGAAAACTTTTTGCTTGTTACAGAAGTCAAATTCCAAAAGCGTTTTTTTCTTTAACTAATGTAATGATGAGTTCAAAGATATGCTCTCCATTTGAGTAAATGTTTTCAATACTTTTCTGTGAAGAATTATTACGAGAATACATAAGTACACATTGAAGACTCCACTCGTCTCCGTTTAATTTCAACATATATTTGTTTGAATTTCCCGCCAAAAAGGGAAGCTACGCAGTTAAGCAATTACGGCGGGAGTAATTGGCGGGAACTGCGTAGGTGTAAGAGTTGGCCTTCCCTCCGTGTTCGGGAAATTCAAACAGTTGTTATGTGGTAGCCGAAGGGAACTTGTGACCGTAGGCGGAAACATAAATCATATTAGCGTAAGCTAGTACTTTTACTTGAAAAAGTAAGTGTGTGACTGGAAAACAAAGTATAAGGTAGTGGTTTTTAGAAGAAGTTCATATATTGTTTACTGCCACTGTAACAGCGGAAAAGTAACACGATGGCATTCGCAGAACTGATTTGTGATAAGATGGGCAGGGCACAATTTAAAAGATGCTTTCATCTAGTGTTCTAGTAGATAATCTTTACTCGCTTTTTTTTTATAATAGTAGATACATTGTATTGCTCAAGTGTTTCATTACATCATTCTCTCCCTGCCATCTATCCATATTCTTTCTCTTTCTCGACCGCTGTATCTCTCTGTCCTATCTCTTTCCTCCTCAATTTTTCGCTCTCTACTCCTCTGTCTTTCTCTCTCTCTCTTTTCTTGTGTTGTTCTCTACCTGTTTTTCTCTTCTCTCTCTTTTTCAATTAATTTTTATGTTTCTCTTTCTTATTGACTACCGAAGGGTACACGACAAGGATGGCTCCAGGAAAGAATTCACATGTTTGATGTGTATTTCTTGGTGTGATGAATGTCTGAAGAAGACTGATCCTTGAGATAACTGACAAATCTCTGCATCACTCATCACTCACATTTTCGACAAGAAAGTGTTCCTCAGAGGCAGAAAGATACAGAGAGCGAGAGAGAGAAAGAAAGAGAGACAGAGAAGAGACAGAGAAGAGACAGAGAAGAGACAGAGAGAGATAGAGTGAGACATAGAGAGACAGAGAGAGACAGAGAGAGAGACAGAGAGAGACAAAGAGAGACAGAGAGAGACAGAGAGAGACAGAGAGAGACAGAGAGAGACAGAGAGAGACAGAGAGAGACACAGAGAGACACAGAGAGACAGAGAGAGACAGAGAGAGACAGAGAGAGACAGAGAGAGACAGAGAGAGACAGAGAGAGACAGAGAGAGACAGAGAGAGACAGAGAGAGACAGAGAGAGGCAGAGAGAGACAGAGATAGAAAGAGTCAGTGAGTGAGCGAGATAGAGAAATAGAGAGAAAAAGAGAGAGATATAGAGAGAGAGAGACAGAGAGATAGATTGAGTGATTGAGAAGAGAGAGAGAGAGAGAGAGAGACAGAGAGAGACAGAGAGAGACAGAGAGAGACAGAGAGAGACAGAGAGAGACAGAGATAGAAAGAGTCAGTGAGTGAGCGAGATAGAGAAAGAGAGAGAAAAAGAGAGAGAGAGAGAGTGGGAGAGAGACAGAGAGAGAGATAAAGAGAGAAGCCGTCTACTATTTTCTCAGGAAATGGGAAGATCATTGAGCGCTGGCTAGTCTTTCAGATACCGATTACCACCGTTTTATCAAGAGTTTAGTTAGTTCCCTCATATTTTCCATTGTATTACTATTAGAATGAGGATCATACACCATCAATTTCGATGCCTTCGGTCGGTAATAAGTTTTTCCTAACCACAGTGCAAGTTTACATTATAACTCTACTATTGCCTGGCAAAGGCATGTTATATAAAAACATATTTGTATATAACTGCAAAGTCAGCCAAAACTTTTTTACATAAATATAAAAAGCTTTACACTCTAGAATTACGAATTAGATGTCGTTTTAGTTTAGCATCAGCAGGTGAGCCCTTTTCATGAAGCGACTTTCAATCATAATAAGATTATTTCTTGATTTAGCGCTTAAACTCTGGCCTAAAGCTCAACTAACAGACTTTGATTCTGGCAGCACAGAAAGGTTTTGAACCCATGCGTTGCGTTTGAGGCCAAAACAAACAACTAACTAAAGTTGATTTATACTTTCGTAGCCATTGAGATTGGTTTTAGCATGGTTTTGAAACCCAGAGTTCAAGAAACCGTTCAAAATTACTTTATTCACGTCGAATTCACAGAATCGCATCAAATCGATAACTAAAAAAATGATTCCGTGGGTAATTATACGAATTAAAGTGCTTCATTACTACACTATACATTATAATTTTCGTACAAATCTTCGTACCTCCGATAGGAGTTCCCGGTTAACTTTAGTCCAGATAAATCATTATAAGCACTCTAATTTCTATTTTAGAAGAGCTATCGCTTTGTGGAACAGAATCGCAGATACTCAGAACCACATACTCAGAACCACACTGAGCTTCGAGAGTTCACAAAGATTCTAGAAGAACTACCGCACGTTCAATCTATGTTTTACCTAGGTGACCGGTCGACGACCGGTCACCTAGCTCGTTGCTCGCAAAATGAACTTTCGCTTTTCTCAGTGAAATTGACACAGATTAAATTAAAAGGTCGCTAAAGAGAGCGTGAGTTCATTGTTTCGTTTACGAACTCACTGTAAAACAAGGACGTAAACAACGAGCAGTGCGAGAGAACGAAAAACAGCGCATAAAGTTAGAGAAGTAGAGATTTCATATGCCAGCGTATTTTATTACGAACAGAATGTAAGATGTTAACAATTTGTAATTATAAGCAGTTTGTACAATAAAAAACAACAACATTGGGTCCGCTTATAGCAAATGCGCTGAAACAGAGTGAAAACGTACGTTTCACAGTCAATCGAGCTTGATTTCTCATGAAAAACCTGCGATTAATTTATAAGGCAGTGAGAACGAAAATTTATTTAAAGGTTCTTTTAAAAGATGGTTTTGCTTAAAAAAATTTTTCTTCTGTTTTCGATTTGAAGATTGTTGAGAAGTCTCCATCACAATACTGTCTTGGAGTTCATAAAAGCAAAGTTTTTTTCTGCATCTGGTGATCTAAGACTAATGTCATGATTGAACTTGAAAATTCAAGAAAATAAACTTCAAATGTTTATCAATTGTATTGTTTGTCATAATATTTTATAACGTTTTCTCTCATCCTTCTTAGATTTTTTCTACAAATTATGTTTGTTTTCAATCGTTCCCATCGACTTCTTTTCTTTAAGAAAAAATTTTGCTCAGGTTTTAATGAGAAAAAGTATGTATCATTCGGGTCGTTTTGAGTAAACTTTTCGAAAAAGGTCGTGGCAATATTTACTTTTAGTTGACAGGGGGACAAATTTAGTTGACAGGGGGGACAAATTTAGTTCAAACCAATTCAGGAATTGACAAAACAAAACTAAAACTCAATAAAAAATCCCTAATTTAACACTAATGAACGTAAACCGAATTTCAAAAATGGAAAATTCTGTTCAGGACTCCATGGTCGATGATTTTTTATATGAATTAGTGATCTTTTTCTCGGAGTGACATTTGAGGTCAGTATAGTTAGATTAAACGTACGGCTGAACCTTCTCACAGTCGTCGACCTACCGGATTATCTTTAAACGGATTGAAGAGTGGATCCTCAAATGTCGAGATTTTATCCCGTTCTTCCCGACCAATTTTATACACCGTATAAGCGGTAACTCAACAAGTTACCCTTCGGTGATATTAAATATATATATTTAATAACAATAAGGATAACATCTTTCTATTTTCTCCTATTTTTTCGAAATTAGTGAGTGATACACAAAATCTACAGAGGCTACAGCGTAATATCGCATACCATCTTTTAAAAATGAGGGTTATTCTATACTCATGATACTCATGATGTACAGTGATTACAAATTGACTAAAAATCACTTCTATTCTGTTCATTCACATTTTCTTGGCTTCTGAACTTGTTTTTGGAAGATTTACTTTACAAAAAAATCATGAAGTTCTTACATAGGCTATAAGAGTTATTCCGAGATCAATTCATCGACGAGGATCATAATTCTAACTTTCTAAACTCAATTTCAGTCCCGAAATGACTCAAGTCAAGACAGAGATGAAAAACATTTCATCTCTGTCATCTCGATATTTCATCTCTGTCATCTCGATATTTCATCTCTGTCATCTCCATATTTCATCTCTGTCATCTCGATATTTCATCAATTGCGTTCATCTCAGCGCGAGTTCTTTTTTGAAATTAGACTAGTGTGGAGAATTGAATAGTCAATGAGAGAATAATACAAAGCCAACATAACTAGAAACTGAGTTCATATGTACTTCATGCGTGAATATTACGATTGTTTAAGAATGAAAGGATATCACTATCGATCACTGTGATGACGCTAATCACAAAAGTCTGTTTCGCCTCCGCTTAGACAGACTTCTGTGCTCTCAGGGTGGGGCTCATCAGTGAGTGCCCAGAGATATGAATGAACTGGAGAAAAAGAATAAAAACAAGAAACACATGCTACATCAGAAGAACCAGGAGAAAAGGAATAAAAAAAGATAATAGCCAAAAAAGAGGAAGAAAAAAGAGTAACAGAGAGAGAGAGAGCCTGTGAGAGTGAGTAGGAGAGGAAAAGAGAAAAGAGACAGTAGTAGAGAGAATGTGGAAGACAATTAGTAAGATAGATAAGGGAAAAGAGAATGGAGAGAGAAAATCGAGAAGAAGAAAGAGAGAAAAAAGAGAGAAATTAGGAAGGAGAGCAGAAGATAGAAAAAAATAAAGAGAGAAATAAATACGTGGAAAGAAAGAAAAAGAAAGAGAGAAATAGAAAAATAGAGAATGAGAGGAGAAGAGAGAAAGAAATTTATATGTATATGAAGGAAAGAGTTGGAGAAAGAGTGAGAGAAAAAGAAAGTGAGAGAAAAAGAAAGAGGTTGTAGCAATGAGAAAGACAAAGAGATAGAACGAGTTAAAAAGAGCCAGAGAGAGAGATA
The DNA here is from genome assembly GCA_964056735.1 of Allodiplogaster pararmata. Taxonomy (NCBI): domain Eukaryota; kingdom Metazoa; phylum Nematoda; class Chromadorea; order Rhabditida; family Diplogasteridae; genus Allodiplogaster; species Allodiplogaster pararmata. The sequence continues at coordinate 27,486,609 of OZ057408.1, forward strand.
GATACATAATAGTTGCAAAAGCTGTCGACTTTTCTAGGAATGTTTCTGTGAAAGGAAGAAAGGTCTTACCGCACGATGAAAGGTCTTACCACAAAAGGTCATTCATTGACTTCTTACCACATCCGGTATGAAATTAGAGAAAAAAACTTGCGAAAAATTGCTAAAAATGAGAAAAAAATTGCTTATAAAATGCTAAAAATTGTAAGTAACGCAAATTTGTTCTGAATTCAGATTCAGCGATGTCACTCTCTAAAACTGCTAGATGAGGGGAAAAAGTGTGTATTGAGGCTCAAGCCTAAGAGGGCTCAAACATGTTGGATTGGTTGGACCAACCCAAAAAATTTGATAAACAATCTAACCAATTCAAAAAGTTCTCAGTGAAAAAACCTTTCTACAAAAGATCTGCTTCGACATTAATCTCTAAACGATGAGATCATCGGCGCGATGATTATGAGCGCTCACATGACTTTGAGGTCTAAGACAAGAGCTTCCTGGGTACGAGCTCGGCTGAATTTTTGTTTTAAGACTATTTAAACCACGCGCTTGAAGAATCTGAATTCATCTGCCGCGACATTAATCTCTAAACGATGAGATCATCGGCACGATGATCTCATCGTTCAGAGATTAATGTCGCGGCTGAACTACTTGATTCAAACAACTGTTTTTTTAAAGCATTTTACACACATAAAATTAAGTACTGAAAATGAAACATATACATACATTTGAAAGTATGACTATTCATACTTATAAAGTATAAAGTTATGAATAGGCGTACATATAAGTAAGAACAACAATAACCTATAAGTATATATATATATATATATATATATATATATATATATATATATATATATATATATATATATATATATATATATACTTGCAATTGTATATGTGTCATTTACTATACTTATTTTTTGTGTTTAGTAAGCAAACGTTGATTGTTGAAAAAATTTTGAATGTTAAATAGAGTTATAAATTTTTCATACACTTACTCAATATTTGTGAACTTTCAGACAAAATGAATTTTCATTGTCAATCAACTTTCTTCCTTCAGTTTCAGTTGAGTTATGAGGTTCGTAAGTTCCGATTGGAATTTTTTTAGAAGTTTCTCAGTTGTTTCAAACTGTATGATATTGCCACAGG
>OZ057408.1:27492754-27634623 GCA_964056735.1 Allodiplogaster pararmata
TACGGTTACACAAAGGCATATCGGAAACTTTCTTCGGGTCTTTCTCGGCCACGGTCCCTACTATTGCCTGTGTTCCGCAAAGTTATGAGGTTACGATTTTTCAAGCAAAGTCGTGAATATTATGTAGAATGAATGAAATTTATCGCACGGGAAAAATTTGCACTCGGCTGGAAACGAACATCCGCTACCTAACCGTGGCTTGTAGAGCGTTAACTACTACACCAAAGGAGCACACATTGTCCCATGCGATTTCTTGCTATGTCTAAGGCGCAATGACCGTTCTTTTAACAAAGATCAAAAATTTATATTATTTAGAACGAAGGAGAGAACGAGTGGGGGAATAGCCATCACCAACTTTGAGAAAATGCGTCTCGAAACATATGCTTTTAAATAGTAGCAGCGATACAGCTATAAGTTGAACCCTCCCCGTTTGAAACCAGTCTGATGACTGGGCGATACATGGAAGATGCTAAGAAATCGTGAGTTAGTTAGGGAAAAAAGGAGAAATGAAGAAAGCTTCTATGAACTATTTGAAGATTGTTTTCGTTTTGGTTTTCTGTGTTGTTTTCCAATAGGTTCATGTGCAATATATAGTTTAATATATAGCTCAACTGTATTCAATTTCAGTTCAGAGAGAGAAAGAACAGCTATTGATGACATTGTTTTCTTTCTGATTCAAAAAAGATTCAATACAAATGAGTTTGGAAATGTACCAGGATGTCATGGATTTCCCTTTCCGCCGAATCTTCCGCGATTCTCCAACCTGGTGAAGTCTTCACGGCCACAGTGCCCACCTATCTCACGGCTGCAGGGGCCAACTACATGGTATGTAACAAGAAATGGTAAGCACCTATCTCACGGCTGCAGGGGCCAACTACATGGTATGTAACAAGAAATGGTAAGCACCTATCTCACGGCTGCAGGGGCCAACTACATGGTATGTAACAAGAAATGGTAAGCACCTATCTCACGGCTGCAGGGGCCAACTACATGGTATGTAACAAGAAATGGTAAGCACCTATCTCACGGCTGCAGGGGCCAACTACATGGTATGTAACAAGAAATGGTAAGCACCTATCTCACGGCTGCAGGGGCCAACTACATGGTATGTAACAAGAAATGGTAAGCACCTATCTCACGGCTGCAGGGGCCAACTACATGGTATGTAACAAGAAATGGTAAGCACCTGTCTCACGGCTGCAGGGGCCAACTACATGGTATGTAACAAGAAATGGTAAGCACCTATCTCACGGCTGCAGGGGCCAACTACATGGTATGTAACAAGAAATGGTAAGCACCTATCTCACGGCTGCAGGGGCCAACTACATGGTATGTAACAAGAAATGGTAAGCACCTATCTCACGGCTGCAGGGGCCAACTACATGGTATGTAACAAGAAATGGTAAGCACCTATCTCACGGCTGCAGGGGCCAACTACATGGTATGTAACAAGAAATGGTAAGCACCTATCTCACGGCTGCAGGGGCCAACTACATGGTATGTAACAAGAAATGGTAAGCACCTATCTCACGGCTGCAGGGGCCAACTACATGGTATGTAACAAGAAATGGTAAGCACCTATCTCACGGCTGCAGGGGCCAACTACATGGTATGTAACAAGAAATGGTAAGCACCTATCTCACGGCTGCAGGGGCCAACTACATGGTATGTAACAAGAACAAAATAGATATGTAGATGTTTAACTGGGCCAGACGTTGTGAGCATCTAACAATTTTAGGAAGATAATTTATTGTTAGCTGCTCGTCGATATATGTAGTCTGGTACCACGTTGCTATAGTGGAGTCTTGTTTCAACACCACTGGTTACTGCAGAGTCATGTTGCAACAACCCTGGTTACTGTGGAGTAATGTTTCAACACCACTGGTTACTGCAGAGTCATGTTGCAACAACCCTGGTTACTGTAGAGTCATGTTTCAACACCACTGGTTACTGTAGAGTCATGTTGTAGAGTCCGAAGCAAGGTTTTTTCGCTGTCATGACTTATTTTTAACTTTATGTGAACATTTCTAGTTCCAAGTTCTAGATGTACCGCCCAAAATGTTATCATATATAGGGTTATTGAAAATAACTTTTTTCAAAGACAAAATTCAAATCTCAAATTTTCACATAAGTTTTTTGGGGTGTCTGTACCGTACCGGACATCATTTAGAGTGATTAATTAATTATCTCCAAGAAATACACCGAAATTGGTATATCTTCCATTTTTCAGTTTTTTTTCTCCATGATTTTTTTGTTGATTTTTTTGTTTTTCGAACTTCATTCATAAAAATGTTGTTTCAAGTCATGATGCGAACTGTTGGACATCGAAATACAAGTAAAAGAATGCAAGAAGCTGTTGTTGCTGGGGCGAAACAGGGCCGGTCACAGAGCGAGCTCGCTCAGCAGTTCGGGGTAACTCAGAGCGCTATCTCCCGTATCCTCCGGCGTTTTCGAACCCAGGTAAGCGAATTTTCTACAACTGAATAACTTTGAAACACAAAAAAATTGCAGGGACGAGTCATCGTGAAGACAAGTTCGGGGAGACCCCGCGTAACTTCGAGGTACATGGACCGAAGCATCCTGCGCGCATCTCGCGAAGACCCGAAACGCACTGCTACAGACATTCAAGCTGTCATATCAACGCCCGCGACTCCTGCTCCTTCAATAACTACCACCAAACGCCGTTTGCAAGCCGCTGGACTGAATGGAAGGCGGCCTGCAAAGAAGCCTTTCATCAGCGAAAAAAATCGTAAAGTTCGAGTTCAGTGGGCTAAGGATCACCTCAGTTGGACACGCCGTGAGTGGTCTCTGATTGTTTGGAGCGATGAATCCAAGTTTAATATGTTCTGCAGTGACGGTCTGAGGTGGGTAAGACGTCCAGCGGGCAAGCGTTTCCTGCCGCAATACCAGTCGCTCACAGTCAAACATGGCGGTGGTTCTGTGATGGTCTGGGGCTGTTTTTCCGCCAGCGGCATGGGTCCACTGAGACGTATTGTCGGAAATCTCGATCGCTACCGCTATGAGAACATAATGGAAAGCACTATGCGCCCTTGGGCCCTCTCCAAATTCGGTCGTGGGTTCACCTTTCAACAAGATAACGACCCGAAACATCTATCTCAGCACGTTCAGAACTGGTTTCGCCGTCGGCATGTGAATGTTTTGGACTGGCCGAGCCAGTATCCCGATTTGAACATCATCGAAAATTTATGGGAACATTTGCAACGAAAATTGACGGGAAAAACATGCAGAAATGCTGATGAAACGTTTAAGCAGCTAGAGGAGGAATGGAAGGCGATTTCGCAGGCAACCATTGACTCTTTGATTGATTCTATGCCTCGTAGATGTCAGGCAGTCATTGACTTCAAAGAATATGTCACCAATTACTAGAATATTTGTTTTAATATTTCGAAAAAAATGAATATCTCTATAGGCACTTTTACTATTTCCATTTTTTTAACGAATAAACCTAATAAAGCATTTTCCAAAGTTGCTTTATCACTCGAAACATGTGAATTTGGCTTGTAAAAATTATCTGAAAATTTGAGCTTCATTAGTTTTTTTGAAAAAGTTATGTTCAATAATTCAATATATGATAACATTTTTGGCGGTACTGTACTTACCTGGGAAGAAAAAGTAAAAGCTTGACGTTAACATATGTTAAAAAATTGATTGTTCACCTGAGTCAATGGCCAAAAAAAACTTTTTCTTTATTTTTGAATTAAGCGCCGGAGCTTCAGGAGCTTTTCGGCTGCACCGGTGGCCTTTCCGTCTGTGTAGTCGAACTCTCCCTCCTTCTCTCTCTATCTATCTCTCTCTCTCTCTTTCTCGCTCTCTCATTCTCTCTCTCTCTTTCTCTCTCTCTCTCTCCTTCTCTCTCTGTATCTCTCACTATCTCTCTCTGTGTCTCTCTCTCTCTCTTTAACTCTTCCGAGCTTTTCTTCAGCTCTTTCTATCTTTATCTCTTTATCTCTATTTGAATCTCTCCTTCTTCTAAACAGGTCATCTGCTCCTCACGGGACGTCGTCGAAATGGGCCATGTTCCTGAAACGGGTCAAGTGCGCTTCACTGTGACGGCGTCGATGGAAGGCGACTGCATCCTGAGTGTGTACTCTTCGATAAATGGGAAGAGTCACGAAGTGGATATGATCCTCTTTTTCGTTCGGAAAACCTGCCAGGTCAGTAGTAGGTCAACCGAATGTACATATGCGTTGAAAGATTGGGAGGTCTGGAGTGTTATCACTCGTCTATTAACTGAAATTATCATACGGTTGAATGCTGGTCCAAACAACTGCTCCACCATCAACAATGTTTTGTAACTACACTTAGAAACCGTGTTGTGTAAATTCATTTCGCAACTGCATACTTTGTAAACACATTTAGTCATTCATTCCTGAATCATTCCTACATTCTTTGTTTCCATCTATACTCGCATTCAATATTCCAGTACTCCATACTCTCATCAACACAATCCGCTAGCCCATCAGAACTCATACAACTGCAACTTCGCTCGGGCAGAGAGGGAATCGCCCTTGTGACTGCAATTGACGACAGATTTAATGCAATAAGAAATGTGAGCCAACTCGATTCAGCCAAAATTTGAGGTGGCAAAAAAATTCAAAAATAGCTACTTTCTCAGGTTTTTATTCTTTGTTAAAATAGAAAGAAATACGCCAAAATGTGGCTCATGAAAAAAATTCTTTAATTAGAGTTAATTTAGAATGATGAATTAGCATACATTAAAGTATAATTAAAGTATAATATTGTACGGCAGAGAAACTGCACAACTCTTTATAATATGTAGTTGAGCAACCCAGGTGCTGATTAAATAATCGGTTAACCCAGGTGCTGATTAAATAATCGGTTAACCCAGGTGCTGATTAAATAATCGGTTAACCCAGGTGCTGATTAAATAATCGGTTAACCCAGGTGCTGATTAAATAATCGGTTAACCCAGGGGCTGATTAAATAATCGGTTAACCCAGGTGCTGATTAAATAATCGGTTAACCCAGGTGCTGATTAAATAATCGGTTAACCCAGGTGCTGATTAAATAATCGGTTAACCCAGGTGCTGATTAAATAATCGGTTAACCCAGGTGCTGATTAAATAATCGGTTACTAAGTTGATGTGAACGAGCTTTCGAAGGAAGATGAAGAAAATTGATTTTAAAAACGTGGTGTTAAAAAATTGACATATTTGATGCGGAATTCGAAAAAATTCGGAATTTGAAATTCGAAAAACACATTCGAAAAAAAGCGGAAGATTGAGTCCATTTCAACAGAGTGCACTGTCGCCTCTTCCTTCTCTCAAATCTTGGGATATGGAAATTTTCCTCGGAGGAGAAGACCAGAAGCGAGTTTACCATTACAGAATACTTAACTTCATCAACTCCCGTGCAGTCTTCAATGAAATATGTTGGAACATTAACTGGAATCAATCAATACTTTTTTCTCCAAAGAACGACATGAGAGTTATTTTTGAACGCGAGTATGTAATTGGATCTAACAGTACAATAAGTAAGAAAACAACATTATGTTGAAAATTAATCGAGCTTGTTCATGAAGTTTGGGCAATTAAAAATACAAAGTTTTTTGTCTTTTCTTGGACATTAGGCACACAAAGTTCATTACTTGCAAGTTTTGATATCTAAATGTAGGCGTTTAAAAATTAGTATCCGAATCGCTCTTGAAGCTAGAAGCTGAGCTGAATCTAGCCGACTGTTCAAACGACTTGTGCTGAATCAATAAACTTTCAGATGACTTGTGTGGCCGTGTGGGCAAGGCGTACTACGAGGAGCACGGCTCGAGTTGCCCGAACACCAGAATGACCTCCTCTCACGTATCAGACATTTGCCTGCGGCGATGTCTCTACGAATGCAATGAAGCGAAGGCACCGAAAAGTTGAATCCGTTTCTATTGGCATGAAATCTCAATGGTATAACTAGGCCTTTTATATAGAAACTAGGAATTTTTCTTCCTCCCCGATGTTTCTCGATACCAGAAAACTAGTGTACATAGTTGTGCATTGAATTATAACACAGTCAAAAAGGTTTGGTGCGGGGTTGAACACAAACTGCATAAATCTTTTTTTTTCTATGTTGCACAGCTCAAAGGCAGTGACCTCTGATTAGATCAAAAGTCATTGAACTCATTTATCGTCAGTCATTTATCGCAACAGAAAAAAAGCTAGTTCACCGGGCGAGATCAAACCCAGCCATCTCGACTCAAACCAGGAGCGCGTGTTACCATTACACCACGGGGACTCATTGCTATTACGTGCGATAGGGTTATATGAAAGTCTCATATGCCTTGTTCTCTTAGTCACGCATGATTTTTAAGCGATTGCGTCATGAATGGAATAGCAATGTGTCCCCGTGGTGTAATGGTAACACGCGCTCCTGGTTTGAGTCGAGATGGCTGGGTTCGATCCCGCCCGGTGGACTAGCTTTTTTTGTGCGATAGTTGATGCGGACTGGGAAATTTTCTCTGCTCACACGTCAATCAGTTTAGTCTTTATAGTGCATTGTGTAAACCCGGCACGTACATATAGGTCAATAAACCTTGGGTTGGTATATAAGACGATGCTGGGAATAATTTTCGCCAAAATGCTCAAAATGTTGTTCCTCGGGCAGATTTCCCTTGAAAAACCAAGCTTTTCCATGGCAAGAAACGGAAAAAAGCGCCATGATAAATGGCAGCAAATAACATGCGTTTTGACAGGCCTGCCAAGAAAAACCGTCAAAAAACAAGCTTTCTACTTTGTACTCGTTTTGTCACTGCTAAAAAAGGGACAAAATTTGTAACTGCTTATGTCACTGCCAAAAACGGGCTTTTTTGTGTACTTCTTTTTTTCCTGCCAAAATCGGGCTTTTTTTGTCCTTGTTTTGTCTCTGCCTAAATCGGGCTTTTTTTTGTCCTTCTTTTGTCTCTGCCAAAACCGGCCTTTTTTTGTCCTTGTTTTGTCACTGCCAAAATCGGGTTTTTGTTTGTCCTTGTTTTGTCACTGCCAAAATCGGGTTTTTTTGTCCTTGTTTTGCCACTGCCAGAACCGGGATTTTTGTCCTTGTTTTGTCACTGCCAAAATCGGGCTTTTTTTGTAGCCCCTGCAACTCCTTAGCCTCATTTCTGGGATGATGGAGGATCGCTCTCAGGAACTCTTTGGGGAGTGCCAATACTAGACTTTGATCTCTTTAAATGTGTGGTTCAGGCTACATCTTTCAACGAGCCGGATCGAATCTTTACCTCAAACTTGGGTAATTAAACCGACTACAACAGCCACACAAATCTTTACGTACTAGCGCAGCAACATACATTTTTCTCAACTGTTTACTAAACTCGGTTGGGGTACGTCGCTAGATGTGGTTAATGTGTGGTCGTTGCGGAGCTTTGTTCAACGTACAAAAAGTGTTCCAAAAAAGAGCCTAGTTTGGCAGTGCCAAAACATGACACGAAAGAAAAACAAAATTGTCCCTGATTTGGTAGTGACAAAAAGTGTGTCAAAAAAGAGCCGAGTTTGGCAGTGCCAAAACATGATGCAAAAGAAAAACAAAATTGTCCGTGATTTGGCAGGAACAAAACTTGGCCACAGAGTCATTCATCATTTGGCACTGCGAAATGGTGGCCGATTCTTCGTCCCTATTTTGGCAGCTAAACAAAGACAAATAACGGAATTTCCTTCTCCCAAGTTCGCATACTCGAAATCTTGGCGAAATAAAGTTTTTGGCTGAGGAACAACATTTCGAGCATTTTGGCGAAAATTATTCCCAGCATCGTCTTATATATCTTCTTTTCTTTCTGCAGGTAAGTATGTATTTTTGTGCTCTGTTTAAGACGCATTTAGTTTACGAGAATGTTTTAATGAGATTACAAGGTCCGGGAGTAATGGCGTCAAATCGAGACAGTTCGTCTGTTATGCTTGGGCTGAACCTGAGTGTTTATGAGGTAGGGAGTAGTGAAATTAGGTAGGGAGTAGAGGTAGGGAGTAGTGAAATTAGGTAGGGAGTAGAGGTAGGGAGTAGTGAATCCCATGCTGAATATCCTCAATAATAATGATAATAAAAAACAAGTTGTTGCATGTATTTTATATGTTCATTCCGGGTTGAACGTTAAAAATTTATAAGAGCGCTGTTTCGAAGAAGAAAAAAATGTAACTACAGTCACAAAATTTCAGTAGGCAGTGTTTGCAATGGAGACTGTCAGAAACAGCGTAATATGCTGGTGAGTTCTATTAATTAATATGCTGGTGAGTTCTATTAATTAATATGCTGGTGAGTTCTATTAATTAATATGCTGGTGAGTTCTATTAATTAATATGCTGGTGAGTTCTATTAATTAATATGCTGGTGAGTTCTATTAATTAATATGCTGGTGAGTTCTATTAATTAATATGCTGGTGAGTTCTATTAATTAATATGCTGGTGAGTTCTATTAATTAATATGCTGGTGAGTTCTATTAATTAATATGCTGGTGAGTTCTATTAATTAATATGCTGGTGAGTTCTATTAATTAATATGCTGGTGAGTTCTATTAATTAATATGCTGGTGAGTTCTATTAATTAATATGCTGGTGAGTTCTATTAATTAATATGCTGGTGAGTTCTATTAATTAATATGCTGGTGAGTTCTATTAATTAATATGCTGGTGAGTTCTATTAATTAATATGCTGGTGAGTTCTATTAATTAATATGCTGGTGAGTTCTATTAATTAATATGCTGGTGAGTTCTATTAATTAATATGCTGGTGAGTTCTATTAATTAATATGCTGGTGAGTTCTATTAATTAATATGCTGGTGAGTTCTATTAATTAATATGCTGGTGAGTTCTATTAATTAATATGCTGGTGAGTTCTATTAATTAATATGCTGGTGAGTTCTATTAATTAATATGCTGGTGAGTTCTATTAATTAATATGCTGGTGAGTTCTATTAATTAATATGCTGGTGAGTTCTATTAATTAATATGCTGGTGAGTTCTATTAATTAATATGCTGGTGAGTTCTATTAATTAATATGCTGGTGAGTTCTATTAATTAATATGCTGGTGAGTTCTATTAATTAATATGCTGGTGAGTTCTATTAATTAATATGCTGGTGAGTTCTATTAATTAATATGCTGGTGAGTTCTATTAATTAATATGCTGGTGAGTTCTATTAATTAATATGCTGGTGAGTTCTATTAATTAATATGCTGGTGAGTTCTATTAATTAATATGCTGGTGAGTTCTATTAATTAATATGCTGGTGAGTTCTATTAATTAATATGCTGGTGAGTTCTATTAATTAATATGCTGGTGAGTTCTATTAATTAATATGCTGGTGAGTTCTTTATTAATTTTTTGAAGGCTTATGGAGCGTTAGAATTCAACTTTTCACTTTGCAAAGTAGTCGCATCCCGGCCGCATCCCGTTAAGCGTTTAACGCTCTAGGCCGCATCCCTCACTTTGCAGAGATTACTTTGCAAAGTGAAAAGTTGAATTCTAACGCTCCATTAGACGCCGTAGCCGGCTTTTTATTCTAAGCTGTTTCTTTGGAGCTGCATTTCACAATCGTAGTTGCGTAATATCTCTCATTCTACAAGTAATTATTGAATGATGAAGTACACAAGTTTGATCGGTTTTGATTTTTTCTCTCAATAGCCTTGGTTCCCTCTTGTGAGAGGGTGTCAATTGTTGTGTCAAACGTGAGATGGTGTCAATTGTGTCAAAAGTGAGAGGGTGTCAATTGTGTCAAACGTGAAAAGTTGTCAATTGTTGTGTCAAACGTGAGAGGGTGACAATTGTGTCAAACTTGAGAGGGTGTCAATTACGTGAATAGGAAGAGTTGTGAATATTCGAGTGAAATGTATATGAATACTATTCAATCCTAAAAAATTTAGGAACCAGTAGGATGTCGAAACCATGAAAAAAGAGAAGAAGCGTGAAAATAAATTAGCCCTATTCCAGATAATCTGTTGGGCATACACTTTGATCTGTGCCTTGCCTTGTTGATGCGTTGTTGAGAAGAATAGGATTTCGAACGTTTCGCTTTATAGAAGCATCGTCAGCGAAAGGAATCACCGGTTCTATCCTGCATGCTGAAACTAATATTGTTCGCCGTAGAATTATTGAGGCTTTGCTGATTGATACTCACAAACCTGACCTTAACAACAAAAAAAAACAACAAGAGCATTTTCGCTCTTGTTGTTAAGGTCAGGTTTGTGAGTATCAATCAGCAAAGCCTCAATAATTCTACGGCGAACAATATTAGTTTCAACATGCAGGATAAAACCGGTGATTTATTTCGCTGACGATGCTTTTATAAAGCGAAACGTTCGAAATCCTATTCTTCTCAACAACGCATCAACAAGGCAAGACACAGTTCAAAGTGTATCGTCTACCGGATTCTCAATCCAATGCGTTCAACTCAGCACAAATTCTTCTCTGTTGGGCATAGATGGTTGAGTAAAAAAAATCCTTCCAAAAGTATTTCAATTCACATCACAGAACATGGTGGTTCAAGATAATTTGAGAACTCCAGATTAGGGACAATATTTTTTCTTTGGCAGATCAGCTCAGTGATGAACATGAGAGTGCCGGACCTGGTGAGCGACACTCCCAAGCTGTCACGGATCCATGAGGTTCCTCAAACTTACGATCTCCAACGCTCATAAATGTCTTGCTCTCTGTAGAAAGCATGACATCTCTCCAGAATATTAAAATAGTTTCAATAATTCTTCCATAAATCAACAAAGGTCACTCGCAATTGTTGAAAAAAGAACCACTCTTAGAGCGAGGGAATCTGGGATAATATGCGAGTTGGAGGTAGAGGGCAGAGAATGGAAAACTTCTCATTTTTCTAGATTCATTCGCTCAAAGAACGGTAGTTTTTGGTTAGCAATAGTGCTGGTAATGCCAATAGAGAACAATATTTCACAATTAACTTTGCAAGTTTAAAGAGTCCTAGTGTTGGATTATTGCTGCTCTTTGACTTGACTTGGGTGATTTATCTTTGAAGATCTCGAAGGAGTGTTGTTGCCCAAAGAGTTGGAACTCTATAGAGCGACTTTTCCCCTTTTTCAGGACGAAGCGGATAAGAAAGTAAGACGTAACTTCGCGCACGTCATGTTGTTCGAAGACTTCCAGATCGAGTAATTACAATTCTAAACTCAATATCACAAAAATTTTTGAATTGCTAACTTGGGGCTCTTCCTTTTCGACCCTTAGTTCATGGTGTGGTAGATCGCAATGCGCTCAGAATTCATAAGATTAGGCACCAAGGCACGTACTTCAGTTACTTTAGTGCCAGTCATACAGCAACTGGCACCACTTAGGTTTGGGCTTGAGATTTAAGTTTGGGATGCGAAAATCCATGAGCTCAATTCCTCTACTTTGCTTTTTCCATTCCGGGTTGTGCAACCAATGTTACATATTCTGTTGAGTCAAGCCTAATCATGGTCAAATATCTTGGTCGTTGAAAGTAACTGTTCTCATGAAAAACTCTTGAAAATTGTTTTTCAAAATTCTCAATCAATATCTTTCTAAGAGCTTTCAAGTTAAGAAAGTGTATAGTTATTCCAATTCACAACACTGTCCTGATCACATGAGCTGGTTCAGCGTCATATGAAATGAGAGTAATTAAAACATAAGAATTTCCAGTTCGACTGGATTCTGCCAGATAGAAGCGCTGGTGCCGGATACCATTGGACGCTGGTCGGTCGGAGGAGCCTTTTGGTCTGCCGGATCTCATATATGCCCAGCTAAAGAACCTCTGCGAATAACCACATCGAAGCGGTTTTTCTTGCGGGTAGGTGACTAGGTGACTGCTTGAAGTCTAGATAGCCGCTGATTATGCGAGAGAAAGAGAGGAAGAGAGAGAGAGCCATAGAGAGAAAGGCTGAGAGAGGGAGACATAGAAAATATAGATAGAAAGGAAGAGACTTACAGAAAAAATGAAGAGAGAGTGTGATCGAGAGATATAGAGACACATAGATGTAGATAAAGAAAGAAAGAGAGAGAGGGAGACAACTTAAGGAAATAGCGAAAGAGGCAAAGCTAGAGTCTCATTCCAAAACGCACCGACTGACTTAAACCTCCTTGTCAGTCCAATTGAGAAGACCGTGCACAGATGACTTTTATGTAGCAGGAAGAACCACCTTCTTTAGGTGGAAGTCCCTAGAACTGTGTATGTGAATGAGTCCGTCTCGGTGAAGACGACTGTGAGCGGGGAAAAGATTACGAAGGAGACTCGGGTTCGCGCAGTTCTTTCCTTGATATAGTGCATCTTTTGGTACAATATGTTTATAAAATATTGAACTCACTAAAATTGAAGAAAAAAAACGCTGATTTCAGCATGCTAACCTATAGTGAACTTTATATTTGTCAAGAATAAGCAGTTAATTAGCAAAGGAGAGAAAGAGACCCCTCCAAGTCTGGAAAGAGAGATGCTGATCGAGATGATGTTTTTGGGTTGCACTGTGAAAATCTTTGAATGAGGGAGCTCATGAACCCATAAATAAATTTTTCTTGATGAATTCTTAAAAGCAACCAACATTTTCATAACGGGCTCTTGTTTATCAATCGAAAACAGTTCAACTCAAAAAGTGATTAATTTTATCATTAAAGAAAATTTTTATGAAATTGTTTCTTTTTCAAACCGATTCATCTCAAAAAAAGCAATGTATGATGTCAGTATTTTGAAACTTATGTCAGTCAGTGCACTTCTCAAATTTCAGTTCTCTGTGTGTATGAATCTTCCTCGAGTTGTTTGTGCTGACGAAGGAATTGCTGGAGAGAGGTAACCGGTCATTGAACTTCCGTCACAATGATTTTTACCGTCACTAAAGAAGAATAAATTTGAATGTTGTGGGGGAAAACAAGAATGAAGATTTTTTTTGCTCAGAAGTAACATATTGAAGTATGTACATTTGCTTGATAAGTGGGTTTGGGAAGAAAATAGAAGTTTAAAGTGTTTTCTCGGTTTTCATAAAAATGGGCAATTTCACAAATGAAATATAAATTACGACATTCACGCTTTGCTCTTGAGATTTTCAAAGCGCTCAAACCATTTTTGATCGGAAATTTTAAGGTTCCAGGTGATGAACGATGTTGCAGTGGTTGATGTGAATCGGTTCTGTTGTGCTGTAGTTCGAAATACATAATAGCCACTTTCTAATTCCTCCATGAGAAATAGTGTTGAGTGAAAAGATGATAAAGTCAACATTTTTTGTTCTTGACTTTTATTTATTGAATAATAGTAGGAGGTAGCTTCCAATCTTTCTTCTGATATAAAAAACCACTAAAAATTAGAACTTTAAAAAAAATTTTCTTGTTGATATTGTATGTTCCGTATGATAGATAGCCTAATTCAGTTAATTAAAACATTAATTTCTTCGACAGAAAAAGAAGAATTTCCAGTGAAAGTTTTTTTCTGGAAAAGGCGAACTGGTCTTCAATTAGTAGGGGAAAGACCGGTATTTTTTAGGAGCAAATGTTTAGGGGCAAATCAGTCTTTTTACGGGCAAACCGGTCTTTAATCAAAAAGGAAGACCAGATTTTTGTACAGGGGCAAATCGATCTTCATTTACATATATATGTATATGCTTTGTACGTTATTGAAAACGCAGAACAATAAAAACAGAAAAATACAGAACCATGAAAACAGAAGATCATACACAAGAGGAGAAACAATCGATTCAATTCATTCGAAGAACCCGACATTTAGTATTCACTGTATTGGTACGATTAGGGGTGGCGAGTCCCTTGATCTTCTCAGTATTCTTCACTCTCTCAAGGGGTGGAGAGTCCCTTCATCGATAAATCATAGTAATGAGAAGGGAAAGTTATTTGGTAAATAAGTTCGGCATCTGTGGGGTGGCTAGTCCCATGTACATTCATAAGGATTTAGAACAAAGGGTCATCATTCATCCAAAAAAAACAGAAAACAGTATTCAAAGAAATACTCCTTCGAATTCTTATTTGAATTCTTACACTTAAATGAACAAATTTTACAAAATCCATCAAGTAACACAAAATCAATATAATTTCTCTTTTCGATTAATCTTCTGCTTTTCTACGGTCAAGGATTAGCAGGAACTTCCGACAAACACGTTCCGCGATGCCAGGCTAGATTGACCATCCACTCAACAGGCCGATCGCATGAATACCCTTGTTGTAAACCATGGCTTCAAGTTCTTCAAGATATATCACCAAAGCTAGGGCGTCCCCCGGAAGCGACGCGGTCTTACCTTGTCTGCTAGGACCGTCAAATATGCGAGGACAGGCAGCTACCCATGGGCGGGGTATGTCTGCGCGGCGTACAGCCCAAATTCGCCTAGTCACATTAAATGTTGGAACACTGACAGTAGAGAGCTGGCCGCAATGCTAGAAGCAAGAAGGGTTGACATTGCTACCGTACAGGAAACGAAATGGAGAGGAAGCAAGTCGAAGCCGATAGGAGACGGATACAAGTTGATATACCATGGCACGTAATCAACAAGAAATGGTGTTGGCATTATCCTCTCCTCGAAAATTGCTGATGATGTAACCGAAGTCATTCGATCTACAGATCGAGTCATGGCCGTCCGAATTTCTTCGTCCAAAAATCACTTCCTTGTCGTCTCAGCATATGCACCTCAACAAGGATGTAGCGACGCTGATAAGGAGGACTTCTACGACTCTCTAGAGGAAGTTATCAAACTCCGAGAGTCTCATGAAGACATCTTAATCGGCGGAGATTTTAACGCTCACATCGGTTCAGATCGACAAGGTCGTGAGAGAGAACATGGAGGACATGGAATCGGAACGATCAATGCTGAGGGTCAACGGCTACTTGACTTCTGTGCTCGATGCGATCTAGCAGTCGTGAACTCCTTTTTCAAAAAGAGAAGATCTCACGGACTCACATACGAGAGCGGAAGAAATCAGAGTCAAATTGACTATTGGTTAATCCTGAGAGCAAAGCTGCGGAACGCGAAAGATGCAAAGGTCATTCCATCAGACCATGTTGCATCTCAGCACCACCCTCTCTTCATGGACTACAGCGTATTGAAGTCGAAGAAACAGCCTTCTCGTAATCCTGAATGCACACGTGTCAAATGATGGCGCTCGACTGGGAAAGCAGAACGTCTCTCTCTCATGCACATCATCCATCGCAATCTACTCCCTCCTGCACTCTATAAGCAGTTTCCAGAGGACATAAATGAACACTGGAAGCTTCTTGAAGACAGCATCAGAGCACCCGCCGCAAGCATCCTCGGAAAGACGAAACCCGGAAAGCCAAGAATCGAGAAAGACACCTGGTTTTTCACCTCCGAAGTTCAGGATGCGATCAAGGCGAAAAAGAATGCCTACAAGAGATGGAGGACGTCAAATGAGGCTGACGACCGCGCTGCATACAGCTCAGCCAAGAAAGCCGCCAAAAGAGCTGTCGCAGTTTCAAAAGCCTCTTACTTCCGCGATCTCTATGAGAAGATGAACCAACCAGGAGGCGATAAAGCCATCTATCGGCTTGCCAAGGCTCGACACCGCAACACCTTGGACATCCAGAGAGCAGCCACGATAAAAGACAAACAAGGAAAGCTCGTCACTGACCCTTTAAAAGTCAGAAACAGGTGGCGCGAACATTTAGAAGAAATGAGCGGCCAAGAGTTTGAGCACCCTTCCATCCCTACTTCCCACGCCATACATGGACCCGTGCCAACCATCACGGCCGAGGAAGTAAAGAAGGCACTCTCTAAGATGAAGACTGGGAAAGCGGCTGGACCGGACGACATAGCCACCGAAGCCTGGAAACATGCGGGTGATGTTGGACTAGCACATCTCGTGCACCTGTTCAACACCATCGTAAAGCAAGGCCAAATCCCACATAACTGGCGCTACTCCACGACCGTTCCAGTCTTCAAAGGAAAAGGCGATGCCAGAGTGTGCAGCAACTACCGTCCAATACGTCTTCTCAACCACACTATGAAGATATTTGAGAGGATACTGGATTCACGCATACGAGATATCGTCGATATTCCAGCTCAGCAATGCGGGTTCGTGAACGGAAGAGGCACAACAGATGCAATATTTGCACTCCGTTTACTCGTCGAGAAGCACGCAGAGAAAAGATCACCTCTCCATCTGACCTACCTCGATTTGGAAAAGGCGTTCGACAGAGTCCCCCATGATTTTATTTCATATGCATTGCGCGATCATCTGGTTCCTGAAGAGTACATTCGATGGACAATGGCGATGTACGATGATTCAAAGAGTACTGTCAGAACTCCGGTCGGCATCACAGAGCCATTCGCAGTAAACGTTGGAGTGCACCAAGGGAGTGCTTTGTCTCCCCTTCTCTTCATTTTGGTTATGGATACCGTCACGCGTCCTCTACTGACTCCGGCTCCGTCAACCATCGCATACGCCGACGACATTCTCCTTGCTGCTCCTACACGTGCCGAAATCGAGAAACGCACCCAAGAATGGAATGACGCTCTTAGTAGGCATGGCTTACGCCTCAACATCAAGAAGACCGAGTACCAGGAAATCGGAGTGCAAACGACGGGAACTGGTCACATCAGCGGTGAACCGCTCCCGAAGACCTCCGAATTCAAGTACCTTGGTTCTGTCTTCTCCTCAGACACGTCAACAAATGCAGCGGCACGCCAAAGAGTAAATGCAGCTTGGATGAAATGGAGAGAAGCTACAGGTGTCCTCTGTGATAGGAATATCACAGCTGGCATACACGGAAAGATGTATAAAACAGCAATCCGTCCCGTGCTTCTCTATTCGACGGAGACCTGGCCTACAACGCGTATAACCGAGAACATTATCCACACGAATGAGATGAAAATGTTACGCTGGACACTAGGACTGACTCGCCTAGATTGTGTGCGTAACACGATTGTGAGAGGGAGACTCGGCGTTGCCCCAATACAAGACAAGATGCGAGAAGAGAGAGTTAGATGGTATGGACACGTGATGCGAAGAGACGCGACCAACATCGCAAGACACGCCCTTGACATGGAAGTAACAGGCAAACGCCCGCGAGGCAAACCGAAGACAAGATATATGGATATGCTCAACCAAGACCTGCTCCTTGCAAGACTCCACTCGGAAGACGCAACGGACAGATGTTTCTGGAGAGCTAGAAGCCGTACAGCGGACCCTACTCCGACCTCGGCCGGCGCGGGACAACGCTAAGAAGAAGAATATAATTTATAGAGGACAAAAGATGAAAACCAAAAAAAAAAGAGACATATGGAATAACATTAACGAGGTAAAATAATCGACGAAACAAGATTCAATGGTTAATGCTCACATGTTCTGAAGAAGGTTTGCAACATCTGCGCACCAACCTCCTACTTAATTCATCTACGGCTCAAAGAGTAGGCTGTTATAAAAATGAAATTTGAAGAGTCTTCAGTCTCTTTTTGAATTGCTGAGAGCTCGAGCTTCTCAGGTATTCAAGTGGTAATTTATTCAACCACCTGGAGGCTCTCAAAGCAAAAGCATTATATCTAACGTTGTTCTTCGTGCTCTCGATCTGTAAACCAAAGGCTCGATTTCTGCCTTGGTTTGGTCTGAAGCTGAAAAACTTCGATTTCGAAAGACGTACTTCGCTATGGAGTATTTTGTAGGCTAACACTATGTCATAGCGAGTTCTACGGTCAGACAACCTTTCGAGTCCTTATGTCTCGAGTCGATGTTGATAAGAAGGCAAAGAAACGGGATAGTCTTTTGAAGGAAAACACCTGTAGAAAACTATCCTAGTGAATGTTTCTTGAATCTTTTCCAAGGTTCGAGTATCTTTCTTGAGAAAAGGATTCCAAGCCGGCGCTGCAAATTCAATTATTGGTCTGATATAGATCGAGTAACATTTTGTTAGAATTTCAGCAGACCTTAGTGAAACCGCTTTTAGTAGTATATGCATTGCTTTCATTGCTTTACTGCTTCTGTCACTAACCGTTTCCGTTGGTGAGAGAGTAGGTGACACTTGGATTCCAAGATCACGAGCGGATGAGACAACTGGTAGAGGTAGGTTCGAAAGGGTAAGAGGAGGTATAGAGGCATCCGGTCGTTTACCAATAAACATGAAATTTCATTTGGATGGTGCTAAAGTTAATTGTAATTTAGCGGACCATTCACGGAAAGCTTCTAGGGCTTGTTGAAGTTCATTAATTCTTTCAGAGGTATTACTTCTATCAAAACTGATATATAACTTAAAGTCGTCAGCAAAAGCTTGGCATTTTACATTACGGAAACGTGAAAGAACGCTTGCTACGTCAGATGTGTATAGCAAGAAAAGAGTAGGCGCTAGTACTGTTCCTTGTGGAACGCCAGACGTTACACGTCTTGCTGAGGACTGATAAGTATCTATCTTAACTGAGAAAGAGCGATTATTGAGAAAGTCCTCCAACCATCTCAATAATTTTCCATTAATACCATGTTGAAAACATTTGGAAAGGAGTTTGGGAATGGAGACGGTGTCGAAAGCACATGAAATATCCAATAAAACAAGAGCAATTGATTGTTTATTAGATAAACTTTTCGACCAGTCATCATGAGATTCGAGAAGTTGGGTCACTACAGAACAATTTGATTGAAAACCATGCTGAAATTGAGGAATTGAACCCCTTCTCTCTAGATATAAACTTAAATGGTGCTTAATGAGTCTTCCGCACACTTTAGCCGGAGAAGGTACAATAGAAATCGGTCTATATGACGACACTGCTTTTTTGTCTTTTCCCGGCTTGAGGATTGGTGTGATCACAGCATGTTTCCAATCTCTTGGTACTTGACCCAGCTTAAACGAGATATTGAATATGTGAGCCAGAGGGAG
Organism: Allodiplogaster pararmata; assembly: GCA_964056735.1. Taxonomy (NCBI): domain Eukaryota; kingdom Metazoa; phylum Nematoda; class Chromadorea; order Rhabditida; family Diplogasteridae; genus Allodiplogaster; species Allodiplogaster pararmata. Next base: position 27,511,553 of record OZ057408.1, read on the forward strand.
TGAGAGAGACAAGGAGCAGCGCTGAAATACTATCTGAGGTATTCCGTCGATACCCATAGAGCAAGAGCTTTTAAGTCGCTTAAGTGATGCAGCAACATCCCATGGATAGAAAACCATATTTGAAATACTGCATGAACGATAGGCTAAAGGGAGATCAATTTCGGAACCATCGTCTACGCTGTAAACAGATTCGAAGTGGTCGGCTAGTGCTTCTGCTTTGTCAGCATTACTTGTGATCAAGCTACCGTTACTAGAGTTCCTTAGGTCTGAAGGAGGACGAGATCGAGGCTTTGTTAGCTTTCTGATATGATAAAAAAGATTTCGAGTTTTGTTAAACTTAACCCGTTCGCATCGCTCATTCCACTTCTTCGGCTCCCGCATCAGATTTGAACTGCATTTCGCTAGCAATCCACGAACATTCGCTGTGTGAGACTGCTTGAATAGGTTGTTACGGTGAACAATCATCCGTTGAATATGAGGAGGGTAGGAAAAATGCTTAGAAAGTGACATTTTAAGAGGAACAAACATCGAAATTGCTAGTAATACTTCGGCATTGAACTTTTCATAGATATCGTCAATGCTAGTGTATTGATCGAATGTAGCTTCCCAGTTTGTCATCGAGAAATGTCTATTCATATTTTCGTAATCTGCTCTGGCAAAGTCGAGGTGAGTCTCGTGCCTGTCATTACTGGATAAGGTGAGCATAAAAGATACCCCTAAGTGATCACAATTCGGAAAACCAGGGATAACTTCCGCAGTATTTATTATTTTCAAATCGTTGCTCAAGACCCAGTCTATGAGCCTACCTTCGCGAGTGGGTTTTTGTACTGCCTGAAAAAGGTTATGATTTTTGTGAACTCGAAAAAGTTGTTCTTGGAGGATTCGATGAAGGACATCCAATCTTTGTTGAAGTCACCGAGAAGTAAAACGTCTTTAGTCGCGTCCAAGCAGAAGTCGGTGAGGGCATTCAGGAGGGAATCATCATCAGCCGCCAAGGAATTCGGTGGCCTGTACACATAACCTAAGTCTACAGATTTACCATCTAGATCGACTAATGTTGCGAAAAGTACTTCTGATTTAGAACTTGGATGGAGCGGCGTCGGTTTTTGAGTGAGTAACAGGAGCTCTTTGTACACAATACATACTCCCCCGCCCCTTTTAGATCTATCTAAGCGAAGCACTAAATAGGGAAGATCGGAAACAATCAAAGAGTCAGGAATGTCTTTGTTCAGCCAGGTTTCTGTAAGAAAAATAATATCGGGTTTTCTTTAAGCATAAACATTCTGAAAACATCTAACTTGTTCTTCAACGAACGAATATTGAACAAGTAACACTTCAAAAGATTCTTAGGATTATCATTTAGTTTCCCTGACTCAGGGAAACACTTTTTAAGCTCAGAACGGATTTACGAGAAGGTACATAGAAAGATGTTCTCCTACCTTTTTTTGAAAGTATAGGAGTTTCGCCAACTTCGCCAGTTTGGTCTGGTATTGCAGATCTTCGGAGCTTTTGCAGTCGCAACCGTTCACCTTTGCTGAGTATTTTACCCTCGAAAACGCAGAGGTCTTCACCGGTTTCTTTTCTCTTTTTCCTGCATTCTTCCCTAAGAAGAAACTCTTGCTTGCCGACGTCTGCTGGAAGAGACGCGTGAACGAAAGTCGAACGGAAACGCTCACATTTCCGTAACTCGCTGCTTCTCATGAGCAAGCTTTTCTGAGCTGATTTACATGGAAAAATGATTTTGACTTTCCTAGGCTTTAGTTTTGCGTTTTCAGTACTTCCCATCCGGTAAAAAGCTATTGGCATGTACTCTACATCTGCGTAATCGAGAAGATCACTAATCTGTTTTCTGTCCGCTTCAATTCGCGAGGAGGCCGATTTGTTCATGGATTCCGGAATTCCATCGACGACTACGCTGCGTAGCCGACGTTCCTCATCAATGCTTTGGAGTAGCTCTCCTTGCGATTGTGACTGATCTTTGACTGATGACTGAATGCAAGAAACCAGATTTAGCAGTGAACCTGTTAGTAATTAGAAGGTAGAACCGGCATTCATGCAGAGGCGAACCTGTCTTTGCTCAGAGGAAAATCCACATTTGTTTATAACCGAACGGGTATTTGTTTAGGGGCAAACCGGTATTTGTTTAGGGGCGAACCAGTCTTCTCGCGAGTGGAGTTGTCTCCGAGCAGAAGAGTAAGCAGCAAAGTCTTCGCAATGCACTTCCTCTCCGTCGGAATACAAAACATCACATTCTTCTTGAGAAAGTGAGTAAACAATTCCTGCTCTTGTTGCTTAAAAGTAAAAAAATTTCTAACTGAAAACGCCAAATCTCAAGTTTTTTTTTCTCCGTTGTTGACAGTATTTTTACTCAAAATTTATTTTCTTGAACTTAAGATGAGTTTCTGAGTCTTCTTTTTTAGTAATGTTTCCGAACCGTTCTGTCCATGGACTCGTAATTTTTGTTGAGAGACCTTATAACTGTTGTCTAAGTGTGCTGAAGAGTCTTGTAATATTTACATTTTCAGAGAAGAACTTTACCCTGGGAAGTCTCATTGCGAAGTCGGACAGATACTTGATCAATTGGAGCTCCGTGTTTTAGTGATTGTTAGTTACTCCCTTGAATATTTTTCTTACAGTCTATTTCGAGTCCGTAAAAAATCGAAAATTCTTTTCCCTGTTGAACAGGAAAGCTCTTTTGGGCAATTCATATGAAACCAGTGCAGCCTCCGAATCGTTCCAAAAAAAAATTTCTTCAGATTCTTGGTTTCGTTTGTTGTAGAAGCGTGCCGAGACTGAAGAACTTTACAAGAGCTTCATTCTCAACACACAGAATCCAGAAACCGAGACGAACATTGTGACCGAGTTCCACGAAGGCGCACTTGGTGAGCATTATTATACTAAAAAGAGCTGGTAAACACTGTCTCTCAATAAGACGCACTTGTAGCTTCTCATCTTTCCGCATCAAGGCGGAGTTGCTGAACATTCGCATTCTAAAGGGCATGTGTAGTGTTAACATAGTGGAAAAACATTTCTTTTTTTGTTAGGTTGAACTTTGATGAACAAAAAACCTCTGAAAGTTGAAAGTGGCTAAAAATGTTCGTTATGTTGAACTTAATGAATATCTTAAAATCGATGAGATTAATCGATCAAAAAGGGAACCTTAAAATCGATGAGACCAATCTATCAAAAAGGGAACCTTAAAATCAATGAGACCAATCGATCAAAAAAAGAACATTAAAATCGATGAGACCAATCGATCAAAAATGGAACCTTAAAATCAATGAGACCAATCGATCAAAAAGGGAACCTGAAAATCGATGAGACCAATCGATCAAAAAGGGAACCGTAAAATCAATGAGACCAATCGATCAAAAAAGGAACCTTAAAATCAATGAGACCAATCGATCAAAAAGGGAACCTTAAAATCCATGAGACTACTCGATCAAATAGGGAACCTTTCGAGCCACTTCCAACTTTCATATATTTGAGTTCCCAAAAAGGTCTTTTTTAAAACAAGCCTTTTTTGGAAAAAGCAAAATTTCATCTCGTGACATATGAAAGATGGCGAATCGAACATGAAAACGCAATTCGTGACCAATGGATCTCGTTTCTGCAAATGAAAGGCGTTAATCAAGTGCAATCAAAATTTTTTTCCCAGAAGTAGTTTGAACTCAACGAAAAGGGGAATTTTTTCAATTTAAAAATGCAATCGCAGATGTCCGCGAGTACCGTCACTCCTCGGAACCTGAAGCTTTGCGAACCGAAATTCATCCGAAGCTGCTGAGCACGGACAAAGTGTACACTTTCACCGTGGAGTTGTCCAGTTGATTACTCTCTTTGCTAATTTTTTTTATCTCTTCATTCGTTGCGTATTGAAAGCTAACATAAATGGTTAAATGATGCGGAGAAAATCATGAGAAGGAACCATCACGCAAAAAATCGAACTTGATCAAAATACTGCGTTTTACCAAGATATGCTGCTGTTAAGCGTCAGAATTTAAGAAAGTCTATTATGAACTCAAGACTGTTCCGCTTTTGCTTCATAAGCATGCGTGACTAAGAGAGCGAGAGCGAGGCAATTGCGCCTTTTATATAGCACTATCGCACGGAAAAGCAATGTGTCACCGTGGTGTAATGGTAACGCGCTTGTTCCCTATTTGATAAGATATGGCTTGGTTCCGATCCCGCCTGGTGACTAGCTTTTGTCTTGCGGTAACTTGATTCTTGTCCTGAACAGGCGTAACTGCCTCTAAACTGTGCAGTTAGCACTTGAAGATTGAAATATTCCTATAACTGGAGTCCTGCGGCTCGCGGAGCGTCTACAAGCGGTAAATACTAAAAGCTAAAACAAGGAAAATAATTCAATTGGAATTATTAAGAGAGCCATCAATGGTATTTGGACTCCAAAAAAAAACTTATCAAAACACAATATCACATTCAAAAGACTGATTGACATTGTTCAGTATTCGTTAGAGTTCTGAGATGAGCAATTGGTTCTCAGCTCCTCACTTTATTGAGTTTCGGAATGAAGTTTTTGAATTCAGATTGGATCTTTGACCACCTAAATTTGATTCTGAACCCCTTCGCCCCTAAACTTGATTCTGAACCCCTTCGCCCCTAAGCTTTAATGCTCAAAGTTCATGAAAAAAAAAGCAAAAACAACCGCTAGTTTCCACTTGAAACAGGATTTTAGAAACTCGAGGATTTCAGTATCTCATATTTTTCAAGAAGTGTACTGTTCTAAAGGGAAAATTTGGTTTAAAAATCACAGAAAGAACATCTCGGTTCACAAATAATGTTAACAACTTTTTAAACCTCATTGGTGTTTATAAATATGTCTTCAGCTGTGAACTTACTTCACTAAACCAACAATGTTCGAATAAATTCCAGAATTCTTGCCAACTCGTCTTATCGAGGCCGAAGAAGTGTTCCGCGATGAATCATCAGAGTCGTTGCGTGTCAAAAGAGGTATGAAAGCAGTTCAGATGTTTTATTTAATTATATATAATCTTCCTCGCGCTTGTTCCCGCCTCGCGGCAGGGTTCGCGCTCCCCTGAGATGCAGGACAGACCTATCCTGGTATAACCAGTGGCTGCTCACTAGATCACTGCTAGTGTGAGTAGCAGCAGTGGGGAGAGTCTGATTCGTGGTAGAGCACGACCTACATGTCTCAACCCCGTTAGTTTGCGTAAATATGTCAGGGTTGGAGTCGAACTTGAGGCTCTTCGCACAATAGTCGAACACACTACGATTATGCGACGCCCGGACATATATATATATGTATGTATATTTGTTTACTATAATTAAAAACCGAGAACCTTGCAATGAGTTAGGGGAATGAGTACAGAGATAATATTATTCATACTAAGTGAAATAATGCTCAATACTACGGGAAGTATATTCCTAATACTAGAAGAAGAAGATTCCTAATATTACGGAGCATAATATTCGTTTTTTTAAATCTCTGTTCTTCTTATAGAAGAATAAGCGTTCTAGTCCGAAATAGGAGAAAAAGATGGAATATGATTTTATGGATAAGTTTGTGAAAAAAATATTCACAAAAATTTCCCAGAACTATTTCGATATGATATGAGAATAGTTTTCTGATAAAATTTAATTTGATTTAACTATGAAATTACACATTTTACTACCCTTTTCTTGAGCGTTTGAATACGTGTCGAATAATTCTCAACCTACATATTCTATTAAATGAATGTATCATTCCATGAAACTAGTTCCTCTGATGAACGTTCAAGACTTCCTTTGGGTGAATATCTAATATAGCACGTGAAGTTAAATTTCACATTGTTAAGCGAATCATTAGATCTTTTCTTAAGAAACCCAACAAAAAAACCGGAAAATGCCGAGTCTAGTCCAGCAAACCAGCACACAAGTAACATTGATTTTTTCTGCACATTATTCTCTTTCAGGGATACAGTACGGTAACTTCTTTCAGGAACCATACAGTACGGTAACTCCTTCAGGAACCATACAGTACGGTAACTCCTTCAGGAACCATACAGTACGGTAACTCCTTCTTCAGGAACCATACAGTACTGTAACTCCTTCGTCAGTGATGTCCTGAAGCAGCTTTCTGTTCAAATCTACCGCAAAAAACTTGCCCGATTATCCGCTGATCAAAAAGGCTTGAAAAAGTTGGAAAACTCCATTTCTTCCTGTCAGTTTTGAGCAATTTTACAGGAAATTTTGTTAACATCAAAGAGAGATTTCACAGCACTAGCGCAGAAATAACAGTTACTGTAGAATACTGTAGGTCTTAAAATCTCTCGATTCTCCCCTATACTTATTGATTCATGCGTTCCGCTAGTCAACTTTTCAACAAAAACTCACTCTTCACAAGTTAAAAAATTAATGAAGAAAAAGCATATTTTATGGAAAGCTGGAGCATATATTTCAAACCTTTCGGACTACTCCAAAACATGCAAAAAACTTCGTCGTGCAATCAGGCGTGAGATAGTATATAAAGAAAAAAAATTGTTTGAGAAAGGTGCAAATGGAATTTTCAAACATATGCGCTCGGTCTATAACAAACAAATCATTTTCCCTTCATTAACACGTCACGATAATTCCTTGGCTATTTCTTCATTAGAGAAAGCTGAAACTTTTCCCGATCAATTTTCTTCAATCTTTGTGAATGATAATAATTGCACTCCTCTCTTTGTGAATAGAACTAACAGTGTTTGTGAAAACATAGATTTTTCCCCATTTATTGTTGAAAAATTTCTCAAAAACATGGCTTCTAAAACTTCTCTATCCTTTGATAAAATTCCTTCCATCTTATTGAAAAAGTGCTGCACATCACTCGCATTTCCTCTCTCGCTAATATTCTCCGCCTCTTTCGAATCTGTACATTTACCCAATGCATGGAGACAAGCAATAGTCAAGCCAATATTCAAAAAAGGCAGTAAAAACAATCCAGAAAACTACAGACCCATTTCAATAACAAGTAGTATTGGTAAATGCCTCGAGCGGATGATTAAGCATGAAATCACTAAATTTTTGAACGAAAATTCTCTGCTTTCGCCGTATCAATATGGTTTTCGTGAAAATAGAAGCACAGTCCTCCAACTCCTCTCTTTTCAGAATCTTTTGCACAAACTTCACTCACAAAACGTTTGCTGTGAAGTACTTTATTTCGATTTTTCTAAAGCTTTCGATACAGTGAGCCATATAAAACTTCTGCAAAAACTATCGTCTTATGGTATAAGCGGCAAATTGCTCAATTGGCTCAATGCATGGCTTGTTGATAGAGTGCAAAGTGTACAAGTATATGATGCACTTTCTTCTTCTGTTCCGGTTATCTCGGGAGTGCCCCAGGGTAGTGTTCTTGGTCCTCTTCTCTTTCTTATATTCATCAATGACATTGCTGACTCATTACCTGCTACACCTTTTCTTTTTGCAGATGACTTGAAACTCTTGGTAGTCGTTGATGATAATTCGTCCTATATTAAAATTTTCGATTGTTTAAGAATCATAGAAAACTGGCTTACTGTGTGGCAAATGACTGTTAACGTTTCTAAATGCGCTGTATTACATTTCGGAAAATCGAATCCACGCACCTCCTATACTTTTTTAGGGCAGCCATTGCACACACCCGGGTTTATTAAAGATCTTGGATTGATAATTTCAGAGAACCATTCTTTTTCTAATCATATTACTGACATAGTTAATAAAGCAACTAAACGTGTAAACTTTATTTTTATAGCAATAAAATCGTGTAATCCCATAGTTTTGACACATGTTTACAAAGCTTACATACGTTCTATTTTAGAGTATGCTTCCCCTGTATATGATCCACACTTGTTATACGAAAAGCGTATGCTTGAAAATGTCCAATATCTGTTTTTAAGACGCCTTTTCTTCCGCTGTAATATACCATGGACTTGTTATAGACTAGCTTGTGAAATGTTTGATTTGCATTCTTTACTGGATAGAAGACAAATAGCAACTTTTCGATTACTACATTCTATTTTGATCGGCTCATCCGATGTTTTGATCACTGATTTTTTCTCTATCAAAGAATCAAATACTCGTGGCCTCTCAAATAAGCTTTTTCCGCTTGTTAAAGCTAGTGACAACATTACTGCTCATTCGTTTTCTAATCGTACGTATGCAATAGTCAACAATATGGATGATAGCATTCTTAGCATTTCTTCTGAATCATTCTCTAACCGTGTATTGTTGATAATTCCACGTCAGTATTTAAGATAAGATTTTGTTTACAACTTTAATTGGAATTTCATTTCATTCAATTATATTTTTATTTATATACGAAAGCAATGTGAGTGCAATGCCTTTTGCTGGATACTTTGTGATTGTTTGTAACATCTGTAATGATCACGAGATAAAGATGATGATGATTACAGTAACCTCAGAATTGCTCCGCTTCTCGGATTGCAAGGAAGGAGAGGAGGAATGCGGCTTTGGGGAGTCAGGCAAACCTCAGCGATCCGAGTATTCTCTCATGTTAGTAAAAAATGTATTTTCTGTGTAGAAGTATTGTATTTTTCCAAGGTTATTGAATATTAAGATTTAAAACATCAATCCTCGTCTTTTCGATGACCCTCTTTTTGATGACCCTCTTTTTCACCACTCTTTCTTTAGTGGTATCGCGACAGTTTGTTACAAGACACAGTTTGTTACACGCCCACGACAGTTTGTTACACGACAGTTTGTTACACGCCCTTCACAGATTTTTTCGCTTAGGCTTATTTAAAATTTATGCTGACGATGCCGTACGGCTTCGGAAAGAGACCGCATGAAAAAATTTCTTCCTTTCTTGACTTTTTTCGATTCATACAATAGTTAAAACACACTAAAAAACAAAAGCCCATGTAACAAATCGTCGTGTAACAAAGTGTCATGGATCCCTCTTTAGCAGCTCTTGAAATCCTCGAATTTTCCAGTTCTAACTCTGAAAATCTGAAAAGCGAATTTTAAAAAAATCTCTGAAACAAGTTTCCAAATTAAAGCGATGTTTCTTCTTCTTCAAAACAGTCTGTGGTATTGAGTTTGAGTGGAGTTTGTTCGAAATGTTTCAATCAGACAATGAAAAAATTCCGGAAACTTCTATTTGGAACAGGAAATTTTTTGTTTTCTTAAAAAGTTGTTTGGAACATCAATTTCTAGTTAATATACGTTAAAAGTTTTATGAAAAGAGTTTTGCTTTTTTTGGCCATCTTAAATAGTTTTTTTGAAAAATTTCTCAGATTTTTTTATCATTTTCTCAGATCAAGACAGTCTAACGTGCTAAAACAAACCAGAATAAGAAGTTTTCAAGTTCTCAGAAAATACTTTGACTTTTAAGAAACTCTTTTTTCTTCTTCAGAATATCCTCAATTGCCTCGTCTCTTCTATGCGAGGCGGCAGCTGATCCTCGACTCGTCTGCAGTGTCCTTGTATATGTCCAGAAGCAAGCCAACCTCACAAGTTTACGAGATCCAGTTCTGGAAAAACTCGTCGACTTTGTTAGTTTCTATGCCGTTGAATAGCAACATATATATATTTATTTACAGAGTGGCGCGAAAGTACGCAGTCCGAAAGTCAAACGCTTTTGTATCGTAATCAATAATCCAATTCCTCTCAATTCAACACATGTTGTTCTCAACATATATATGTACAACTGGGTGAAGTCAGTTTTCAATGCGGCCGCCTTTGGCGCGGATGACTTGCCGGAGACGCTTGGGGAAAGCATCAGTCGTGGCACGCAGGTAATCAACGTCGAGTTCCTCCCAAGCTTTGAGCAGGGCCTTCTTCAGAGACGCCAAATTGGGGTCGGGACGAGCCGAGGCTTTCGCCTCGAGGACCGACCATACGGAATAGTCGAGCGGATTGAGATCCGGCGAGTAGGCGGACCACTGCTTACTCGTTATGAAGGTGGGCAATTTGTTCGCACACCACTCTTGCGTCACAACGTCCTTGTGAGCGGGCGCGGAGTCCTGTTGGGAGCAGAACGGGCGGCAAGCGAAGTGCGTACGGGTCCAGGGAAGCAAGGCGCCTTCGAGAATGTCTTTGATATAGTTCTGCTTGTTGATCTTCACGCCCTGATCAACGATATATATATAACATTCGTAGCATTTGTGTGGCTTCAATGTTGCAGAGAAAAAAAAATCAAAATCAAATTAAGCTTACGAAAAAAGGACTTTTCGGTTGCATTTCAGCGGAAACAATTTTGATGAAGAGCCTGTTAAAGCGATGTCACACAGCAAAAAAAAGCTTTTACTTTTTCCGAAAAAATTTCTTTACAAAATGAACTCTATTTCATACTCAACAAAAGAACTCTCAATATCTACAGGGTGCGGCTAAAGTATGGAACGGTGGTTAGTAACCATTTGTTTTTAGAGAAAAGCAATCAAATCAAGGGCCGTATGCACGCACCATTTTATTAAAGGGAAATGAGGAAGAAAACAGTGTTATCCTAGAACACTCAAAACTATTTTCTTCATGTACCGCCAAAAATGGTACGTGCATACGGCTCCAAGTCTTTAGTATGAAAATATTTATTGCATACAGATTTAATAACAATAATGGAAAACTTTTCGATTCAGCCCCCTCTTTCTCTCACAACATGCCTGAGACAATGCTCGAATTGCTGGACCGTGTCTCTCAGGTATTCATCAGGAAGATTGTTCCGTTCTGTGGTCATGCGGGCCTTGAGAACTTTCAAGTTTTTAGGAATTGTTGCGCATTCCTTGGACTGTAAATATCCCCAAACAGAGTAATCCCGCGGATTCAGGTTGTTGTTCTTTCCGACCGGATCTTCTATTCGGCATCGTCGTCGGTGATAGGTAGTTTTAGAAACTTTGCAGCTTATACTGGATCGGTCCAGAGAGACCAAGCCGTCAAACTAGTCGGACTATATGGACAGGAGAAGAGGTGAGTCGTTATGTGTCCGGGTTCGTCGCAGTCCGGACATCTGTCCACGATTGTGGAGTCAATTCTGGACATATAGCTTCGCAGAAATGGGCTATATCCAGACCAGAGCTGGGCGAGTGTTCGTCTTGTAGATCTCGGAAGATTTATCTCTTCTCTGGAGATAGGCGGTGGTGGGTATCCTCCCAGTACCACAGGCGGTGAGTATTTGTTCTTCACCGCTGTGACTGTATCCGTGTGTATCTTCTTAATGTTTTCGCGGTACGTTTCTTCTGTTTTCACTTCTTTATCTTCGTCAAGGAATGGAATGATGCTGTTTTGGTGTTCACTGAAAAGGGATCTCACCCTCTTCAACTGTCTGGGAGGAGGTGGCATCTTGGTTGTGTCGTGATCAATGTGGTCTCTTTTATGTAGCCGAAGGAGGAATTGCATGCACAGCATGTCGTTGTGAGGCTTCACCGGGAGGACTCCGGATTCCATATGGAGATGATCTATGGGTGTCAACTCGACGCATCCTGTTGCCGCTCTCAGCGCAACATTCTGGGCAGCTTGAAGTTCTTTCCAATGGCTTTCGGAGAGATTCGGAGACCATATCGGCGCGGCGTAGTTGATAACTGGTCGGCCGACGACTTTGTAGGTAGTCACCAAGAGTTCTTTTTCCTTTCCCCAGGAAGCTCCAGCTAGTGCACGTAATGCTGCAATCCGGTTTCGGAGTGTCGTCCTCGTTTTCTTCGCATGAGATCCGAAAGAGTACATCGTTTCGAAGGTGATGCCTAGAATTTTCATGGAGTGGACAGTTGGAACAGTGATGTTATCTATACGGATGTCGAGCTGCTGATCCTCCTTGCTATTCAGCGTGAATAACATTACCGCACTTTTCTCTGCTGCTAATTTCAGTCGTCTGGAGTCGAACCACTGTGCTAGTTCGTCGAGGTAGCTGTTAATTTTGTTGCATATTGGAGCGATGTCGGGCCCTTTTGCAAAAACAGTGCAGTCATCAGCATATGAGACGAGTTCGATCTGTTCCGGAGGTAAAGGCATATGTGACAGGTAGTGGTTGAAGAGAGTTGCTGACAGAACACCACCTTGCGGAACTCCAGAACGGAGTTCACGTTTCTTGCTTTGGATTCCTCGAAATTCGACGTAGGTTTGTCGTCCTCGCGGGTTCAGGTCAGAAGTGGAAGCTGGCCATTCGCACTTTGTCAAAAAAGGCCGGAAGGTTTGCTGCGCACCAATCTTGAGTCAACTATGTAGTGTGAGAAGGAGCTCCGTCTTGCTGTAAGACATACTTCTCTCCTTTGAAATGAGCATATACCCAGGGCTTCAATACATTCTTCAAGATTTTTTTCCGTGTACAGTTGTCGTTCAATTTTGACGTTTTGTTCAACGAAGAACAAGGGACTCTTGCCTGAGGAGCAAATTTCTCCCCACACTATAACCTGAGCAGGGTGTTGAGTCTTTTCGATGCATCTGCCTTTTTATTAGCCTCCAGAGAATGTTGAGCAAAAACGCTTTTGTTTTGGGGGTTGAACTCCTCTTCTTCTTTGAATACTTTCTCATCAGAGAAGATGAACTGAGGAAGCGAGTTAGTTGCGAGACGCGACAAAAAAGCTTTGTACATATTTTCTTTTCTGGCTAGCTTGTTTTGTTCTGTTAGGAGAGCTGTTTTTTTCCTCGGTAAAAGGAAAGTCTCAGCTTGTTATGAAAAATTCTTCTGACGAGTTTTTCTGAGATCTTGAGCTCTCTCGCCATTTTCCACATACTCCTTTTCGCATCACGGGCGATCTTGCTTCTTACTCGTTTTACAAAGACTCTGATGGTAGCCGTCTTTGGTCGTCCACTTCTATGACGATCCAAAAATCCTTCTGTCTCTTTAAAACGAGCCACGGTTTTTGAAACGACCGAGTTGTTAATTTTAAGCGTTTTTGCGATGTCTGAAAGTGACCTTGTTCGGAGATGAAGATCGATGATTGCAGTACGCATGCGATGGGCAGCCACCATAACTCGTAGAAACAACCAATCAACGTGAAAATTTGAATCATAATGGAACATTTTTTCCAAGATCTCAATCAAGCAAACCGCATTTTTGTCAAACTTTCGTCCCACACTCTAGCCGCACCCTGTAGTTTACTATAAGCACAGTACGATTCGGAATTCTAAAAACGGACTTTTTTATAAACAGAAAAGCTCGGAAGATCGACTGTGGTTTACCCGTGCACTGATGTGGCAAGTCTCCTTGAGCTGTGAGATGTACGAATGCTTGGTGAGTTTTACTAATTGAAAAATCTTACGAAACTTAGAGCACTTAATAACATTACTGTGAAGTACTTTCGCTAGTCGTAGAAAATTCATCATCAATTTATCCAATATTGATACATTCAGTATCTAAAAGTATCTTATCCAATATTGATACATTCAGTATCTAAAAGTATCTTATCCAATATTGATACATTCAGTATCTAAAAGTATCTTATCCAATATTGATACACTCAGTATCTAAAAGCTCTATTTCTTGCTCAAATTTTCAGGAAGAGTGAGAAGAGAGCTAAAATTTGTTTCAGAATAGAAACTAAATTGTATTCTGGCGTGAAAGTGATTTTTAAAACCTTATTCAAATTGACTTCTAGTTTATCAAATTGACTTTTTTGAGCGAGAATGAAACAAAACACATGAATTCAACAATCTTCAATTATGAACAAGAACTATGGAAATTATACAGGAAAATTATATGATTAATTCTGGGAAAAAATACAAAAATTAAAAAAAAACTGTTTAAATTATTCTTGATTTTTGCTCCAAGACAGATTCGAGTTTTCAATCGACTCAAACGGCTTTTTTTCGATTTTTGAATGAAGATTGTTCCCAGAATTTGTATCTCAAAACTCTCCCCACTCAGGCTAAAAGTTCATTCGGCTCGACTCTCTACACAGCATTCTATCGACTGGATGATCGAGTGGAACTGGATCTTCGTGTGAGAGCTGCTCTCGCTGCTTTCGCTACAAGAGCTTCTAGAAGTTTGCAAAGAAGTAGACTGGTCAGAAGTATTCTCTCAAGTGAGTCAGCTTCTGAGATTTAGAAAAGTCACTTGCAAATTTTGAGAATCGCGAAACACGACCGCTCTTGGGAGTCTGGAGTGACGAGAAGTGAGCTAGAGGTTTAGGGCAAAGCGGCGAGTGCTTCTTATTATTTTAGACTCTCCTGCTTCAAAAACGGCTGTTTTCAAAAATGCGTAACAGTTCTGGTGACCTATGGTCAGCTTATAAATAACATTTTTTTCTGAAGTCGTAGAATCTAATTGCATGCTGATATTACCGACTAACTTATTTGATTCATCACAAAGTGGACTCAAACCGCTGTGAATAGTGAGATTCTCAGTTGACAACGTTATTCCAAGTTGAAAAAACCTAAAAAGTTTAAGAGTTAATACAATTGATATTTTTGTTAATTCTGTGTCTCTTCTTGTGCTTCTTTTTCTGTCCTTATGTCTATTTCTCTCTGTCCTTATGTCTATTTCTCTCTGTCCTTATGTCTATTTCTCTCTGTCCTTATGTCTATTTCTCTGTCCTTATGCCTATTTCTCTCTGTCCTTATGTCTATTTCTCTGTCCTTATGCCTATTTCTCTCTGTCCTTATGTCTATTTCTCTCTGTTACTTCCATTTTTTCTCTACTTTTCCATGTCTTTTTCATCTGTGTTTTGTGAGCGTCATTCATTTTGCACGCACTGAAAATTAAAAAATTCGTTGAAATTTTGACCTCGCTAAAAAAAAATTTTTGTGAGAAAATATAAATTTTCACTTTCAAACTTTTTCAAGCACTAATTGTAAAAGAGTGTGAATGTGTATAATATGGTGACCAATTAATTGTGAAGTTCAATCTTTTCATCATAACTTTTTTCTTCGAACAATCTGTGTCAAAGTTTCAGAGTTTTCGAAAATAAGAAATGGACATAGTTCTATAACCGAACTGAATTTATAAAGCAACACGGGGAGGTTTAAAAAAGTTTTATTCAATTACGCATAAAATGCTATCTGGCACAATCTCTTGTAACAAATACAACTAAGCTAAAGATAAAGCAAACACAAAAACCACGCAAAAACCAAAACCTAAGTGGCGCCAGTCTGTTCGCTCGCTAACTGGCACTAAACCAACAATTAACAATAACGATTCAGTACTTTATGGCAAAGCCACATGAGTCAATTACAGTTTTACATCGCCGTCTCATTCACTTGATGAAGTTGTTAGTAAGTGCTTGAGGTGTTGCCTTTCAAGCGAACTCGGTCTAGTAAGTGCTTGAGATGTTGCCTTGTTAGTAAGTGCTTGAGGTGTTGCCTTTCAAGCGAACTCGGTCTAGTAAGTGCTTGAGGTGTTGCCTTGTTAGTAAGTGCTTGAGGTGTTGCCTTTCAAGCGAACTCGGTCTCGAAAAAATTTCGTTGAGACTGGAGTCGTGGGTATTCTTAAGTTTTCTTCACCGCTCAATCCAGAGCGGTTCGATAATTTTGAGTTCAGGATACTGGTCGGACCAGTCCACAACTTCGACCCTACGTCGATCAAATCATTCCTTGATAAGTCGAAATGTATGCTTTGGATCATTATCCTGTTGATAAATGAATGTGTACAGATCAGAGCGCTTAAGAGCGCAACCGTCCACAGATCAGAGCGCTTAAGAGCGCTTTTTTTCAGAATGTCTTGACAGATTTCCGTGTCCATAGTACTTTGTATTTATTTATTTATTCATACATCAATACTGATGTGACAAAACATAAGATAACTCATACAATAGTGAGCGTTGTTCTTGACAATAACATCTGAACAATAATTTTCTAGAATAAGAAAAAGTATGCGGATGATAGGACCTGCCGCACGTTTATTCTATCTAAAGTCTATCTATCTCCTCACATCCTCACATGTGACCTCACATGTCACCTCGAGAAAAATATCATTAATTCATATCTAAAATCGTCGATCATGGAGTCCTGAACAGAGTTTTCCAGATTGGTAATCTGATTAACGTTTAATAGTGTTCAATTAGGGCATTTTCATTGGGTTTTGATTCTGTTTTGCTCACTCCTGAATTGAAATTTCTGTAGTTTGAACTAAATTTTCCCCCCTTCGAATAGTGAATTTTGTCAAAATCTTGATGAAATTTTTAGGAAAAATTTATTTAAAAGTGACCCGAATAATATTTTTTTCTCTAAAACCTGAGTTGCTGTATAAATTCAGTTCGGTTATAGAACTATGTCCATTTCTTATTTTCAAAAACTTTGAAACTTTGACTTAGATTTTTCGAAGAAAAACGTTATGATGAAAAGATTGAACTTCACAATTCATTCATTGGTCACTACTGTATACTTTAGTTTTTGACTGTCCGTAGAAAATCACTACTCGTCGACTGGTGGACACTATAATTTTCATACAAATACTGATTTTTCAAGTTCCCTTTTGTTGTATGGGCCTTAAAATGTGCATTATCATGTGTTCGTGTGTAGCTCAGTGGGTAAGAGCATTTGCCCGGAATTCGAAAGAACGCGGGTTCGGTTCCCGTCACACCAAACGATTATTGCACAAGTTTTGGCGAACAGCCCGCTCCTCTGCTCGGTATAAAAATCCGTTGCTTGAGATCAACGAAGAGTAGGGAATACTCTTATTTACACTTTTGCTATAATCTAAATTATTTTTATCTCGGTTTTTCGTAATAACAATTTTGTGTTAAAAAAAGAGAATTCTCTCAGAAACTATGCCTGCAAGGCTTGGTAAACGACATCTTACCGAAAATCAACTAGAGGCTATCGTAAATGGACGGAGGAACGGAAGGTCTCTAGCCGAACTTTCCAGTCAGTTTTCACTGGCAAAGTCTATTATAACACAGAAAGTCTATTATAACACAGAAGATTACTGTACTGAAGGATGTGTTGAGAAGAAGAAACAACCAGGCAAAGCTCGCTGCACTGCTAAAGTTTTCGACCGCGAAGTTTTACGCTAATCCCTCGACGCTTTGCTACGGATATTCTTGATCTTGTATCGTCTCCATTGGAGCCCTCACCATCTCTGTGGACTATCAGACGTCGACTAAAGTATGGAGGACTACATGAACAGAGGCCTGTGAAAAAGCCATTTATCTCTGCGAGGAATAGACGAGCTCGAGTTGTATGGGCGCATCGCACCTTAGCTGGACGCCTCAGATGTGGCGTAGAATAGTTTGATCGGATGATTCAAAGTATAAGCTGTTCGTAAACGACGGTATAAACAATGTGAGACGTCCCATCGGCACATTATTAAACCCGGAGTACCAGATTTTGAACGTGAAGCACGCGGGTTGAACTGTCTTTATCTGGGGATGCTTTGGGCATGACGGTCCTGCCGCACTTTTAATCTCTGTTTTAACTGGGTGACCGGTGGTCGACCGGTCACCTAGCTTGTTGTCTGCGACGTGAATTTTTATTTTACTCAGTGTAATTAACACTGAAAAAAATGAAAGGTTATAAAAAAGACCCGTCTATTCCTTGCAGAGATAAATGGCTTTTTCAAAGGCCTCTGTTCATGTAGTCCTCCATGCTTTAGTCGACGTCTGATAGTCCACAGAGATGGTGAGGGCTCCAATGGAGACGATACAAGACAAAAATATCCGTAGCAGTGCGTCGATGGTCTTCTTGGGATTAGCGTAAAACGTCGCGGTCGAAAATTTGCAGCGAGCTTTGCCTGGTTGTTTATTCTTCTCAACACATTCTCCAGTACAGTAACGCTTCTTGAACTATTGACTTTGTAAGTGAAAACTGACTGGAAAGTTTGGCTAGAGACCTTCCGTTCCTCCGTCCATTTACGATAGCCTCTAGTTGATTTTCGGTCATATGTCGTTTACCAAGCCTTGCAGGCATAGTTCCTGAAAGAATTCTCTTCTTTTAACCCAAAAATTTATTACAAAAAACCGAAAAAAATAATTTAAATTTTTGCAAAAGGAAACTTGAAAAATCAGTCTTTGTATGAAAATTATAGTGTCCACTAGTAGACGAGTAGTGATTTTCTACGGAAACTGAAAAATTGAAGACAACGCTTTGATCTACCTGTTCTGAGAATTTGAGTAGATTGCTTTGAGATGAAAAAATTTTGCTGAAAAACATTGAATTCCACAAATCACTCGCCACTTCTGTGTGTTTAAAAGCTCAGAAAACCTATCAGGTTTCAACTAGACATAAGTTCAGCTTGAATTTATCACTAGAATTATAGTGTGAAATTTTTCAGTAAGGAATTCGATTAGTCAAAATAATAACTACACGGTCAAATTAGTCAAAATAATAACACATTTTCGTCAACACAAAGTGTGTTTTGTACCGTTAAAAATTTCGTTTTAACAGGTGGAACTCCTCCTTTCTGGAAGTCGAAACTGAATTCGCATCACAAACGCGATTTGTTGAACAGGGAGTTTGGACTACAACGGGAAGTGAGATAAATATCACTTCTTAAATTAACGTGTTGTCATTCTAGGGAGTCTTACACGTTTGGAAAGGTTTTCGGAGAATCATTGGACTGGTTTACCTTCATTGTAAAAAGGTTTCAACATTTATCCTCGGATTCAGAAATCTTCAAAGCCACCAGAATCTATCAAAATTAAATATTAAACCACGATAAAAAGTTAGAAAGGTGTAATTAGTCTTCTTACTGTATCTCTGGTTTCAGTTAATTACGACACAATCACCTTTGTAGTCTTCTTACTGTATCTCTGGTTTCAGTTAATTACGACCCATTAACTTTGTAGTCTTCTTACTGTATCTCTGGTTTCAGTTAATTACGACCCAATCACCTTTGTAGTCTTCTTACTGTATCTCTGGTTTCAGTTAATTACGACCCAATCACCTTTGTAGTCTTCTTACTGTATCTCTGGTTTCAGTTAATTACGACCCAATCACCTTTGTAGTCTTCTTACTGTATCTCTGGTTTCAGTTAATTACGACCCAATCACCTTTGTAGTCTTCTTACTGTATCTCTGGTTTCAGTTAATTACGACCCAATCACCTTTATAGTCTTCTTACTGTATCTCTGGTTTCAGTTAATTACGACCCAATCGCCTTTGTAGTCTTCTTACTGTATCTCTGGTTTCAGTTAATTACGACCCAATCACCTTTGTAGTCTTCTTACTGTATCTCTGGTTTCAGTTAATTACGACCCAATCACCTTTGTAGTCTTCTTACTGTATCTCTGGTTTCAGTTAATTACGACCCAATCACCTTTGTAGTCTTCTTACTGTATCTCTGGTTTCAGTTAATTACGACCCAATCACCTTTGTTGTTTGTGGCGATCTCATAAATTCACTGTAGATTTTGTAATTATATCAGAAGAACCCGCATAAAATAACAATTTAAGCATGGAAACGGAATAAATGCGTATTTGATCACTGAACCTAGTCGGTTGAGAACTCTGAGTGGTTAACTTCTAGATCGCATGCCTCTGGCTTTATCCTTGTCTTATGGGCCCTTTTGCATTTTTGACTGAATCCGTAAAAGGGTTTCGTAGAGCAACGACGTGTTGCTGAACTCCCTCGCTCTCCTCGCCTTCAATGAGTACGAGAAGGAAGTCCCAGTGGACCTGGATCTCTTGGCGGACTGGGTTGACGAGCAGCGCGCGGAAGACTTCACCTACACCAACCTCTTGGTTTTTTACTAAATTTAAAAAAAAATATTTTATATCCAAAGTTTTTTTTATAAAATTTTATATCCAAAGTTTTTTTTATAAAATTTTATATCCAAAGTTTTTTTTATAAAATTTTATATCCAAAGTTTTTTCATTCGCTTATAGTTATGAGCATATGTTTTGAATGCAGGGAGCTTTTTGGGAGTTGGCTCATTCTCTCTAGTTGGCTCACCCTTGAGCGGTTGCTTCTTCATCATGGGTGGAAAACGTAACCCTCCGCCTCCTTCCCCTTGCAAGCAGTGCCCCGCGTATGAAAAAAAACTTGAGGAGATGATGGAAAAAATACTCCGCCTTGAGAGTATTGTCGAACAGCTCGTCAATCGTCTGAGCTCTCCCCCTCCGTCTCCTCCCACCCCAGCTGCGCCGGTGACCTCTGCCATACCCTCGCTTCTCTCCCTTTCCCCCACATCATTGCTTACGACGCCGCCGTCAAAGCAATGACTATCGACAGAAAGATGATCGAAGAAAAGTCGGAAAACATCGTTTGTGTCGGCCTCCCTGAACAGGAAAAAGATGAAACGACTGACGCCGCAGATCAAGACTTCCTCAAGTCTCTCTCTCGGGACCTAAATCTTCCACAAGTCGCCTCCGCAAGATTTAAGAGGTTCGGTGACCCAGAGAAAAAGAAACGAATTCTCAAAGTATTCCTTGGATGTTCTACTCTGAGGAATCAAGTGCTCCAGCAAATTCGACGAAGACGCCAGTATATAGCCTGTCATTTCTGCTAAATTCACACGTTTATGATGTATTAGGAATAACTGAGACTTGGTTGACAAGCCAAGAGAATGATTCGCTAATAACAAGTAATTCCGGATATCAGTTTTTCCGCTGTGATAGGAGCTGTTCAATGAAAGGAGGGGGCGCTGCCTTCCTTTTCTCTTCTCGTATTCCTTGTTCTCTTGTTTCTACTTGCTCAGATGACGGCTTTGAAGCTGTAACCATTGATGTATTCCAGGAATCATTATCATCTGCTTCAAATAAGCTAAGATGTGTTTGTGTGTATCGTTCCCCTTCCTGTTCCAGTTTTTCTCTCTCTAAACTATTAATGTATTTTTCTCAGCATTCTGATGCCCTTAATAGACGTCCTTTATTGATTGTTGGTGATTTCAATTTGCCATTCATTGACTGGTTGAATCTCATTGCGCATAGAGAAGGCCAGCACAAAGTTTTCCTTGAATTCATGACAGATAACTTTTTTACTCAGTACGTTGACTCTCCAACAAGAAACGATAACATTCTCGACCTTTTGCTGACCAATGTACCCCTTGTGACTGAATGTAATGTTATCGGTCGTTTTAGTGGTAGTGACCACAACATGGTCTCATTCAAATTATCACTCAATACCCTTTCATTATCATCTTCCCCTTCCTTCAAATGCTTCAATAAGGCGAATTGGAAGGCTATTGAATGTCAACTTGCTTTTCACGACTGGACCCAGGCTTTTGCTATGATGGACGTTGAATCAGCTAATAATTATCTTGTTTCCTTCATTCATTCTCTGATTGAGAAGTATGTACCAGTCGCCCATCCTAGAGATGAAACGTTTCGTTATCCCTATCTTCTCCGTAGAATGTATCGCAAGTTAAAACGTATCTCTGAAACCTCTCCATATTCCGATTACTGTATTAAAAAAACGGCTGAATTTGATAGGATGTTACATGAATTCGAACTTCGTCAGGAAGCGAAGTTGATATCACGAGGGAACCAGAATTCTTTCTTCACTGCTTGCAGAAGTCGCTTAGTTAATAACATCAATCAGGGCATGCCCACGTTGATAGATGATCTAAAACGAGAAATAACTTTGCCATCCGAAAAAGCTAAAACCTTTTCTTGTTATTTTTCATCGGTTTTCTCGAAGCCCTTGCATAGTCCACTACTGCATCCTTTTTCTCCTGAAGTTAATGAACCATTCGATGTCGATTGTATCACAGAAGATATGGTTCTACGTGCTCTTTCGTCTCTCAAAGGCAAATGTAACACCTCACCTGATGGTATTCCTAACATTTTCTTGAAAAAATGTCGTTTTGCACTAGTCAAGCCTTTATGCATTATCTTTAATAACAGTCTTCTCTCGGGCAACGTGCCAACTTTATGGAGAAAATCTATTGTTAAACCAGTGCATAAGTCTGGTTCACGGAACTCCGTTAGTAATTATAGGCCGATATCTCTATGCTGCTCATTGTCCAAAGTTATGGAAAAAATCATTTTCACTGAAATTTATTCGTATCTTGAGAGAGAAAGGTTGTTGTCTCCTTCTCAAGCAGGCTTTAGATCAAAGAGATCCACAGTTACATCTCTTGTTGAATCTCATGCTTATATCGTTGATTCCTTAGCGCAAGGAATTCCAGTTGATGTTGTCCTGCTTGATATAAGCAAAGCCTTTGATTCAGTTGATCACAGGCTCCTTCTCCATAGAGTTTATTGTTATGGTTTTCCGTCTCATATTGTCAAATGGTTGAGTAGTTACTTAAGTCAACGTACTCAGTCAGTATGTATTAATGACGTTCTCTCTGACCCCGTTTTAGTTACATCTGGAGTACCCCAAGGCTCTTCATTAGGCCCTTTGTTGTTTTTAATGTACATTGATTCTGTTAAAGAAGTTTTTCCTCCTAATCTTCTCTTTTCAATATATGCTGATGACATTAAAATTGTATGTCGTGTTCCCTGTTCTAGAAATGACGTACAGTTTGCATTGAACTGTGTTGCTGATTGGTGCGCAGAGTGGAACTTGAGTTTTTCCACTTCTAATTGTACTGTTCTGTACCTTGGCTCTTCTAATTCTCGGAATGCTTACTATATCAATAATCAACTCATTGTATCAGGAAACTCGGCCAAAGACCTCGGAGTAATAGTTTCAGATGGATTTTCATATCGGGACCACATAAGTGAAAAGTGCCGTAAAGCGTCGTCTATTGTTAATATGATTTTGAAAGCTTTCAAGTCACCATCTCTCTCTCTTCTGACATCTGCTTTCAAAATTTATGTATTGCCTCTTTTGGAATACGCTAGCGAGCTCTGGAACCCGTCATCTGCGGGTCTAGTAAAACAGCTCGAGAAAGTCCAACGTTCTTTTACGAGAAGAATTCTAGTAAGAGCCGGCCATCCCGCCCTTCCGTATTCGGAGAGATTATCCCTTCTGAACCTTCAAACCCTCGAACATCGCCGAGCTCTTGCTGACCTCACTTTCATTCATAAATGTATACATCAGAAGTGTGAAATAGATACTAAAAATTTATATCAGATATCTGCCGTTGATCGCTTTTCCCGACATTCTCATCCTCTGCGTCTTGTTATGCCTAATAATATCAACCAGTCTTTCTTATCTACATGTGTTTCTCGTCAATTATCAGTATGGAATTCTTTGGATTACGAAATGGTAAAAGAACCTAATAGCAAGATATTCAAAAAGAATGTACTGAATTTGCCTATTCATGTTATTGTGCCTCTTTCTCATGTTTTTGATAGTTGAATAACTAATTCATATTTATCAATCATTCCTCCCCCCCTCCCTTTCCCTTCCCCTCATACTTAAGCGACCGTTTGCTCATAAACACACCGCCACTAGAAAGATAGTCCATGCATATCCGCAATCATCATTGTTTTGATATCATGTGTGCACGGAATAAAGAATGAATGAATGAATGTGAGAGACCCAATTATGGAAGTTCAATTCGCACCTTTTTCTATTTATGTTCAACGAAATGATTGAAATGAAATGTTCTCACATCTCACAGGATTCTCACATCGCGTCCCGGGCTCTCTTCGAGTACCGTAGAAGTAAAGACCTCATATCCTCTACGGAAGATTTAACAGTCAGAACAAAAAAATATTATTTAAAAAACCTTATTTGGATTTTCTGGGTGAAAAACGGCGATGAACAACTACAACTTTTGGGCATAATATAGTTCCTTACGATTAATTTATTATAGATGTAATGATGTGATTGTTATGATATATGGATGATTGTTATATAATATGGGTGTACATAATGAGCGGAATTGAATTATGTGAAGACATGTTTTAACAACAAAAACATCATTAATAATTGAACTGACTTGTACAATACTACATGATTTCATTTGTAAAAGTTTTTCGGTGAAAAAAAGCTCATTTGATAAAAAAAAACTACAGAACCTTCATAAAACGCTAGAAAGCAAAAAGCAAAGTACCCCGCTTCTTCAAACTGAATGAGAGACATTGGGTAGAACTTAATTAAGAGAACATCAATCACACCTTGTTTATATCGATGGGTGCTCGAAGCCTCTTAGAAATGACCACAGTACTAAGCCGAGATGAGCGAATTTTCGTTGTTCGAGAATCACTTTTCGAAATAGGAATAGAAACAGATCAAATGAGCTCAACCGTTCATCAAGTGCATGATCACTCTGCTTTTCTGATCTTTGTAGTATACAGAGCATTTTACTCTTCATTTGCAAGGTGACAATCGAATGCGAAGGATGCCCGCTAATGAAAGCAAATATGACAGAGACTGCGTCCCTTTTCTACGTAAGTTTGAATGAATGAATGAATGAATTATTATACTAATCGGTATTCATTCATTTATTCACTCATACATCAAGTTCGATGTCACAATACATCAATAATAACAATAATAGCAAGTAGAACACTTATTTTTTCATTCGAATAGTGGAACAAAACCGTATCACAACGAGGTTTCTTAAACTGTAATGTTCGATTTTATTAAATACCTAAATATGTTTATAAAGAAAGAATGTAACTTAGTACTTTTTCATGTATGAGAGTAAAGGAGAAATAGAGAGAAAGATAAAGTGGAAACAGTAAGATAAAGTAAACTTAATGAATTACATAAAAGTGAAAAATTCAAGAGTGTTTGGTCCAGAAAAAAACGCTCATATTGTTCGTTCACTCGTTCTCTCTCGCGCGCGCACGCTCTCTCTCACTCGTTCTCTCTCTCGCGCGCACGCTCTCTCTCACTCGTTCTCTCTCTCGCGCGCACGCTCTCTCTCACTCGTTCTCTCTCTCGCGCGCACGCTCTCTCTCACTCGTTCTCTCTCTCGCGCGCACGCTCTCTCTCACTCGTTCTCTCTCTCGCGCGCACGCTCTCTCTCACTCGTTCTCTCTCTCGCGCGCACGCTCTCTCTCACTCGTTCTCTCTCTCGCGCGCACGCTCTCTCTCACTCGTTCTCTCTCTCGCGCGCACGCTCTCTCTCACTCGTTCTCTCTCTCGCGCGCACGCTCTCTCTCACTCGTTCTCTCTCTTGCGCGCACGCTCTCTCTCACTCGTTCTCTCTCTCTCGCGCGCACGCTCTCTCTCACTCGTTCTCTCTCGCGCGCGCACGCTCTCTCTCACTCGTTCTCTCTCTCGCGCGCACGCTCTCTCTCACTCGTTCTCTCTCTCGCGCGCACGCTCTCTCTCACTCGTTCTCTCTCTCGCGCGCACGCTCTCTCTCACTCGTTCTCTCCCTTTTTCTACGTTATAAGCCTTGGCAAGATTCCAACGACGGCTCGGAACATCACCCTGAAAACTTCCGGCTCGGGCAAAGTGCGTGCAGGCATTCGACTTCTTACAGCAAAGCGGCAGCGCTCGAGAAGAGGCCTCAAAGTGAGAAATTCACCTTTTCAACAGCGACAAACAAAATCCCACAAACATTAGTTCATCTAGGAAGACGGCTGTGATACATTCTTAACTAATAATAATTTCATTGACTTCCCAGGTCCTGAGGTCGCTCAAACGGATTAAAGAGCATCTTTGAGTATCAGTAGCCAACCGTTCGAGTATCTTCCATCAATTTTTTAGAATCAATCGATTAAATATGAATGCATCATCAAAAATATGATAAGTCAATAAACAATTGAAATTGGAACAATTAGAAAAAACTTAAGGTGAAAGGTAAAAAAAATTTTGGCCAGAAAACCGTCCGTTTTCCTCTGAACATCGAAGTGCAGCAACAGAAGTTTGGAACCGTAACGCTTCTGCAGATCGTTTGTTTGATGTCGGTTATGCCAACAACAAAAACTTGCCAGAATGAATTATTCGTTTGGTAAAAGTATGAATTTTTGAAATTAAGTACTCAATTTAAAAAAAAAGAATTTCTTATCCGTACAGCAAGACTCGAAAAAAAACTACTTTTGAATCTAACGGAACTCTTTCAAAACATGATCGTCATTTGGGCGTGAGTGGAATCAGAAATTACAAGTAGTTAAGATCCGCTCTCACCTCCTTCAGGAGAGGGTCAGTGGGAAACGTGAGTTGCAAAACGCATTTGCTCACCCTATCTCAGATCATCCTCTCCTCTTGTCACTATGGCCGAAGTGACTCACGGTCTCTACACTGGTTACACAACCAGTTATCGCAATTTCACGGTAAGAAATCAAAAAAGGTAACCAAATTCGAACGTCAACCAAATTTGTCAACCAAATTTGAACGCTTACTCGAAAAGGGTCAACCAAATTTGTACGCTTACTCGATTTGCTGACTCATGTAAAGTTTGATGTTAGGATTAACGATTGTTTGAGCAAACATGGTCTCATCGCAGAACTATTATTAGTATAATCTAGTATATACTGGATAGTATGATCTAGTATTTCCTAGGAGTACACCAATGCGACCATCAAAGAAGCAATCGCGGTGAGTGGTCGTCCTTTCATCTCATCCTATGCCATACACATGACAGTCGTACGGTTATCGACCGAAAAACCGTCCTGCTATCAAATCGCACTGACCGAACCTGGGCGGAGTCACGAGCCAGACAGTTTAGCGCCTGTGTCCATCGCGGCCCGGTCGCCCTATCACGGTAATCCTGAAAGGGGTTGAAAAAGTTAATTATAGTGTTCGTATTAGTGTAGCTTGAAATTTGAGCTCTGCTTGTGAAGATCAAAAACGCGAGCTCGAACCATATTCAGCGATACCCATGCACAATACTTCTATGAATCAGGTCCGATCTTCTGTTCAGGACCCGAAAACTCTTTTTCTTCATTAGGGTCTTGGCTTTCACATTCTTACTGATTAATTAACAACTATGAGAATGACTGAAGAAGTTAGACATGGTAAAAAGGGTTGAAGAATACATTGGTGCATGAAGTTAAGCTTTTTGTTTCGAACTCTGAAAAAAAACGGATGAACAAAAAAAATGAGTTCAATTTTTGAGTTTTTATAGAGCAATAATGTTTCTAGGTTTAATCGGCGAGCGAATCATTCTGCATCCAGATGCATCAGCGTCTTCTACAGCTTCCAAACTGGTCAGCAACGTACAACTATTGAGATATTTCTGCTTTCCGTTTTAGGAAAAGTAAAAAAAAAGAAAAAGAAAAAACACATTTTTCTAGTGTGAGATGAAGAAAGTGATAATTTCGTACATGTATTTGTTTCACTACGAATTGGCTGGCGTGAATCCTCAATGAATTACTAGGTTTTTTAATACTACATTTTCTTGGGAAGAAATTGTTTCTTGTACGGTAACGATTGCTCAGTTAAAAAAATTTCAACAAAAACGAGTTTATCCATTCGAATTACCCGGTAATTCGTGGGAAGACAAATGAAGTACGAAATTACCACTCTCTTTTATCTGTCATACTTGAAAAATACTTATTTTGAATTTTAACGCTCCAAGAGTCTTTCTTGAAAGCTTTTTATCCTTTTTCAGAACAGAGGTTTCAAGGAGTGAATCTGAACAGTAATTTAAATTGAGTTATAATAGTTATTATGTTGAGTTATAATAGTTATCATTTGGTTATTAAAATAGCTCAATTATTAAAAACACTAGTTTTTCAACGGAAACCAATTCTCTTTCTCTTAGTTTTCAATGGTTGACCATTATGTGACAGGCTCCTCGACAGCGCCGCTCGGTCAATCTCATCGTATCTCCGAATACAAGAGTCGTCGTCTACGATTGGATAAGAGGTCAGTCAGAGCAAATAGATTTCAAAAAAATCGAAAATTTATCAAAAACTTCTTCCATTTGTTGTGGCGGAGAGCGGTTGGATAACTTCTCGCTCTTTATTTCTTCAGAGGAATCCGGCCTATGGCAGTAAGCGAACACTTTGAGACCGTATCGTCGAAAGCATGATTGACACTTCAATCTACATTCTATGTACATACGTTTTCTTCCTCAACATCAAGAGACGAAGAGTCAGATGGAGTCCTTCGTGTTCCATGACATTGAAAATGAAGCGTGTGAATTCCATCATATTGAGTTCTGCAGTGATCATTTTCAGAAAAGGTCTTTGGGAACGTTTCCATCGCACCTCATCTAGTCTCGCGCACTCGACGAGCAGCAGCGAGATCATTCGACGAACCGATCGACCTCGTCTGCGTCACTGAGAGCGAGTTTTTTCTTCTCTAAAAACTTGGGGAGGACTTTTCGAGACTCGCTTTTACAGAAAGACTCGCCAAGTTTCAGAAAATCACAGAAGAAAATCAACTAACCATTTGTTCATTTGAAATAGTCTCTGAGATGTTTAGACAAATTCTATGAACACAGGACATCTTCGAATAGAAACGGTTCTCTTCTTCCAAAATTCTCTCAAACTTTCGGCTTTTGCGCACCAAGCTGATACTACTATATTACTACGTAAAGGTTTCCGCGTTAATTCTGTATTGTCGAAATATTATTATATTCTGTAGGCCATGTTCCACAATAATGGTCTATCTAACTAACTGGAGATAAAAATTCGATAAAGCAGGATTCAAAGGCTTTTTTAAAACGGAGTTTTGTTTCTAAATCGTTCGATGCAAAGAAGAAGCTCAGTTCTAGATAGCTGTTCCTGTGCGGAACTGTCTTGCTCCGTGCAGTGTGGAAAATGCAACTCAAACGAATCCATTCTGCTGGAAGAGAAAATCTGCCAAAAAAGGGCGTTTGGTTGGTTTTTTGAGATTTTTTTTAACGGTCTTCGATTTATTTTTTTCTTCTTTTCGTTCACGATAAGGCAAAATGTATAAAGCATGTGGGTGCATAATGGTGCAAAATGCTTAAAACATGTTGGTGCAAAAGGCATAAAACGTGTTGGTGATCTAAACAGAATTGTACGTTTTCACGGTTCATGCATTATTAAGTCGTTCATTTTCTTCAAGAGGTTCAGTCGTTTCTCTATTTTCTCGATCAGATACGTGCAGAATGGAAAAAAAAGGGTACTTTTTACTTCGTCTGGTACTCGCGTCACGGCCCTCGGCCTCGTTAGCTAAGCCGTACGGCCTCGTTAGCTAAGCCGTTCGGCCTCGTTAGCTAAGCCGTTCGGCCTCGTTAGCGTAAACTTTTCCTAAGCCTAAGCTTTTTTTTTAATGTAAAAATAATTTTAATTACACGGTTCAATCCGGTTTAAGCGACGCGAAGGGTGCCGCGACGCGAACGCGACGCGAGTACCAGACGAAGTAAAAAAGTGCCTAAAAAAGTTTAAGTTTAAGTTTAACTTTAAGTTTAAATTTAAAAGATAAACTTTGGAAGGTTTATGAACCTTAGCAGACTTAGCAGACTCGAAAAACTGGCAGAATAATACCATAGTGTAACTTTGATTCAAACTCCATTCTTTTTACATTCAGCGTTAACGTTCTCTTTTTTAAAGATCAACCGCGCCTTTAAATTCCCCATAAAAAGTTCGTACTAGTGTGCTCATGAGATAGTTCACACTAGTTCGTACTAGTGTGCTCATGAGATAGTTCACACTAGTTCGTACTAGTGTGCTCATGAGATAGTTCACACTAGTTCGTACTAGTGTGCTCATGAGATAGTTCACACTAGTTCGAGCTAGTTGATAAAATCTTCAGTGTTATTATAACTGATAAACGTCGAATTGCAACTAACGCGACCAGTATAGCACTGAGTTGATGTTGGCGGTTACTTCAACAAAGTGAAATTGAAAGCGAGGCAAGAAACGGAGTTTCAGACAGCCGTTTGAATCAATGGCGCTCCATGACTTATGCCGTTGAGAATAAAGTGAATAACTTGAACTGTAACTTGTTTTCGCCACTTGACTCATTAGACTCAGTTTCATTCTCACTACATGAAATTCTATGATCACTACATGAGGTATTATGATAATGATGAAATAAACTTTTCTTCGTCAGGTGCAACTGTTGATCTTCTCAGCCAACCAACAGATCAAACTCATGTATCCGATGACTTCATGGTTCTCGAGTTGCAAGTTATGCATTGGTTTGCTCCAGGACTCGTGAAGCCAGGTAAGCCCTATGAAATTGATCGAATTTTTGATCCATTCGGGAAAAGCTACTTCTTTGGTCAAAAAACAGGAATAAGCTCAAATATCATGTATTAGTCTCTTCAAATCAGGAATCATTGACGCTCCTCAAAACAAGTAGTATTCATCAATCAAATGTTCACTTGATTTTACTTTGTTTTTGTGTACAGGACTCTCGAGAATGCAAAAATATATAAACTTCCTATTAAATATCAATTTTATTTTTATGATTATAGTTGAAATAAAAAGTGATGGAACTATCGCACCTTTTATATAACAATATCGCACGGAATAGCAATATGACCCCGTGGTCTAATGGTAACGCGCACTCCCGGTTTGAGACGAGATGGCTAGGTTCGATTCCGCCCAGTGGACTAGCCCTTATCTGTGCGATAGTTCAGTCACTTTTTATCTTAACAGGCGTCACTACCTTTAAACTATGTACCGAGAACTTGAAGATTATAGTTGAAATATCATTAGAGATCACCGTTGATAGAAAAATAGAAAACGTACGGCATTTCTGTTGCAGCCTCTGCCCGGATAAAATCGTGTAACCTGGCAGAGGCTGCAAAAAGTCATGTATATGGATCGATGAATCGAATTTATTGATTTTTTGAATCCGCGTTGGGCTTTTTCACCGACTTTCGTGGAGAATTCTTCTGTTATTCCTCTTATTTTTAATTTTACCGAAAGCAAGTTGTTCAATTCTCGCTCTAAACATGTCGCAGTTTTTTCGTTTCGTTAGCTAAAACAATATCAAAAAACTTACGTTACTCTCTAGAATGCAAAACAGTTCAAAAGATTCATAAACTGCCAAATGCCAAATTAACTATCATAACTTCCTGTCCCTAGAAACTCAAATCTGAGAAGAAGAATGGAAGATGCTAATATATTTGGTCCGATACGATTCCAAGGTTTCCAACTTCTGCTAGAAGCCGGTTTCTGTATCTTCAAGATGAGGCGAGCAGAGAGGAAATAGATGGTCGACCGCTCTTGAAATTGTGAACAAGAAAGAATAACTTGATAGAACCCAGACAAATTGGAATGGACGACAATTTCACGTCTACCTATTTTGAAAAACGTCTACCTTATTTGAAAAACGTCTACCTATTTTGAAAAACGTCAGCCTAAATTCGTGCAACGTCTACCTATTTTCGTGAAACGTCTACCTATTTTAGTGAAACGTCTACCTATTTTTACAAACATTTAGTGAAACGTCTACCTATTTTTACAAACATTCATTCCCCTCTCAGTCTTTCACACAGAGCGGTGAGCATTTTTTCCGCTCTCATATTGATTCATTGACCCTGCCTTTAACTTGACCCAGTTCTTTCCTTTCTTTCCTAAGTAAACGTCGTCATCTTCCATGGGTGGAAAGCGTTCTCCGACTGTTCCTCCTTCTTGCCCGAGATGTCCAATGTACGAGAAGAAGATTGAAGAGTTGATGGAGAAGATGATAAGGTTGGAAAGTGTGGTGGAGGAACTCGTTTCCCGCCTGCCTCCTCTTGACTCATCGCTTTCTCATCCAGCGCCCCTCAGTCAATCCTCTCAGTTGCCTTCTCTGCTATCCATCCCACCGCATATCCTCGCCTACGATGCTGCGGTAAGAGCTATGACAGTCGACAAGAACATGATAGAAACTAAGGCCGAGAACATAGTCTGCCTTGGTATCCCAGAACAAGACAACGATGAGGCAACAGATGCGGCTGATCAAGTATTTCTTTCAGCGCTTTCCCGGGATGTCGGAATACCGCAGATTGGAACTGCTCGTTTTAGACGGTTTGGTGACCCAGCAAAAAAGCGGCGCATTCTCAAAGTCTTCCTTGAGTCTGCTCCCCTTATAAACGAAGCTCTGATGAAGATCAGAAAAAGCCGCCCTCCTTGCCTCTCCAATTTCCCGCACAGTTACATTCGGGAAGACCTAACTCGCGAAGGACTCCAACTTGAGCGTGAAGTCAAAAGAATCGCCAAGGAAAGAAATCAGACTCCCGATGGGCAGAAATGGAAAGTCGTCGGAACGTGTCTGCTGCCGGTCCGAACAACTTCGTATTCACAGCCAAGGCCATCCTCCACGCCTAGAAATGCGGAAACTCCCTGTCCGTCAGTTTCCAAGGTCCTTTCTCCGTCAGTAAATCGTCCTCTGGTGGTCTTGACTTCACCTGCGATTCCTGCGACTGTCTCTTCTTCGCCAAATAATCGCCGATCTTCTCGGAATGTAACGAAGAGACGTTAGGTGAGTGGCGGTGTTCTTTCTAGTCCTGACCCTCCTAGTCCCCCACATTTTTCACAGAGTTTAAGTATCAACTGCATCTTTTTTAATGCTCGATCACTTCGTAATAAGCTGTATAATCTATCTTTTCTGCTGAGTTCTCTTTCATATGATGTAATAGCTATATGTGAGACCTGGCTTACGAGCCAAGATAATGATTCCTTGGTACTCAACAATTCTGATTATCATATTTTTCGTTGTGATAGAGATCGTTCAATGAAAGGAGGTGGCGCAGCTATCCTTGTATCGAACCGTATTCCTTGCTCATTCGTTTCCACTTGCTCTGATGACGGCTTCGAAGCTGTCACCATAGACCTTTTTCCGTCTGTGTCTTCCACAGTATCGACTCGACTGAGATATATTTGTGCGTATCGATCTCCTTCTTGCCCTGACTCTTCTCTCTCAAAGCTATTGTCTTATTTCTCAGAGCTATGTAGTTTGCTGTGACACATTGAGTCCTAAGCCCGCAATAATCGTTGGTGACTTCAATTTCCCTTTCATAAATTGGACCACTCTTATATCGCACAGAAGTGGACAGGATGAAATGTTTCTCGAATTCATGAGCGATAACTTCTTTACGCAGTATGTTGATACCCCCACTCGAAACGACAATACTCTTGACCTATTATTTCCGATTGTAAAGTTATAGGTCGTTTCCATAGTAGCGACCACAATGCAGTTACTTTTGAGCTGTCATTTACAGTCAATACCAGATCGGTTCCATCAGCTTTCAAATTGTTCACTAAAGCCAACTGGCTGTCTATTGAAAGTGAACTAGTCTTTCATGATTGGACTCTAATGCTTTCTTTGATGAATGTTGAGTCTGCAAACAATTATCTTGTTTCTTTCATAGGCTCGCTTATTGAGAGCTACGTTCCCTTGGTAGACCGTAAAGAACCATCATTTCGCTACCCAAAGGTTCTTCGTGAAATGTACTCTAAGCTGCAACGTATCTCTTAGAAATCCCCTTATTCTCATTTTTGTATAAGGAAATCTGCTGAATTCGATAAGATGTTCCATAGCTTTGAATATGATCAGGAAGCTAAACTTATACTGCGAGGAAATCAAAAGTCCTTTTTCGCTGCCTGTAGAAATCGTTTAAGTATGAATGTCAACCTAGCCATTCCTACTCTGTTAGATAATCAGAGGCAAGAGATAATATTGTCATCGGATAAGGCGAATGCCTTTTCTGAATACTTTGCTTCCGTGTTTTCCGAACCTATCCATGGTTCATTAAAAAATCCATCCTGCACTAGAGTAATTGAGAGGATGAGTGTTGATTGTATTACTGAGGAAATGGTTTTGAAAGTCCTTTCATCTCTTTCAGCCAAATGCAATACCTCTCCCGACGGGATACCAAATATCCTTTTGAAGAAATGTAGATTCGCTCTTGTGAAACCTTTATGCACTTTATTCAATAACAGTCTGCTTTCTGGCTCAGTGCCTTCTATTTGGAAGCGATCAATTGTTAAACCAGTACACAAATCTGGTTCTCGCAATCTGTTAAATAATTACAGACCTATATCAATATGTTGCTCGTTATCCAAGATTATGGAAAAAATCGTTTTCGCCTTAGTTTATTCTTTTTTTGAAGAATCAAAGCTATTGTCTCCATATCAAGCAGGTTTTAGAGCGAGAAAGTCTACCGTAACATCTTTGGTAGAATCTCATTCTTTTGTTGTTGATTCTTTGGCTCAAGGGTTTTCAGTTGATGTTATTTTCCTCGATATTCGTAAAGCGTTCGATACTGTAGATCATAGGCTGATTTTATATCAGGTTCATTCGTTCGGTATCTCCTCTAATATTGTCAATTGGCTTAGTAGCTATTTAAGTAATCGAACTCAATCAGTCTTAATCGATAATGTGCTATCTCAGTCCATGCCTGTTATTTCAGGTGTGCCTCAAGGCTCTTTCCTTGGTCCTTTACTATTCCTTATGTATATTGATTCAGTGAAGAAAGCGATACCTCCTAACCTTCTATTCGGTTTGTATGCAGACGATATAAAAATTATGGGTCGTGTTCCCTCTTCTAGCCATGATATCCAAGTCGCTCTTGATCTTGTTACCGCTTGGTGTTTGGAATGGAACTTGTCTTTGTCGACATCTAAATGCAGTGTTTTGCATTTAGGACCCCGAAATACTTCTGTTGTATACCGTATAAATGGTCTCCCCTTAACTGTTGACGAGATAGCCAAAGATCTTGGTGTCACTATTTCCGATGAATTCTCGTACAAACACCATATTGTCGATAAGTGTAAGAGAGCTTCCGCTGTTTTCAACATGTTATTTGAAGCTTTTAAATCCCCTTCCATTTCTCTGTTGACATCTGCTTTTAAAATCTATGTCTGACCCATTATCGAATACGCAAGTGAATTGTGGAATCCATCTTCCTCGGGCCTTGTTAAGTTGGTTGAGAAAGTCCAACGCTCTTTCACGAGGAGAGTACTAGGAAGAGTCCGTCACCCTAAGCTTCCGTATTCCCAGAGGCTTTCAATGCTAGGCCTTCAGAGCCTCGAGTACCGTCGCGCTATCTCTGATCTACTTTTTATTCATAAATGTTTACATAACAGCTTAGACATAGACACTGATCATTTATACGAAATCTCGGCTGTTCAGCGTTTCACTCGGCATTCGCATCCTCTAAGACTTATTCCTCCTCACCGCATCAATAAGACCTCTTTATCGACATGTGTTTCCCGTCAAATGTCTGTTTGGAACTCTCTTCCATTTGATGTTATCAAAGAAGCTAGTACCCTTAAATTTAGAAAGCAAATTCTTTCGCTGCCTGTGAATGTGATTGTGCCAGTTAGTCTTGTTTCTGATACTTAATTAAGACTTGTGATTTTTCATCATTATCACAGCCCCCCTTTTTTTCCCTTTCCACACCGCCACTAAGCTTTATGTGTAATGTAGTCCATGCATACCTCTGTTTATATGTAATTTGCTTTTGTCTTAAATACCTACATGCTTGGAATAAAGAATGAATGAATGAATGAATGTCTACCTATTTTGACAAACATGTCTACCTATTTTGACAAACACGTCTACCTATTTTTACAAACTTGTCTCTTTCTTATTTTTTTCTCTTTCTTTTTTCTTACTTGTTCTGTTTCTTTCTCTTTCTTTTCTTTTCCTTTCTTTTTAAATTATCTTTTCAAATTTTGGGGAAAGGAAAGGGGGGGAGGGGGGTTTACCTAAGCAGGGAAGGGAGGGGGACCCTAAAGGAGGAAGGGTGAGGAAGAGGGCCCTACCTAATCAAAGGTGGGGGGGGGGGGTTGGGGCCCTAGGGGGTAGAGGGGGGAGAGGGAAGGGGGGCCATAAAGGGGGGAAGGGGGCCCTAAGGAGAAAGGGGGGAAGGGAGTTTTCATGAATAAAATCTCATTCTCATCACGGAAAAAACAGCAAAAAGTCATTAGATACAGCGGAAAGTCAACAGAAACAAGAAAAAGTCATAGGTTGGCGTTGCCCGAAAAAAGGTTGACGTCGCACGAAATCAAAATGTCAAAATAGGTGAACAAGTTTGTCCAAATAGGAAGACGTGTTTTTTTTTTTCAAAATAGGTAAACAAGTTTGTCAAAACAGGTAGACGTGTTTGTCAAAACAGGTAGACGTTTCACTGAAATAGGTAGACGTGTTTGACTAAAAAAGGTAGACGTTGGACGAAATTAGGCTGACATATTTTTTTTATGTATTTACGTAGACGTTTCACTAAAATAGGTAGACGTTTATTATTTCCCCAATTGGAATCCTGAAATAAGTCATTGCCTCAGAGCGTCTCTCTGCTTGGATGAGACCATGCAACCGCCCCTGCCTGCAGCAATTGCAACCCGGATCCTCCTTCACTCTGGTCGGAGACCGAGCGGCGCTGTTCACGGATGCACATGCTAAGTTCGATTATTAATGATTGATGTTTTGTATATCTTTATTGTATAGTAAAAAAAAGCATCACTGTCATAGCACAATGTAACTAAATCACAAGGATGTCACTTTCTCGGGAAACTTGAGAAGAAGATAAAAGCACAAAGAATATTTGCTCCAAAGCAGAAGAAACGTAAGAATAGGAAAAGGTAGAGCTCCCGGAACGACTGGAATGGGGAGTGCTGAAGAGAACTCGGTTGTGACCTAATAGTGACACTATATGTTTGGCTAAAGTTAACTTCCGAAAACTCGTGAAATTTTGCGTTAGGTCCTGCCATTCCCCATCCTGCCCTAAAACACGGCCTCAACTTAAAAACGGCCTGGCTCAATTAATTAGTATTTTTTTCTTTCTCTCTCTTATTTTTTTCTCTTTCTTTTTTCTTTCTCTTTCTTTTTCCTTTCTCTTTCTTTTTTTCTCTTTCTTTTTTCTTACTTGTTCTGTTTCTTTCTTTTTTCTTTATCTTTCTTTTCTTTTCCTTTCTTTTCAAATTATCTTTATAAATTTTGGGGAAAGGAAAGGGGGAGGGGGAGGGGGTTTGCCTAAGTAGGGAAGGGAGGGGGGCCTAAAGGGGGAAAGGGGGAGGAAGAGGCCCTACCGAAGCAAAGGGGGGGGGGGTAGGGGGCCTAAGGAAGGGAGGGGGGAGGGGGCCCTAAAGGGGGAAGGGGCCCTAAGGAGAAAAGGGGGGAAGGGAGTTTTCATGAATGAAATCTCTTTCTGAAAAAAAATTTTTTTTAATGTAAAAATAATTTTCTGATGTAAAAATATAATTTGGCAAAAATTACTCATCAGAGCGAATCCGAACTCTCACCGAGCTACTCACAGTCGAGCACACTAATCCCTACACTTAAGTGCCTCATTGTTGATATAGACGAAGTAGTAGACATGAACTGGCAGCTAAGAAGAATGGGAGGATGGGGGGGGTTGCGGCATGGCAGAGCCTACTGCGAAATTTCACAAGTCTTCAGAAGTCATCGCCAAATGAGGAGCAATTATCTGTAAAGACTCAAATGCACTTCTTGAAGGTAGTTTAATATGAATCATTCTTCTTCTTGCCTCAATCGGCTGCTATGTGACAACAGTAAATCAACCATTCATCTTTCTTCACTTCTCCCTTTTTCCTGAACGGCCGTTTTGGAACAAATGTCAATAGCCCTTATCCTCCCTTCTCATCTTTGTTTACAGCTTCAAGGTTCTTCAACCCGTAGCTCATCAAACTTCTGCTAAACTAAATCTTCCCTAATACCCCATGAAGCTCTATTCTACATTGCGTGATAATAAAAACTTGATCGTAGAAATAGTTGTGACTATTTCGATATTTATTATATGTGTCTTCGATGTTTGGCGCATCACTGCTTTATAGTTTTTGCTGCTTTTTTGTTGTACGGGTATCAAAATATGCATTATACATATTGTATGCTTATGTATAATAGATCAGTGGGTAAGAGCATCAACCGAGAAGCGAAGGTCGTGGGTTCGGTTCCCACCACACCACACGACTTTTGCACCTGTTTCTGCGAATATTCGACTGCTCTGTTACGTTTAAAAACCCGTTGCTTATGAACAGTGAGGAGTAGGGTATACTCATATTCACATTCATATATATATATATATATATATATATATATATATATATATATATATACTGTACATATACAGGGTGACCAAAAATTATTGCGACACCGAAACCGCGCCATGTGACAGCCTGTTAGCGCAAATTTCGTAAAACGCGCATGTAGAGACTTCATCATTATCTATTTGTAATTCTTGTCTGAAATTTTGGTGCAAATCGGTTCTTTTTCAAGGTAGTTATGAAAGCGAATCCACACCGTCAGTCGATCATCAACATGAAATCCTGCGGATCAAGTGTGAACAACATCGCAAGAGCCCTTGGCGTCACTTGGAGCACTTTCTATCGAATTCTCCGAAGGTTCAAGGAGACAGGAGGACTATTGGATCTCCCAGGGAGAGGACAAAAGTTCACGGTGGTCACTCCCACAAACATCAGAAACGTCCAGAAGAAGATCAGCCAGAACCCCCACCGTAGCATGAGGAGAGCGGCCAGAGAGAGCGGGATCAAAAGAGAATCGTTGAGGAGGATTGTGAAGACCGAGTTAGTACTCACCCCCTATCGTATGCAAAAAACGGCGATCCTTAGTCAACGCATCATTGATCAGCGGCTGCAAAGGTGCCGAGGTTTGTTCGCTCGGACACGACAAGGAGAGCATCTGATCCCCTCTTCTCTGACGAGAAGCTCTTCACCGTAGAGCAGGTCCCAAAAACAATCCCCAGAACAATCGTGTGCTTGCTACGGACTATGGAGATGCTCGAGACAAGAGAAAGGGGATAAACAAAGCTGCCCAACCGGCCCAGATCATGGTGTGGGGTGGAATCTGCAGCACCGGCAAGACCCCTCTGGTTTTCGTCGATCCTGGAGTCAAAGTAGACAAAGACTACTACCTCAACCACATCCTGAAAGATGTGGTTCTTCTCTGATCTCATTACCACTTCTCAAACACCAACTGGACCCTACAGCAGGATGGAGCACCCGCACACGCCGCAAAAGTTGTCCAGGTGGGGTGCAAGAGCAGTCTTCCCATGTTCATCACCCGAGATGAATGGCCTGCCAGCAGCCCCGACCTCAATACTCTCCACTACTCCATCTGGACTGTTTTGGAGACCAAGGCCTGTGCTACTCCCTATGGAAATTTGGAGTCTCTGAAAAAAACCCTCGTCAAGGAATGGGATAATATGAATGCTGACAACCTGCGGTCGGTCGTGGATAGCTATCCCAAGAGACTCAAGCATGTCATCAAGAAGCATGGTGGACGATTCGAGATTATGATTATGATTGTTAATGCTTGAAGATTATTTGATAAAATTTTGATGATAATCTGTTGAGTTTCTGAGCAGTTATTCCCTTTTCACGGTGTCGCAACAATTGTTGGTCACCCTGTAAATGACTCGTGAGCTTAAAAAAATGTCCATATGGCACAATGATTTATTTCATGATTACACAACTTTTTTAGGTTTTTCGAATTGCGAATGCATGCACCTATCGTAAATTTTCTAGTAGTAAGAAGCCGTGGCTTAGTTGGACTTATTGCTTGTTTTACTAGTATCGCAGTATGTTTAAGACGAAGTGCGACTGACTAAAGACTGTGATCTCTTGATTAGACAACACAAAGAACAATCTTCGTGTTATTTGCAGATTGCACTACGTACTACGCGACTCGGACCGCTTATCACCTCCGCACCAGTCGTGTGCTAGTCTTCTCACCTCCCTCATAGTCGCACAATGTCCATCAATGATATGATAAGCAAATGTTCAAACAAACAAAAAACCATGAACAACATGAGGAATCTACTTTTAAAAGATGAGTTTTGATTATGGAGTGTTACAATTAAAATTCCGATGTTTTACTTTTTCTTGCTTTACTGAAAAAGAAACAACGTTTTACTCATTACTCAGGGCGTGAAAATTCTCTTTCAAAGCAATATTCTCTCTGTTTTTTATTCTCTTTTTCTCGATCTATCTGTTGTAACCTATTTCACTTAACTTATTCCTATTTTCCATTAGAATTAATTTTGCTCGTTTGATCTGTTGACTTCTGATATTAAAGAACTTAAATTGTTTTGATATTTGCTTTAAAAAAACTAGATGAAAAACTAAATTTTAATGTTTAAACTATATAGATAGATAAAGCAGCAGCAGCTTTGGCTCTCACCGCGAAGAATGACTGATCCGCTCATACAGTTATCAATATGTACAAGAGAAAAGGTTTATGGAGATCACAAGAAGGTTTTTATGGTAGCCGTCAGAGTAGTTTCATTTGCGTCCGGAAGTTTGCATACAGTATGGAATGAGACCGTATGTTTGAATAAGAGAAGCGAGTTGCGTAGAAAAGCAGGCTGAGTTAGCCTTGATGTTTGCTCCAATGCGTTCACTTGAGAAAACAAAACCTCTCATTTTACTTGGTATTTCCTCCTGTTTCATCCTTTTTTCCTCTCTCTCTCTCTTATTCCTCCCTATCTGTTTCTCTCCCTTTCTATTTTCTTTCTAGTAACTGTTTCAAGTTTATTCTGTAGTCTTGTAGGCAGTGCTCAAGCGGCTTAGCGCAGATTATAAGATTAGAACATTCGGTTTTCGATAACATAAATAACAGGGAGCAAAGAGAGAGAAGAATGCACAGTATGACAGATAAGAGATAAAAGAAGAGCAATCGCCAGGTCACCGAGGGAGTTGTTGAGAAAGGAGGGGAGAGAGAAAAGAAGTTAGAGAGATAAAACGTTGTAGCAAAGAGTGTAAGAATGCGAAAGATAGAGAACCGGTACATCTTTGAACTTGTTGCTATCCTAAGAATCTTCTCAAGTAGTCAAAACAGTTCCTGGCATAAAACCTCCCGAATAGCTTCTGCAATTGTCGCCTTCCCAGGGAAAGTATCAGATCTTCCTGAACCACTTTGCGAGATGAATCTATTTGTGTTCTTGAAAAAGAGTGCAAAAAGTTTCTTTTCTCTGTTTTTCATCGAATTTTCCAAATGGAAATGTTGCGCTTCTAAACATTTCCAGAGTTCTTATTATTCATGTTTTAAACAATCTAACAAATAATGGTTAAAAAGAAGACGCTCGAAGTTTAAGGATATTTCAACTTATTTTTTCGGTACCAAAATGTCTTTCTTAAAAGTTTTTTTACTCAAAAACAAAAAAATAGAATTTAGAGCGATTCTTCCCATTCTACTGGAAATAACGACAACAGTAAGTTTCCTTGTCCCTTTCCAATACAAACTGAACCGCTGAAGATATGAACAAATAAGGGTCCTTCCGTATGTTTGCCGTTCTCATTGCGCATGATATTCACACCAATTATAGCTCCTACTGCTGGACTGAAAAGGCAACCCACTCAGACGTTCTTCCCTGACTCATCATCCAACCTCGCAGTATGTACATCTTCTCTCTTTCACTCTTCCTCTTTTTTCTTATACTTTTTATGTTTACCTCTCTGTCTTTCTTAACTTCTCTCTTGTTCTCTCTTTCTTTCCTACTCTCTCTCTCTCCCTCTCTCTCTCCCTCTCTCTCTCTCCCTCCCTTCCTCTCTCTCTCTCTCTCTCTCTCTCTCTCTCTCTCTCTCCCTCCTTCTCTCTTTCTCTTTCTCCCTTCAACTTTCACACTTCCTTAACCAGTCCTGACTTCTCCTCCCATAACTCCGTTATTCACCGAACTCTTTCTTTGCCCATCCTCCTCATCAAGTCATACAAATCAGGCTCGCCATCTATTGAAGAGGGAACAATAGAAGGAGAAGATAGGAAAGGTGGTGAAAGCAGACTGGGAAGGAACCATTAGGGCAAGAGTGAAATCAAGTGGTGGAAAAGAGAAAGAGAAAGCTATTGAGCTAAAAAGAAAGATAGAGAATGCGAATGAGAGAGGTATTCATTGGAGTAGAGATAAAGGGAGATAGAGAGAGTGAAAGAGAGGAAGTAAGAGACATAGAATGAAGTAGAGAGAAAGTGAGACAGAGAAGGTGAGAGAGAGAAAGAGAGAGAGAGAGAGAGAAGAGAGAGAGAGAGAGAGAGAGAGAGAGAGAGAGAGAGAGAGAGAGAGAGAGAGGAAGAAACAGTTTTTGTGAGACTGGGGAAGTATTTACTGCAGATATACCG
This sequence comes from Allodiplogaster pararmata, assembly GCA_964056735.1. NCBI lineage: Eukaryota > Metazoa > Nematoda > Chromadorea > Rhabditida > Diplogasteridae > Allodiplogaster > Allodiplogaster pararmata. The sequence goes on from OZ057408.1 coordinate 27,553,144, forward strand.
AAAAAGACGAGGGGGAAAAGAGAGGAAGAAATGGGATAGTGAGGAAGGCTGAGAAAGGTGAGTGATCGGAGGGAAAATGATGAGAGTACGGTGGGAAACTACCGAGAGATAACCCTTTGTGAAAGTTCATATCTAAGTGTTTGGTATTTGCAGAACAAGAGAGAGAGAGAGCAATTAAAAACACGTGGAGTGTAAGAGTAGATTAATTGAGACCACAGAGTAAGAAAATTACATTAGTAAAAGCGGTTAGGATCAACGGAAGAGAGTAACTTAGAAAATGAAGGAGAGGGAAGTTATAAATATAAATATATATGATAGATAGTGGACATTTTTTAATTTATGAAAGAAAGTTATAAATGGCTCTAACCAAGTTCTTCCATTTCCACTTTTTCTTCACTTGTAAAATTTTGCAGTCCGGCAGGCTCGGCATAATCGGCATAATCGGATGGCCTAAAAAACGGCATGGATCAATTAAAGTCATTGAATTGACAAAAATGAACTATATGAGAAATTTTCTTATGCGGCCTCGTTTGCCTACGCCGTACAGCCTCGTTAGCGTAAAGTTTTTCCTGAGCCTAAGCGTTTTTTGATGTAAAAACAAAAATTTTGCAAAAAAATCCAACACAGCGAATCCGAAGCATTTTCACTCTTATACTAAGTGAAAAATGATGAAGTGAGTATAGTAGTCATGAACGTAGTAGTCATGAGTATAGTAGTCATGAACAGTGATGAACAAAATAGTAGTCATGAACGTAACAGCGTAACAGCCAGCCGAGCCAGCCGATCATGCCGAGCCTAACGGACTGTAGATGTTTACAAGTTTTTTCTTCTCCATTTCCTATTTTTACAACTTCTCTCTTTTTCAAGGAGTGAAATAGCTCTTGTTTTTTCCAAAACGGTTTTTGTTGTCGAGGGAGAGTTTCACATGAACGAAAAATGGGAAGCGTTAGAGTGTAATCTCATTCCACTCCCTGAATAGTAGCAATGAACAGGGCAATCCCAATTTGGCGGTCAGCCCGTCCACTTTTTCTGAGATTAAACACCGCGCTCATGATAGCCGCCAGCGCAGAATGTTGCATCGCCATGCACAAATTCAAGAGGGTTCTCAGAAGTGCTCCATCATCTTCAAATTCCTAGATAAGTCGACGACGCTACTTGCACGACCGAGCTGGAGCAAAGAAGACGTTGAGAGTGCTTTTTCAGTTTTTTTTCTCCAGGCGGAATTCATTCCTATCTAGCCAACATCAAAAGCGATCAGAAAAAAGACAGAGATACAAAAAAGCATTTTTCTCAACAACAATCAAACAAAGAAGAAACTTGAATGAAAAAAACATGAGGGTCAGTCTAATAGACGAATTCACTCTTTGTGCATATAGTAAAAAGGTTTGACGAAGTTTTTTCATGGAGATTCAACCACCATAGTGCTTAAGATCCTTACGTTGTTTTGGCTGTTTGGCTGGATGACTCAACATGATTTGAACAATGTTACATAAATTCAAAAATGCTTTTTGAATTTCTGTTGAATTTAATTTTTGAATTTCTGTAACATTGTTCAAACATTATGCAGAGTCGTCCAGCCAAACAGCCAAATTGGCGTAAGAATCTTAAGCGCTTGACTTGGCAGTTTGTGATGACTTTAAATGTTCAAATCTCCCAAAAAATTCAAAATCTTTTGAGAAAACTTTGAAGGTTTCCGAGAGTTTGTTCTGAAAAACTCTTCCAAAAATTCATTCTCTCTGTTATGGATGTTGAGGGACCATATGCAGGCTCAGATGTCTGCGTATCCAGTTAGATTTACGATGACTGATTTACTGGATTTTGGTTCCGAGATTGACATGCTTAGATGTGCACATGTAAATAATCCGGATGTTACATAATTACTTCGCTTATCAGCGCCTTCTTGCGAAGGCTTGTTGACTATTTCCACGGGGGAGAAAACCTGGCGAGGGAAGAGTGGGCTCAGGAGAGGGATCGGACAGGTAGGGAAGACTCGCAGAGAGAGGTTCACGGAAAGAATGTAAAAAAGAGCAAGAGAGTGAGAGAGACAGAGAATAGGAGTAAGGCAGAGCGAAGAATGAATTAGAGAGAGAGAGAGAGAGAGAGAGAGAGAGAGAGAGAGAGAGAGAGAGAGAGAGAGAGAGAGAGAGAGAGCGAGATGAGAAAGGGAGAAAAGACGAACTATTGAGAAAGATAAAGAGAGAGAGAAAAAAGGGAAAGAGAGAGACAGCGCCGGAGTGAGAAGGAAGGTGAACGAAATAGAAAGAGAGAGATGATATAATGACAGATAAATATGAAAAAACGATTGAGATTTAGATGAACTGAGAAAATCATCTGCCCACTGCTAAAAGATTCTACCAGCTTCTTTTCATTAGCTCACGAATATTCAATGGAGAGTCAGGTTTGATATTGTACAATTTTAAACTAATAGAAAAACCTTAGGAAAAGATACAACTACATACAGTAGGCCAGCCTGAAAAGGCAACGAACTTTTCCGGAGAATCAGTCTCAATTACTCGTTTTGAGAGCTTTCACATTGCAAAACACCCCATTTTAACACTGAGCCGTCGACGTTCACATGGGTTGGTAGTCTATTTGTTGAGTTTGGTAATCGAGATCGGAGAGCGGTTGATTAGGTAGAGTAAAAAGGCAATGAGAAGATGGTCAAAAAGAGAGAGAGAGAGAAAGAGTGAGAAAGAGGTAGAGAGAGAGAGAGAGAGTGAGAAAGAGGTAGAGAGGTAGAGAGAGAGAGAGAAAGAAAGAGAGAGAGAGAGAGAGAGAGAGAGAGAGAGAGAGAGAGAGAGAGAGAGAGTCAACAAAGATTGATGGACAGAAGAAAAAGAATGAGCAATAAATTATCTCTTCCAGGCGGATACTTGTACAAGAACGGCATCATTTGACGTTTCCTGTGGAGAAAGATTCTGTTCACACGTTGGCATCAACGAGAATCGATATGAGCTAAGTAAACATTTGACAACGAGGTGCAAAAATCTGTCAAGAGTCTCTCATTTCATTGAAGGCATAAAAATAAGAAATTAGAAAGTGATTTGATCTTCTTAGTCTCCTAGTCTAGTCTATAACTAGTGTCTTCACGTATCTAATAAAACAGCACATTTTATTTCCCGGAAATGAAGCAAAATTGATTTGAGCAACGGAATATAAATTGAAGTGAAACACATCGACTAATTGTTTTCTAATGCAAACACTTTATCTCAATTTCAAGCACGAGGATTGCTAAAGCATAAGAATCTTTGGGAGTGAAAGTGTCGAAGAAAGACAAAAGATACGGGACCAAGGTGTCCGATTCCTGATAAACAAGGGGTTCATTGTGTCGATTAGATGAAATGTGGAGAGCAGAGAGAAATAGTTAGTCGACCGCTTTGAACATTGTTATCAAGGAAGATTTTTAGTGTTCTTGACATAAAGACAAACGCTCTAAACATTGAATGAGTGAGTAAAACAATATAGTAAATGAAATAACTTGAACGCGAAAAGTTATGCAGTACAAGAATGGGACAACGAGAAAAAAAACATATTTAGCTTTTGGGAATTTTCTCTGTAGATCTGGTCTTCTTCTATGCAAAATTAGGAACTCTAGAAGTGCGAATTATTGCAGGCGGGTTCCTGGGCTTTTATAACTGTATTTCAGTTTGCTATAGTTTGGTTTGTTATTCGAGTCTTTCTAAAAAAAAAAAACGAAAAAGTTCGCAAAGCAATTGCGTTTTTTTATTACCACAATGAGATTCTACTGACGATGAAGTTGATAAATAGAGGGTGGGACGTAGTTACAGCGCGAAAATGGGATGCAATTTAAACAGTTCTAAAAATCATACAATTCTCTTTTCATAAGAAGTTCTTGTTCCTGAAAATTTCATTGTGTTTGGTCAACTTGGAAAAAATGGGCGACGTCATTCCGACGCGCACTGTTATCCTCTGCAAGCACACTTGAGGTGAACGAACAGCGGACATCGTTCAAATGCTGAAAGTTCACCATTCAATCGTACATCGCGTTTTTAAACGTTTCGAAAAAGTTGGAGGTTGTGGAACTGTGTTGGAAAAAAGTTGGAACTCAAGAACGTCGCCAGAGTGGTCGACTTTTGACGTCTACCTCGTCGAGAGTCATCAGAAAGGTCAGAGAACGCATGCGTTGAAATCCCAAAAGGAGCATGAGGAAAATGGCTCGTGATATCCAAATTTCGGCGAGGTCGGTACGGAGGATTGTTCACGAGGCTCTAGGATGACCCCTTATCGATGTCGGAAGCGAGCGATGCTATCCAAGCGGAATAAAGAAGCAAGAAACAAAAAAAAAGCGCTCCTTGTTGACACGGGAAAACACAAACAAACATGAATGTACCATCATCAGTGGTGAGAAGCTTTTCATCGCTAAAGCTGCATTCAACTCTCAAAATACCCCCGTTTTGGCTGTATAACCAACTCTGGCAGACCTTGGTGGTAGAATATTCATTAGAACTCAACATACAGCTCATGTTATGGTCTGGGAAGCCATCTGTGTCAGCGGAAAGAGCCCGCTTGTTTTCATTGAGCATAACGTCAAGGTAGATCGCCATGTCTACCTCAAAGCCGTGTCACAGGATTCTCTGAAGCCTTGGGCAGATGCACACTTCAACGGAAGTCCCTAAGTCTTTCAGCAGGACGGCCAAGTCAGTTCAAGAGTGGTGCGCGGCGTCTCTCCCGGCATTCATTTCGAAAGAGGAATGACCGGCCTCGACGCGCAATCTGAATCTTCTAGACTAGGCGGTCTTGAAGGACATGCAGGCCAAAGTCTGTCCTTCTCTTCACCACAACTTTCTCTGAAAGTAGACTTGAAGTACTGGAACAATCTTTCACTGGGCTATCTTCACATCTTAAACAAATACTCTGAAAGACTACGCACTGTCGTACGAGAACGGGGAAACAGAAAAGAATGAATTTGATACCACTTAATGATGTAAGTATCATGTATAAAACTTGTAAATTCCAGTTCGATTGATTCGCATATAGTCTAAATTCGGATGAAAACAGTTCGCGCTATATTTGCGCCCCCCCCCCCCTCTGGAGCTTTTTGGAGCATCCTTAATTTGATCAAATAACTTTTGATCGCGACATCGCAAAAAAAAACTACGAGTGAAGTAGTTCTGAAGTTTTTATTGGAACTTAGAGCGCAAAAAGAGACGAAAGTTAGCTTCTTTCAGAAATCTATATCACTTATACATTTTGAAAAACCTTTCTTACCCACAACGAAACAGTTAATTCCACTTTGATCCGTTAGACGTTCACATGGGTTGACACTTAATTTGTAGTGTTTTGATGTCAGGAGAAGGGAGCGGTGGATGAGGGAGAGAATAAGACGAGAGTGCGTGGTTAAAAGAGAGATAGATAGGAGTGAGCAGAGGTTGATTGCAACAAGAGAGAGAGAATCAGCGAGAAATAATCCGTCCCAGAGGCGGACACGTTTACAAGAAAGGCATCATAGGATCCGATGTTAACTGTGAACAAAATGTATTGGTCATACACGGGCATCGAGAATCGAGATGAGCTAAGCGAGTCGATATGAGCTAAGCGAGCAACTGACAATGAGGTGTGAATATCTGTCAAGAGACTTCTTTTCTCATAGGAGGTGGAAATGATGGGAAAAGGTAAGAACTTCATAGCTACATTAATTATGAATTCCTCGTTTCCATGTATTCATATAAACAAAGCAAATGTGATTCCTGAAGAAAAAAAAACGAAGGAAAATGTGAAACTGTGCATCGGCAAAGAAATTGACCAACTAAGTAAATAAAATTAAGTCGACGAAACAGAATGGTTTAAACGAGAAAAAGAGTAACTATTTGTAAAAAAATAAGTGAAAAATACATAGTTCTCGGAGGACTGATTATGTAAATATGATATTCTTGCACGTACTATGAAAAGCTTGAGAAGTGTGAGCTGGAAGATTTCTGTCTCTCGTTTGTTCCATCCATGAGTGGAATTTTTTCCTCTGTTTTTGAAATGACTTTTCTAAACCTCTGTTTTAACTGAATTGTAGATTGTCAAACTGAAGTTTCTTGTATGTTATTTTTGGAAACCATGAGAAAGTAGACGAATCAAATGTGCATCTCTTATCTCGCAACGATATTAAAGGGTAAAGTTGATGTTTAGTTTTTAAGACAAGCATCAATCACATGAGGTTCAACCGAGAAATTTTGAAGAAAAAAATCCTAAGAGTGAAATATGTATGTAGTTCTGAACCCTTTCTAGTTTCGAATTTAATGCATCTCAATTAGGGAAAGATCGTTGAGGAGTTTTCTACGCTTGATCTAATTGGACTTTGTTAGATGTAAATTTTAAAGCACCGCTATCCTACTTAAAGCTAAAGGCGCCGCGAATCGAGTATTGATTCTCATAGTATTTGGAGCTGAAATGTCTTGTTCTTTGCTAATTCAATAGGTTGACCACACGCTGAAATCAGATGTTCTGCCTTTATTTTAAGCTGAAAGTCCCGGTGAAAAGTTTTTTTCCAGCTCCAATTTGATGAGGAGATCTCGACTCTTCTCTAACAGAAACTTCAATCAATTCGGATTCGACTTCAATCAATTCGGATTCGATGCTTTCCAGGTACCAATCGGGGCGAGTAGAATAACGAGCTACTCAACACAAGAACTAGATAGTAACTGGTGTTTTCCAAATTAGACTTTTTTAGTTTGCTGTTCATTGTGATTCTACCACATAGTGGGATAGCCTTCACTACAGAGCTTCCTTAGATGTCTAGGACTGACCTTCTGTTTTAAAAGTTCTCGTTTCATTAGAAACGAGTAGCTTCGATTGATGCAGTCTTGATGTTTCGTTTATAATCAAATCTGATGTTTCGGATTCTAATTTCCCTGTTCTGTCATTCAAAACCGTTATAGGCATTGTTATTGTAAGATATTTACTGAAAAAAATTCCAATCAGTTATGGAAATTTCTTTCATTTTTGATCTTAAATTCTTTCTTTATCAAGTTTTTTTCTCGTTTTAAAAGTTTCCTTTTTTCTTTATCATTTATTTCCTCTTAAGATTTTTTATCTAAGTAAATCGTTTAAGCAAAGATGGGCTGAGAATATGTATGAAAGCAATCCATCGCATGGATTTCTTGGATTTCTTTCAAAGTATTTCCTCTTACTTAGAAAAATTTTTTTCGTCTTTGTCTTTTCGACTCTCTGCGAATACATAGTATTTTCCTACTTGCTAGCCTTGGCTCCGCCTCCGTGATACACTCCACACACTCCACAGACACCTACCTCCTTCTGAATTTTTCTATGGAGACTCCGCCCTTTCCTGTCGAGTCCTTTCTTCCTTCATTACACGCTCACTCGTTCCCCAGCGTTCTTCCTCATTCCATTCCTTTTTTTTGTTACCATGTTTTCTCCAAACCATTTTACAAATAGGAAATCACTTATCCACGTATGTCCTAACAAAGTTAATTAAACTAATCTTTTTCTATTGCATTAATTTCGAATCAGTGACGCGTTCATTTTTCAGATCATGAAAATCGTTCGAATTAGTTTTCTAAAATTGAATTTTTTCACGAAGATAAAAGAAAAATAGTAGAAAGAATTTGACAAAGAAAAAAGCTAAGGAGAGTGACCTGAAAAAGGAGAGTGAGAAAGAAATAATTGACAGAGAGTTATAAAGAGGAATTAGAAAGAGAGAGAGAGTACGAGAGCGAGAGAGAGAGATAGAGAGAGAGAGAAAAAAAGACATGTAGAGATGAGCCATACAAAGATAAACATCACTGAATGAATCTTTTCTTGCTTATTTTGTTGTATTATTTCAATGGAACGCATTGAATTATTGTTTTTTCATAGTTACGAATACCTCAAAACATTAATTCATTCAGATAAACGGAAGGTCATGCATTTGTTGCCAGGGCTTCTACTAATTTCATGGTTTTGCCACCTAAGCACAGGAGACCCCACAAGGCTCAAAGGTTATTTGATTTCTGAGAAAAAAAATCTGTATACATAGCAATGTTGAAAGCGTTATTCTTAAGATTTTTCAAAGTCTAGCGATATATTTGTCTTACATCTGAGAAGCCCTGTTGATACTATGAACGGAATTGTTACCAAGCATGTTATTTTGCTTGCAGGTTCTTGTCAGCAGGATTCATGTGGCCAGGGACAGTGCGTGACGGTTTTCGAAAACTACCACGTTTGCCTGTTGGTTTTTTCCAGTCTTCTATAGATAGACAAGACTTGTCTATGATCTCTTTCGGAATTGGTCACTTTGTATTTGTATTCGTTTCATGATTAGGTGAGAATAATTGCATCCGTTTGACCGCACTCAATGCCTAAACATCAAGGACATAGAGAGAGAAACGGTCCTCCCAGACAGTGTCTTATTTAAGTGGTAATTTTTCGAGTATCTAATGTATTCTATCGAATGTCTCTCTCTATTTATATTTTTGATCGGAATTTCAAGTTAATTCTGCTATCAATTTCCCGGTAGAAGTTCACGTTTTAAGTTAATAAAGAAACCAAGCTTTGACATCAAATTCTTTTTGTATCGCACTGATATTTTGCTCTTCGATAACTTCCCTCATTTATTAAACAAATCTTTCAGCATTTATTCGTCACCAATTGTTACTTTTTTCTAGGAATAAATACATTAGATCTCCTTTTCTTCTCAGCCGCTCTCCGGTGATAGGACTGTCACATACCTATTTCTTTCTCTGCCGTTTTAGCTTCTCTATTCAGTATAAGGAAGTCGAATCTCTCACTTCAATCTTTTCTAAGCTCAAAGAGAGGGAAAAAGTAGGAAGGTAAAAGGAAAATTATGTGCTTGGGAATAGGACCATTTTGTGGTTCTGATTGAGTAATTAACAAGTACGGAAGACATCTTTACTCGCCAGCTCCTTTTCTTACCAAGGGCTCACTCTTCGATTGCGTTATAAGTTTTTATTCTCTCACCAACCCTTCGCGTTTTTTCGAATATTGTCTCTCTCTCCCTCTTCCTCTATCTGTATCTTTCTTTGTCTCTTTCTTCGTTATTTCTCTATCATAAAAAAACATGGTTTCTGATTCCAGAATAAATGATAGTTCACATTATTAACTTTTTTGTCTTACATTGACTTTCTTCTCTTTCGTGACTCTCTGAAACCGTTACTCTTTTTTCTCGCACATCACCAGATTGGGTCTTTTCTCGCCCCAAAAGTCCCTTTGGCCTTTTCTCTTTTTTATCGGATAAACTAGAGAAACACAACACGGAAGTGAAGAGACTCAGAGAGACTCTCACTTCCACATTATCATCATAATCAAGGGTCGCACCGGGTCGCAAGATGCATTTGTCCCGGTCACCATCCTTTTCCAGTTATTACGGGAATACTATTTGAAGATTACTGCATTCTGTCAAGCGGGTTGTTTCGAAATCTTTCTCGTTACCCTTCAGATTTCTGAAACAAGAAAGTCATAAAACAGCTTTTCAATAGTTTTAAAAAAATAAACTTTTAGAAATATTAAAGAACAGTAATGTATATGTATGTTTTTATTCAGCCCTTCTCTTTTAGATGTGATCCAGCCCATATTGGGATTCATTGCGAGGAACCTCTCTGCACGCCAAGCTGCGTGAATGGCGGCGTCTGTCGAGCGTATGGTCGCGAATTCCGCTGCGAGTGTCCAAAGGGTTAGCCTTGTCTCGCCTGTTGAGAGAATGCCTCGTCTTTTTGAACGATTCGCTTGTCTACAGTGCTGTTCTCGAACAACGATACTTTATCCAATTTCTAAGATATTATTTAATATTCACTCTTCAAAGGTACATGCGATTCGTTTGACGGGCAAATGTTTGAGATATTTTTGTTCGGTCATTATTCGAGACACCTAAAACGCTGGACAATTTGGTTTTGAGAACAGCACAGCTGTAAATCATGAGAGTTTGAACCTTAATATGTAATAGTTATAAGCAATAAGTTTCTATACCTGTCTCTCTCTCTCATTTCTAACTGTATTTCTGTACCTCTATAACTTTGTCTTTCTGTCTTCATCTGCATCTTTTTTATGCCTAGGTCCTCTAGATGAGCAAAAAAGACATGCACATGTTGCACTTATGAACAATGACTTGATTTATGGTTTTTCATAACCCGTGTACGATGCAAACGATGTCTGATCTATCTTTCTCTTTCTCTCTTTAACTTTCTCTTAATCTTTCTCCTTCTCTCTTTCTCTATCTTTCTTTCACTCTCAAATGTTCATCTCTCTTCAATTTTGCGTGTGTCTCAGAGTTTTCTTCTTTTTTCTCTCTCTGTCTAATTTTCACTCTCTCTTTCCTCTTCTGTAGTTTTTTTTTTTTAGCTTCTCCGAATGTTTTTTCAGGTTCTACATGTTATCATAGCAACAGCGCTTATCATGTAAATATAATTAGAAGTCGATGGGCAGTGAACTTTTAGAATTTTTGAAACATAGATTTACGATGAAGTTTTCGAATTTTCATTTTGAAAAAGGTGAAACATTGAATTGAATAAGAAGATTAGAGAGAAAAAAACTTGTATAGGTAGAGAGAGATAGGAAGTTGAGGGGAAAAAACAAAGTAGAAAGCGGTGTGAAAAGAGAGTAAGACACTCAGGGAGTAGAGAAACGCAGAATTCCAGAAAGAAAGAGTGAACATATAAAAAGTTGGTTGTCAGCGTAAAATAACAAATAAAAAGAAGCCTAAACTATTTTGCGATTCAAGAACACTGTTGATAATTAACTCCTATTCTTCTGATCAACCAAAAAGCTAAATTTTTCCGAGTTACTTCAAGTAAATGATTCTGAATAGCTTACACTTTTTCAAATGAGTTTGCGCGGATTTGCAGTTATTCGCGCATCATGAATCTGTTGATGCCCGTTCCGAAAAAAAGTGCTTGAGAGAGGGGAGAGAAGAGAGAGAGAGAGAGAGAGAGAGAGAGAGAGAGAGAGAGAGAGAGGAGAGAGAGAGAGAGAGAGAGAGAGAGAGAGAGAGAGAGCTATAGCAGAAGATAAAGGGAGAGAGAGAGAGTAAGAGGTGGAAGATGGAAAAGAGAGAAAATAAAAAAGTTTAAGAAGAAAAAAATCACATCAGGAGAACTTTCTTGGAAAAAATAACCTTAAGATCTAGTGAGAGGGTAACACTAAAAAGATTTATTTTTGAATGAGAGAGAGTTAGAGATAAAGAGATAGAGAGAGATAAAGACAGAGAGAAAGAAAGAGAGAAAGACAGCGAAAGAGATAGTGAGAGATAGGGAGAGCGAGAGTAGTAGAGAAAGAGAGAGAGACAGGGCGAGAGAGAGACGAGAGGACGAAAGTGTGAAAATAAAAGAGAGAAGGCAAATAGTGAACGAGGGCGAAGAGGGAGAAAGTTTTAGAACAAGGACACATTCTTTTCATAAACTTCTCTAATGAATTCATTAGCCGCAAGTGATCTAAACCGTTTATTCTCCACCGCTAATCGCTTCTTAATGAACATCGCATCCTTAAAAGGCAATTCGATTGATACATTCAGCAGAAAGTTGCTGTTACGAACAACTTTTTTTTTAAAGCTGGAGATACCGTATAAGCGAGACATGGTCAAAAAACAAAAAAAGAACTTTAGATTCTCATTTAATCTTAATAACTAATAAGTTACAGGCTTCTCTGGTGTTGCCTGCGAAAAACGCCTTCCTTCCATTTGCACGTGGGGCTCACCGTGTGGCCCGTTTGGAAAATGCAGTCTCTTGGAGCATTGGCAGATGGAAGAAACTGGCAGAAACTACACTTGCGAATGCGAGCTATCATTCTTGGGTGAGGCTTAAAGCATTTTGCAGTATGCATTACTATACAACTTTTTTTTGACAGAGTGTGTATATTCCATGTGCAGTGTAAATTCCATGTCAATAGTTGTCTACTGTTACCACTTCTCGACTAATTTTTGAAAGTATTGTTAACAAACCTTCACTCCAGTGCTGTTGAAAAAACGAAAAGCTTATTGACGCCAGATGATTATTTACGACTGGTGGTCGGGTTTATGAACCCTGTGATTTCCGAGTAAAATCAAACCGGAAAAAAAATTACAGAAAAATGAAAACTAAAAAGTTGTTTAGTCCTGCGAAAAACCACAACTGGTGCACATTTTCCCACATAATTTAAAGAGGTGACATGTTTGATAGGGCCGTATTTCAACAAAGTCTCTCCACATTCAAAGAGCACGCTTGCGGCCAGAATGTATGGGAACGCAGCTGGCCAATTCTTACCACCTTGTGGTCTCCCTCTCTGATATCGCCTTCCAGCATTGGCGCTTTTATTCTCTGACTGTCTGTATGAAATAGTTTCTCTCTCCCTGGGTTGCTATTTTACTTCCTCTTCCTTTACCTCCCACACCATCACGAAGTCTTTCTGAACTGTTCACACCCTATTCATGTGTATGATCTGTATGTGAAAGAGAGCACGTGTTGGTGTGCTGCCTGGAGCGGTGTCTGCGAGTAGAGTTGACATGGCCCTTTCTCAGCCAATCAACTGAATCGGGTAGGAATCTGCAGTCTATGTCTCTCTTCTGTCTCTATGGTACTTTGAAAAACTGTCCTAATCTTTACAAGTCTTCGCTTCTTACTGTCTTTAAATCTCTCCATCTTTCTCTTTTGATACTTGTTTTTTCTTCTGTTTTTCCTCTCACTTCTCTTTCTCTTTCTATCGCACTTTTATCTACCTTCCCATTTTCCCCTTCAAAACATCAGCTTTTGTCTCTGTAAACTCTCCCTAAGGTTCAGCAAATTGATTCCCAATGGTTTTAAAACTATTATTAGTAACTTTGAATGATAACTCATCAGATACTCGACTAACTAAACAATTCATTTGTATAGTTCTGGGTTATCAATGGGTTTAGTTTGAGTAGTCACTGTACACAAAATACCCTAAAAAAATCTATTACATACACTGATTTCCCTGATAAAAGTCATGCGCAGAGAATATCTTCAAACAGTAAGAAGCATAGCAGCAGCAAAACCTACGGAATGTATAGCAGATTAGTGTGAACCATTTTTGTATGGCGCCATTCTTACCTCAGTCTCTATTTTGCCTCTTGCTCTTTTTTCGCCCACGCTATCTCTCTCTGAGTATTTTACCCCACATTAAACTATGACGCATGTGTTTACTAAAGCGACCGGTAAACCATATTATGTGGAAACTGTTGCGTAGATATATGGAAGAACTCGAGAACGCTTTGATTGTCGTTTCCATCTCTATAACGCGTACTATTTCCATCCACCGCATAAAAACCTCTTAAAAGGCTTATATCCTGTCCCGAAGGTGGTGGCCATAATTAAGTGTGAAGAGTGAGTCTCTCTCACCGATCCCATCAAGAGCAAGCCGAAAGAAAAACTGGGGAGTTTTCGTTGGTAGATTAAATCATCTTGATTGACAGCCAACCCCGCGCATTCAAACTCATGAGAACCGTCATGGAATCCGATTTGCAACTGTAGAAAGAGACTGAGTTCTTACTTATTTGAGCTTTCTAGAAGCTTAGTAAACATAAGATTTCTAACTTTCGATCTGAATTTTGCCGCTGATACAAGAAATCTTTTTCACTAACAACATAGAAACATGTTTTCAACTACAAAGTCCCATACGAGGAACCGAGCCCCAATTTCTCAAACTCATGTGTGAACTCATCAGAACGAGAACACGAGCGCAGCTTTCTACATATAGTTCACGACTTTTCGCTCAAAAGAGTCAGTATGTACTGAACACCAACATCTTTTCTCTTCATTTTGCAACTTCTGAGCTGTTTAGCAGTTTCATGACTTAGTTTTTAAGAGAATTTAGCCTTAAGCAAAACTTTATAGATATAAGAAAAGCGTTAAAAATAACTTCTTACATGACTGGCTTTCTGGAATAATAAATCAGCAGACTGAGATGTAAATTAAAATAAGAAGAACGGTAAAACTAATGTGCGTCAGAAAATAACGTGAGAAGAGAGAGAGAGTGAAAACAGAGTGTGAAGAGTGAGGGAGATGAGGCAAAAAAGAGTAGCAGGGCATAAAAGAGAGAAAGCGAGAGAGAGAGAGAGAGAGAGAGAGAGAGAGAGAGAGAAAGCGAGAGAGAGAAAGAGGAAAAAACGAGAGAGATAGAGAGAGATTGCCAATACGAAGAACAGATGCTTAGGTTAAAAGAGCAACAAGGGAACAAAGAATTTTTGTACTATTATACTTGTTGCATCACAATATTTGACCGAGAAAGCAAACGACAAGGCTAAGGATTAGATCACTTCTCTCTCATTCATATTCTGCCTACCAGTTTGTGTTTAAAACCTGCACTTGATATATTGTTTTGGAATATTCTTTTAGTTACACCAGTTCTCACCTGCTAAAGCCGATATTTTCTGTTGAAAATCTTTTCGAGACAAATGCCCTCATATAGAACTTTTCCTTGAGTTATTATATAACAAAAGAAAAAAAGGAAAGAAAAAAGAGAAACAAGGCACGACCGAAACTATAAGGAATATTAGTTTTAGCATATTCCGATAACGAAAAGATATAAGGAGTATCGATAACATAGGTTTTTACAACCTGGGAACGTTCTCGAGTTCATCTGTTACGTTAGATTGGAATAATCTTGGCTTAAAATTCGTGTTATCTCAGTGATATCTGATCCCTTATCTTCTAATATCTCTGTTCGTCTTCTGAACAAAATTTTTTTTTTCGGAGCAGCATAACAGAACATTCGAAGAATGTTGAAAACTTGAGAACTTTTTTGTTGTTTGATTTTTTTTGTTGGTCTTTGCTACTATTATATTTGCTATAAAAAAATGTTCTTATTATCAAAAAAGCTAATTGATGAAGAGACTAGCGCTTTCAACTTTTTTTAGTTTTACAATTACTGATAGAATAGCTCAAATCATAAATTGAGAACTTTAACGTTATTGTTTTCTAAGAGAAAGATTTCTCTAAGGAAAAGAGGTTTTTTTCACCGAATATCCCACATAGACAACCAAAAACTGATGTATGACTTCCAGGTGACCACTGCAGTGAAAGTGCAAAGATTTGTGATGGAGACGGCATTCGCTGCCAGAACGGAGGAACATGTCTTTGGCTTCCAGATCCCGTCGAGATGATTTGCAGGTCCACATAAACATATCATGACTTGTTTTTTTTCATTTCCAAAATTTTTTAGAGTTTCTCTTCGAGGTCCACGGAGATTTCCCTCCATTGTAAATCCAGTCTAAACTACGGAAATGAAGACACTCGATGGGTTGCTACTGGTACCACAAGAGTGTTCTACTAAATAAAATCTACTTTGCAGATGCCCGGAGGGCTTTGTTGGCGACCAATGTGAAACCTTGATCAGCGCCTGTTCGGTAGATTCCTGCTTGAACGGAGGTCAATGCTCCGATGTGGTTTGTTTATTGATATTGTTATTCAGGTTTTCCCCCGTTTTCTTTAAATCTTTATTTCAAAGCCTGCTTTCGTGTGTTATTCAGAAAACTTTCACCTGATTGATGTTGAGTTGCATTGAAGAAAGGTATCCGCTGATATCGAGTAATTTGTATACCAGCGTTCACTTGAGGGCCCAGCCGAGTACGAGTGTACTTGTCCACCCGGTTTCACTGGTCGACTTTGCGAAACCAACCTTGCCGTCACCTCATGCACGCCTCGTTCATTCGAGCTGAACTGGGTCACGGCGAGACACGCCGATGCCTTCAAGCATCTTTATTCTAAGCGAGAAGATAAGGCGGTCCTCGGATACTGTCTGAATGGAGGCCGATGTGATGAAACAGCTCTGACATGTATTTGTCCGCTCGGATATACTGGTTTGTCGCCATGTTTATGACATCCATGAGGAAACTTGATTCCATTTTTATACCAACTTTAATGTGTTCTCTCGTGAGATACGAGTTTTCCGATTCTTCTCGACCGTCGAAAACAGAGTACTAACTTCATGAGTGTGGTTAGATGGATTTAATCAGGAGAAAATTGAAGAAGTTTGTAGTATCATAACATTAATGACTTCAACTACCAAATGTGGCAATGTTGAGGTGTTTTCTGCGAGACTCCCGTCTCTCAATGCTCTGAGGAACCGTGTCTGAATGGCGGCTACTGCTCCGCTCACTACCCCGGAGGACCATTCTATTGCTCCTGCCAAGACGCCTTCATGGGACGGCGATGTGAGATTGACAAAGTGAGTGGGTCACAAAATAAGAAGAAAATTACATGATTCAACTTAAGTTCCTACGACGCTATCATTCGATCTATGAACATATTGAAATAAAATGAAAGCAAAGTTATGAAGATAATGCACGAGTGTCTTGAAGATAATGCACGATATGTTGATTTTGTTGAAGTGTTATGAAGATAATGCACGAGATTTTGTTGAACTTTCTAAAAAAAATTTTGAATTAAAAGATAAAACTTCCAGGATGACTGCATCTTCAATAAATGTTCCAATGGCAGCCTCTGCGTCGACCTGCCCGGAGGATACAAATGCGAATGTCCAACCGGTAGAGCTTTTTTAATCTTTCGACGCTTTCGATTTTCTTGTGCTAAAATTTTTGCTTGCAACTCTTTCAAATTGATCTAAGCAGTTAATCTACATCTATATATTTTTGATCGAGTAGATTCAATGCAGATCCTTTCGAGCTACTATAAATAGAAAGTCCTTTATTTGCTCTGTATTTAGAATTTACTGTTCACAGAAGCGCAGAAACAAGTTAAAGGGAACCTGGTAACTGCAGCAAGTGGACTGAAAAATATGAAACTTCGTGCAAAGTAATATTCATGATTGGATTACTTCGAAACAGCGGAATTGTAGAATTTAACCCATTTCAGGATCTTTTTGCAATATGACCGACGCATGTTCCAAAAAGAGTTGTGGGAACGGATCATGTTTCTTCAACATAAAAGGAATCCCTGAGTGTATTTGTGAAGACGGATGGGAGGTTGGTTGAACTTTTAACTTTGAAAATTTCGGAATAAAAAGAGAGCGATGATAGGACTGAGAAAAAATAGATTTCGACTTTAATACAGCGAAAAATCAGTGGATAAGGGACAGAAGGGGTGAGAGATTCACAATTGAAGTAAACAGGTCAAAAAGAGTTTCTGAATTCCTGTGACGCACTAAGGGATCTGACTGCTCGGAAGACTTGGACGAGTGCTCTCTGGGTGTCTGCCAGGCCAGAGCCAACTGCTCCAACCTCCCCGGGACCTTCCACTGTCATTGTCCCCCTGGCACTGCAGGAGAACAATGCGAATTCGTCAGTTTGACAGCTGACCTTTGAAAAGTTTAAAGTATTGATAGTACAAAAACATTTGAGACGAAAAGCAGTCATAACCACGTTAAAATGTGACCTATTAACGAAGAAGAGAACCTCAGGGAGTAAGCTCTATTTTTTGAGGATTCGAAGCACCATTTTTTCGAGGATCTAATTCCGAATGTTATTGTTTGGATAACAAAAGTCTTTTAGATCGGTATGGCGGCATTTTCTAATAAAAGCTCCGATTTTCGATTTGAGGAGAGAGTACACCAACAGTAATCTCCGCAAACTTTGATATAATTTCCTATTCAAGTCGACTGTTCAGAAGCTGCAACCATGCCAGGGCGAAAAGGGCTGCTGCGAGTTTGTCTGCGAGAACGACGGCCATTGTGGGGAAGACGGTGAATGCGTCTGTCCTCCAGGGCTACTACCCCCAAAGTAAGTCTTGTTTACTTCATCTTAGCTATACATTTGTAGCCAACTGATTTCACATGTAGATACGTTTCAAAAAGGAAGGAAACAGGTACTAAAGTCAGTAGAAATTGAATAAATCCATATTTCTTGAAAGTGTAATACTATTAAGGATACAATAATTTGTGACTCAAATTGATTCATTTTGATGCAAGGAAGTTTCTTCAGATGAGAAATTCATTTCAGCTGCATGGAAAAGTCTGTTTGCACTAACGAGACCTGCCTCCACGGCGGAATTTGTCACGAGACTCCCAACAAAAGATTCAAATTCACTTGCGAGTGTCCAACTGACTTTACTGGGAGGAACTGCGAGACCGAATTGAATCCCTGCTGGTCTAGACTCTGCCTCAATGGAGGGAAGTGTGTCTATAATATTAACAGGTTGCTTTTTTACAAGATGCACACTTCAGTTTCTGATAACTTTAAAAAAGAGTTATCGATTAGATAACTAAGCTATGATTACAATTGAGCATATTTGCTTATATGAAACTGAGCTTTTTTAGAACTTCGAAGAAATTATATATACGAATTGGAAGGTTAATTCTAGAAATTTCAAAGCGAATCTTAGTTCAACAACTCAGTAACACAAAATCTGATAATTTCACTTAACTAATTTTCATTAAGATGAATTTGAAGATTGTAGTTCCAATCGATGTAAAAAGTAATTTTTTTCTCTCAGAACTGATTGTCAATGCGAAGAAGGTTTCATCGGACACAATTGTGAAACTGACATAGACGACTGTCTTCCGGGGTGAGTATTTTTGTTTTCAAACAACTTCTGAAATCAAAACTTTCCAGAACTTGATTTCTAAAAAAAATCTTTTTTCAAAAACTTTTTGTTCGAATCGGTTTGCCATAACAATGATCCGGTGAATACTTTGCAAAACAGCGAATTGCAAAAAAAGATTTGTAGATTTTGAACTCTGTGATCTTTAATTGAAAATGCTAGCGAGTTACCATTAAACTAAGTAAGCTTCAATATCCAATGCCGGGATCCATCCAAACACTCATTTAGAAGAAATCTTATCTGGGAAAATGGAAACCAGTTTTTACAGAGCGTGTCGGAACGGAGGTACTTGCCATGATCTAATACACGGATTCCGATGTGAATGCTCCCAAGGATTTACGGGAGAAGCATGTGATCTTCACGTGAAGAGATTCGAGGAAGCTGACAAGTTTGTGATACTCATTTGCTGTTAAATCTTTCTTTGCAACAAAAAAGAAGTTTGTGTTTCCCGACTGAACAAAAACTGATAATTTTCCTTTCTGAAACTATGATTCTGAAACTGCTGAAAAAACGTCATTTCAACGAAAAGGACAATACTGCTAAAAAAAATGGCTTGTTCTTAAATTATTACAGGTCTTTAATACCCGAAAGGTTGAAATAAGGCACAGTTCAGAGTTTATCTCTTCCGATATAATAAACGGGCATAATTGAAATGTTAATATGTCGTATTACAGACGCAACAGATCCGTCTGCGCGGACTTCGGGTGCGCTTTCTTGGCGGGAGACGGCCACTGCGACCAAATCTGCAACAGCTTTGGGTGCGACTTCGATGGCGGTGACTGTTCTGCAAGGACGCAGCCATTCAGTCGCTGCGACGCCTCCTCTTACTGCGCACATTCGTTCGCTGATGGGAAGTGTGACCCAGTTGGTTCTTGTCCTTTAGTTTCGTCGTTTTTTTCTCATTTTTCAACAATGATCTTCGTAATCATCAGATATGCAACCGAGAAGAATGCTTGTTCGACGGCTTCGACTGCTTGTTTGAAAAGAGAAGCGGCGCATGGCAAGAGAGGTGTCCGATAAACATCCGTCACTTCTGCAGTGAGAATTACGCCAACGGAATATGCGATGAGAAATGCCATCGGGAGGAATGTGGCATGGACGGTGGCGACTGCGAGAGAACCCAGGAAGAGCGAGGCAAAGACGTGAGTGAAAGATGGTTTGAGTACAAATGTCATGACAATGTTTGACAGAGTCTTTCAGGTAGCTGATATCCTTGTTTGTGGTTTTGAGAGTTACTCGCATTGGAAAAGGTCGTCAAAACAAGCTGTTTTACCCAGAATAAAAAATATTGTTTGATTAACTTTGTAGAAACATTTTAAAAAAAATGCAATACAATTGATTTTCCAAATATTTCTTGATATTGGAATGATTTTAATTGCATTCCAGCCGTCTTCTGATCTAATGCTGATCCTAGAAGTCGTGCCAGAGGTTATATTCCGTCGACTGCCGAATATACTGATGCTACTCGCCCAGCATCTTAGAGCATCTCTCCGGTTAGGAGTTCGATATCCATAACCAACTACTCATGAGATGGGTGAGAAGAGTTATGTTAGCTGAAGGGTTTCCATAACTGTTTTGATGATGAAACTTTCTTCACTTTTGTTTTTGTTTGTTTAACACATGTTATATTATCGTTAAAATTTATCGTATGTGTACTCTCTGGGCACTCACTGATGAGCCCCACCCAGAGAGCACAGAAGTCTGTCTGAGCGGGGGTGAAACAGACTTTTGTGAATAGCGTCATCACAGTGATCGATAGTGATAAAAGCTTGTATATTCTATCCTTTCAAAATTAAACATTCATAACTTATACTTCGAGTTTATCTTCAATGAGTTCCAAACTTCACGAGTAGACAAATATGACTAGAGCTAGATGCCATTCACTGATAATTGTCAATAAGCGCTCAGTTGAAGAAAAAAATCTTTTAGAGTCCGAACTATCGATGGTGTAGCTGATGTGTTTGAATGGAGCAGTCTCTATGGCGTCGGTCGGAGAATATCAACTGATTATGCCGAGGTTTCTATTTGTTCTCACCAAAAGCCAAGAACTCTAAAAAAATATTCAAGTGCTCTAATTTAATAGAATTCAATTTTTTTCTAAAGGCGTGTTGTAAATTGAAGTTTACCCTACTCCTCGTTGATCTCAAACAACAGATTTTCATACCGAGCAAAGGAGCGGGCTGTTCGCAAAAACTTGTGCAATAATTGTTTGGTGTGACGGGAACCGAACCCGCGACCTTTCGAATTCCGGGCAAATGCTCACTGAGCTACACACGCACACATGATAATGGACATTTTTAGGCCCATACAACAGAGTTCTGAACGAGAAACTATTTTTTGGTTCAACAAACTGAGCAGCGTAATTTTTTCTTTTGTTTCAACATCAATTTTTTTCTTTTGTTTAATTTTTTCTTTTGTTTCAACACACACAAGAAAGTTTAATGCGTATGATGTTTAGGCTTGATAGCATCAAGATCAATCTAAAGAGCCTGTCTCCCCGGTATAGTAGGTGGTAACGCGGTAACGCGCTCGTACTTCCAGCCAGAGATAGAGAAATGGCTGGGTTCGATTCGGCTCATTCAAATAGCTTTTGTCCGTGTGGTAGTTCGATAAATTCTCTTCATGTTAATGGGTGAAAGTTGTTGTACAGGATCAGCTCGCTTCCAATGCTATGCAACAGTCGCGTTCCGTTCGGTTATCAGGAGAGCTAAGGAGAGTCATGGTTGTCCTCCAGGTAACCTTCCATCTTAATAGATGTGTAAATTACTAGAAAAACTTGTGGAAGATTAGTTTTAGAATTCGGAAAAACACTCTTAGCTGAACAAAAACTGCACAACTATTAATGCGAGTTTTTGAACTGAGTTTTCTGAACTTCTAAACTGTGATTTCGTATTTCAAGAGTAATTCTTCACTTTCAGCAACAGTATTGTAAATTTTTTCGGACTTAGTTCAATTATAGGAGATTATAAATACTAATTTAATTCCAGAGAGCTTGCAAATGAAATTCACTTCAATTGAAAACGGAGTTGACATGAGCAAAAACGTTATCATAAGCCTGTAAGAAGTGAAGATGTTGACTGTTATTCCAAAAGAGAGAGAAAGAACTGAAGAAGTATGTTTATAATCTCGGAACGTGACAGGTGGACTTCTCTGAGTGCCGTATCGATTGCTTTACGAACGCTTCTTCCGTCGCTAACTTTCTCGGAGCAGCGAGTGCCAAACAGGTTCGAACTAGAATATTAACCATTTGAAAATATATAAAACGCCTCATTGGGTTGAAAAAAGAGAGCATTTGTTCAGAGTAATCGAACGTTTAGTGAAAAATGTTGATACGTGGAGTTCAAGAAAAGTCTTTGTTGCAGTCTTTATCAATGCTCGGCTTGCCAATCTATGAAGCAAAAGCAGCTCTTCGGAGCAAACCGATATATTCCAGAGGTGAGAAAATAGGCACTTGGGTGAACTCTCTGTTGAACCTATGGAGTGCATCATCTGTTTCTTTTGGTATACATCAGCACGCTGAGGAGACACACTGCATCTCATGCTCTCTATCTCGAATTTTAGAATGTTTGTTTTTAGAAATTGTTTTTTAGAAATGGTTTGTAGACTTTCAACATTCACTCACTGTAAGCTCTCAATTTTACTCTATTTTATTTTATTTGTTTTTTTTATTTATTACATGTTGTTCATATAATATACAATGATAGTACACAAACATCATGTGGGTTATAGTGATTCCAACAAGTTGGAAGATAATAAGCATTAAAGGAAAAAACCAAACATTAGATCATAAACATTACAACTGAACACATTGAGCGGAACAATATTTTTATTTTTTTTTAATCTAAAAAATTTTTTCTTCTCGTTTTTGTTGTTTTATGTCTACCTTATAAGTGTATGCGACAACAAGCATACCTTTGGCGAATAAAGTGAATTGAATTGAAATACTAAACACTTGAATTTAATTCAGTAAACAGACGAGTAGATCTTATACGACAAATTGTTTTCGGGGCACGAAAATGTAATTTGAAGTTAGATCCACGTGTCGCAGATTGTCTTAAATTATAGAAATGGGATTACGTTGATTCTTGATTGAATACGTTGATTCTACGTTGATTAAAACAGAAAACATTGTTGTTTAAGCGGTTTTTCTCAGAAACGAACTGGAATCTTTTGTTCGCCTTAATTTGCTTTCTCCTGGCTACCATCGCTGGAAGCGCGGTTGCAAGTGTACAGACATGGAGGAAACGAGTCCAAGTCCTTCAGGCGAAGGGGTGGGTGCCGCCCACAGAGCATCAAGGTTTGAAAACTTGTTTTCCGCTCTTCTAATGCAATTTTCGAAATTTAAAAGGACAGTAACAGTTCAGAACAAGCAGACAGAATGAAAAGACAGCTGAAAAAAATTCAAATTATTTTCAAGAGAAATTTGATTAGTAGGAGAAGAAAAAAAAAATATTTCTTCATGGAAATTCCAAAAAAGTGTTGCGCTGTCGAGCAACTTCGAATGCTTCTTTAAAAAAGATAAATTTCAACTAATTTTATGTGTGAGATATTTATACCTTAAAGCATTTTTTCCGAGTTGATCCTAAGCTCCGGAAGATTATAAAAATTTTCTCTCATTATAATGATGAATGGAAAAATTCAGAGAAAAAAATGGAAGCGGGTCAATACATCTTCCATGGCAAAGGGTTCCCACCTCCCGGACATCCCTACAATTCCACGGCTTTCAATGGGTACCCGAACCAGTTACCAGTTAGTTTTTGCTGCTTGATTAATATTTTTGCTGTAATTAGGTCGACCATCGTACTGCTTGCAGTTAACTGCGGTGTCGTACTACAGCCAGTCTACTCTGAGTGTTTGCACTGCATCCACGGGTACTCTCTTCTCCGATAGCGACCCTAACCGCCTTGACCAGACTAGAGACAGCCCACTTCTCCAGGCCGTAGCTATGGCAGGCCGCCTCCAGACCCCGGTTTGTGGCTTTCCTTTCAGTTATCTTGTAGGCGATGGTTTACGATGCCTGTTTACTGGGTTCGAAACCATATGAAAGACAGGGCACTTGATGAAGAAAAATATATGGAGATTCGAATGCGAGAATTTCGTTTATTGAGATCCGTTGACTCTTAAACTAAGTTACGCAATGATAAATATGTTGTTATCATCAATCATCTTTTTAATTTTTTGCTACTACTCAAAAACCGATCTATATCTTTTTATCAGATAATTTGAGCGACCAAGTATAAGAAAAAGGTTTTTGAACTCCGCACGAAAGTAGTACTAAACTAAGAATTCGATACGGGGTTGAAAAAAAGAATCATTTTTCACAGAAAATTTCAGCCGTTTTTAAAAGTTCCAAGATAGACAGTCTTCGCTCTTCAGATTGACGAGCAGCTCGTCAACATACCGGATGAGAAAGGTCTAACTCCAGTCATCCGACTCGCCTCACTTGCGGCAGACTCGAAATCAGACGAGAACGTGCTTGCGGATCTCGCGACACTCGCAGCCGCTGGAGCTGATCTCAACGCACAGGACAAGCGTCAGCTTTTGTTTCGAAAACCATTTTGTTTTAGTACGATCGGTCTAGCTCGTTTATCATATGATGCTTTTTCTTATTTTAGCACACTTCTCGTCAGAAAAACCCTTTAAGATGAGATTGTAACTAATCGTTCGAGTGCGTATTATTAAAAGCTTCAACAACATGAAGCATATTCGAGTCACGAAGAAGTTAACCGCTCTTTCATCAATAACGAAAGAACTAACATGCTTTTAAATAATAAAAAAATCCCCTGTAAAAAAGGTTTTTAAAGCCTCTTTAAAAACTTTAAAAAAAAACATTAACGGGATTTTGTGTTTTCGATTTAAATTTTTTGCCTATTTTTTGCACGCTTCTTAACACTGAATGTTTCCCGTTTTTTTCCAAAATGATCGGAAAAACCTTCAGATGGTAACACCGCTCTACATTACGCCATAAAGAAGAACCGCATCTCGCTTATGCGGAAGCTGCTCCTTCTTGGTGCAGACCCCAACATTGTGAATGATGTTAGCTACTTTTGTTCAAACTAGATTCGGGAACCGTCTGATTTTCGCCGAAAAGTCGATACGGAAGCTCCGGCTAATCTATCAAATTTTTTCCGCTTGTTTTTCGAGTACTGCGCTTCAAAACAAAAATTCATTCGACTCTTTTTAATTATGCGAAACCAATTGCAGAAAAACTCATCGCCTCTGCACTGTGCAGCTAAGCACGGCACGGAACGGGCCATAGATATTCTTCTCCAGCTTAAAGAAGTCCTTCAATTTGTCAGTTGGATCTTTTTACTGAACTTTTGAAGAGAATAAATAGAGAGTTTTTATATCGGGAACGTGTTCATGTACGGTTACCATTGCTCTTATGATGTAGCTGTGACGGCCACGTTCTGCTTACAGGTGGATACGGTGGACGATCATGATATGACTCCTCTAATGCTCTACGCTACGTACTGTGATCACTCCTCTGCTGGCGCTGAGAGACTCGTCGAAGCTGGCGCAGACTTGCTCTTCTCTGGCGACAAGGTTTGGTTTTTACGGATATGATGGTTGATCCCTCAGTACATTTTTCATGCAAATCCGCCTAATCCCCTTCAGTTGAGTGCGCGATAAGAATCTCCTTCTAATGGAAATGCGAACAATTCGATAAAACTTTTTTCACAGTTTTGTAATTTCAGAATTGTTGAAAATTTCTGTAAGATTGGGTTAGTTTACGGAAAAAAAGTAATTTGTTTTAGAGCACGAGTTACCGATACCGAGGTCGAACTGCGCTACACTGGGCCGCCCTAAAAAACAATGTCTTGATGACGAGATGGCTCCTTGAGAGAAGTGCCAACCGAGATGCTCAGGTGCTGTTTTTTTCACTTGAGAGTCTCAAGGTCTCGTGAGCTAACGAGAACAGAATAAGATAATTCGGCTTAGTTTATGTTTGTTTCTTCGCAGGACATAGAAAATGCGACTCCTCTGTGGCATGCTGTGTCTCAGGGCAACTTCGAGGCAATCGAAGTACTCCTGGAGTTTGGAGTGAGTCTGGTTAGAGTATCAATCTAGTTTTTTGTACCTGAATGTAATCCGTTTCAGTCAGAAACGTTATTTTTCTCAGCTTCCTCTGAGCTTCGTGAAAAAACCTCATCTAATCAGCTGTTTTTGTTATGAATGTTATGACATCAGCCACAAAAGCTTTTCTGATATTCAATCCGAGTCAGGTGAATATCTCAGATCAATCAATAAATCATTTTAAGGACTTTGCCGACAATTCGGACCGAACTCCTTTGCAGATTGCTTACGAAAAGGGCGACCAGAAGGTGAACACTAAATTAATCCCTATTGAGTTTTTTCCGATTGTCTCAATTAAAGTAAAGAAAAATTCCACTTTGAAAATTTTTGAAACTCAAGTTTTTTCCAGGATAAAACGTATTTGAGAGTGAAATTGTACGGAAAAATGAGGAACTTTTGGAATCGTTTAATTTGATGTGATTCAGTTGATCAACTTGCTGGAAAACGCTGCACGCAATCGTCCTGTAGCACCGACTCAGGCAGCCTCTTGGAACAACGGGTATCTTCCTGTTTCTGCACCCGGCATTTGTCAGCCAATCGACCAGCACCGAGAGTACAACCAGGAAACATTTGGCGGAACTGTGAAGAAGCGGCCGGCAAAAGTGAGATGACGATTGAAAAAAATTTTTACAAAGAGAGGAGAAAAGAACTTTTTGCTCGGAGAAGTCTCTCCTTGAGTCAAGAGAACTTGGAACCAGTCAAAAAAGGATTTTCTAATACATTAACCTTACTCCTTTTCCAGAAAGCAGCTTCGTCCGGAAAGGGAAAGTCTCTGCTGACACCACCTGAGTCTTCCTCTTCGTCGGTCTCTGCCTGCGATTCGACCCCCTCACCCTCTTATGGATTCGCCGTCCCCAACAGCTCCACAAACCGGAGTCTTGCTGAGACGATCGCTGAAACCTCTAATAATCAAGACGCTCAGCTGCGTCAACTGCAGCTACAAAATGTGTATCCTGAATTTCGACCAGCAGCGCAGACCATGCTCCATCAGCAATTTACTGGGAGTGAAAGCCACGCCCCTCCTCTCTTTAACATGCCGCAATCGGGACTGCAGCCACCATATCTTAACTACGAATACTCGGTAGCTCTTGAGAAAATGCGAAAGTCAAATGTAAGTGGAAAACGTGAAAAGCATTGAGTAAGGGTAGAGCATGGAAATTATTTGAAAGAGTTACAGATGGAGGAGGAGTAAAAGAAAGAGAGATATGAAAAAGATAAATGTATTCAAAAACTCGTTGACAAAAACATGATAGAGATTTTTTTACGAGAAAAAGAAATCTGAACTCATGCTGAGTGAAGTTTTTATTGTTCGTGGAAAGTATTATCATCATTCTTGTAGACATTTCCAATCAGCTGACTTGTTTAGGTTTTCGGTAAAATAAACGGATCATATTGATAACCTAAAAAACCCGACATGAGAAACTGCATTCTCATCATAGAACTGAAATGATAACGATGAAGTTCAATGAGTTTCTGCCTGCAGGTGTCGCTGTCGGGGGCTTGGCCGGCTGATTCCGCCCCATAAGTGCTTTCTTGTCTGAAGTGAAAATTGTACATACATATGTACATACGTGAATGAATAGAACTGCAAATGAATTTAGGGTAATGTTATCCATAATTGTCTTGTTAATTGTGGTTTTAAAAAATGGGTAAATATCATGATAAGGGTGAATGATAATCAATTTGGGACCGCAAGTAGTGCTTCAACCCGAATTAGGGTACCTTTGTTTTTTCAATCCGCTTTGTGTTGTAGGCCGCATTATTTTTCGAGGTTTTGTCTCAAAAATTTTTATTTTTCCATAATTGCCTTGTTAATTGTGGTAAATTATCTTATAAGCACGAAAGAACTACTCAGTTGATGAAGAAACAAAAGTTGACAAAAGAACTATGAAAAAGTTTAAGTGAGCTTCTGATTATAGACAAGCAAACGATTTCCGTTTATAATCAGTTTGATGTTTCGTGGATACGTGTACGTGTTCATACGTGTTTTCGTCTTTCTCGATAGGAAACGTGTATGATTCTGGAGTAAAAGTAAAGCAATTTGATTTTCTCGTCTCTATCGAAAACAAGCTCCCCTGGAATCCGGAAATCGAAACTATTCATTGCAAAATTTTTATAAAAAAGGGGTTTTTTGAAGAAAAAAAACCGCTCTCAAAAAAGAATAGGGGCCGTATTCAGAGACAAAACTTTGAACTAAAATTTATAGTAAACTTTATACTAAGTTTTAGTTTTGCCAAAATGGAATTCAGAGAACAGACTTTCTACTAAAGTTTATACTAAAGTTTAGTGGGAAAGCTGAGACGCTCTTACCCATCAGCCGTGCCTAAAACATTCTTTTTCATGCATTTTTTTTCGAATCATCTCCTTGTTCGCGTGCATTTTTTTCAAATCATCTCCACATTAATCATTATACTCATTACTCCAGTCACTTCATTTCCTTCGTAATAAAACGTAAGTTTAATTCATACAATGTTTCCATGAAAAAATGCACTCATATTTATTCTCATTTTCATGTGTATTATTGAGGGCAGGTCCCTCAATAAAAACCCTCCAAGTAGAGTGCGCCCCCCTAAGTAAAATTGTGCCAATCATTATTGTACTATTCGAATAGGAACGAGAACGAAAATAAATTCGAATAGGAACGAGATCGAAAAAAATTGTAAACGAGAAAAAATTAGAATAGTAAGTACATGAATCCGAATAAGGCATGCATAACAAAGCTCATTCATTATATATTATTATAATAAAAACGAATTGTTTTTTCAAATACAGTAATAATGTTGCTTAGTTAGGGAAATCGTTGCGAGTCCCCGTGTGCTGCCCTTTTTTGTATACTAAACTTTACCCTAGAATATTGTAGGCCTACAACTTGTCTCTGAATACGGAACTGAGTTGAACATAGGTCTATAATATACTAGGGTAAAATTTACCCATGAGTTCAACTTAGATCTCTGAATATGGCCCTAGATTTTGTAGTTTTGACTAGTGTGTTATATTCAATATTTTATGAAAAAAGGGGTGGAAAACAACAAAAATTTTGTGCAGTAGATCATAAAACTGCCTTATTTCTAATATTCGTATAAAACTAGTTTTCTACTGATCCGAAAATTTTCAAGTATGTAACTTCGTACCATGTAATTATGAATATTTTGATTGTGCCGTTTGTTCTCACGTGCCTGCAGCAGCGAGCTGCATTGCACAATCTT
The DNA here is from genome assembly GCA_964056735.1 of Allodiplogaster pararmata. Taxonomy (NCBI): domain Eukaryota; kingdom Metazoa; phylum Nematoda; class Chromadorea; order Rhabditida; family Diplogasteridae; genus Allodiplogaster; species Allodiplogaster pararmata. The sequence continues at coordinate 27,581,873 of OZ057408.1, forward strand.
GATCGACGAAAAGCTTATCTTCATCGACGAAAAGCTTATTTAGTGGGTCTTCAACCCACAAAATACACGCGTATTGGCAAAATCACCGTCCAAGGCACATAATAAAAGTAGAATTGTAGATATGACTCAACATCCAGCCAGTGTTGAAGTCGATATCAATATTATTTTTATGCACTTATTTGCTGTTTCGTGCCTTTTTGAATGCGCTGTTGAAGAGACAAGATGGGTCCGAACGTTTCGCTTTATCAAAGCATCTTCAGCGAATATATATCATCTAAATAACAATGTTGAGCACATCAGCAGTATCCATCGAAGAGTCAAAATCAAAAAAAATTATTAAGGAAATGAGTAAATGAACAAGCAATATGAAAACAAGAAAATACGAGAAACGAACCCAGGAATGATGATAATGATGAAGGGTCAGAGATGAGAGACCACCGTAGAAGAATATATAGACTATCAGAGAACACAAAAAAAAACGATAAGTATAAGAGCGAAATGGCAGAAGAGCTCTCTCACCTCTCTCTCCTTCCTCTTTCATAAGATCACATTCCGCTCGCTCTGCTACTACTTATCGTTTTTTTTGTGTTCTCTGATAGTCTATATATTCTTCTACGGTGGTCTCTCATCTCTGACCCTTCCTCATTATCATCATTCCTGGGTTCGTTTCTCGTATTTTCTTGTTTTCATATTGCTTGTTCATTTACTCATTTCCTTAATAATTTTTTTTTGATTTTGACTCTTCGATGGATACTGCTGATGTGCTCAACATTGTTATTTAGATGATATATATTCGCTGAAGATGCTTTGATAAAGCGAAACGTTCGGACCCATCTTGTCTCTTCAACAGCACATTCAAAAAGGCACGACACAGCAAATAAGTGTATTGTCTTCTTGATACTCCTCCAATGCGTTTAACTCAGCACCAACTTTACATTATTTTTATGATTATAGTTGAAATTAAAAGTGATTGAACTATCGAACCTTTTCTGTAACAAAATCGCACGGAATAGCACTGTGTCCCCGTGGTTTAATGGTAACGCGCGCTCCCGGTTTGAGACGAGATGGCTGGGTTCGATTCTGCCCGGTGGACTAGCTTTTTTCTGTGCGATAGTTCAATGTTTTTTCATCTTAACCAGGCGTCACTGCCTTTAAACTATGTACTCAGAATTTGAAGATTATAGTTGAAGTATCATTAGGGATCACCGTTGATAGAAAAATAGAAAACGTACGGCATTTCTGTTGCAGCCTCTGCACGGATAAAATCGTTTAACCCTGACAAGGGCTCTAAAAATCCATGTCTATGCATTGTTTTGAACTTTTGTATCTTTTGAATTCACGTTGGGCTTTTTCATTGACTTCCGATGAGAATTCTTTCGTTATTACTCTGATTTTTTTTTATTTTACCGAAAGCAAGTTGTTCAATTCTCGCTCTAAATATGTCGCAGTTTTTCGTCTGCTAAAACAATATCAAAAAACGTACACTTAACTTATTCCTTTTCTCCATTAGAATTAATCTTGCTCATTTGATCTGTTGACTTCTGATATTAAAGAACTTAATTTGTTTTGATATTTGCTTTAAAAAAACTAGATGAAAAAACGAAATGTTAATGTTTAAACTATAAAGATATATAAAGCAGCGGCAGCTTTGGCTCTCACCGCGAAGAATGACTAATCCGCTCAGACAGTTATCAATACAAGAGACAAGGTTCATGGAGATCACAAGAAGGTTTTCAAGGTAGCCGTCAGAGTAGTTTCATTTGCGTGGGAAAGTTTGCATACAGTATGGAATGAGACCGGATGTTTGAATAAGAGAAGCGAGTTGCGCAGAAAAGCAGGCTTAGTTAGCCTTCATGTTTGCTCCTATGCGGTCACTTGAGAACACAAAACCTCTCATTTTACTTGGTATTTTCTCCTGTTTCATTCCTTTTTTTCTTTCTCTCTCTCTTATTCCTCCCTATCTGTTTCTCTCCATTTCTCTTTTCTTTCTCGTTACTGTTTCAAGTTTATTCTGTAGTCTTGTAGGCAGTGCTCAGCCGGCTTAGCGCAGATTATAAGATTAGAACATTTGGTTTTTGATAACATGCAAAGAGTGTGAGAATGCGAAAGATAGAGAACCGGTACATCTTTTAACTTGTTGCTATCCTGAGAATCTTCTCAAACAGTCAAACAGTTCCTGGCATAAAACTTCCCGATAAGCTTCTGCACTGGTCGCCGTCCCAGGGAAAGTAACAGATCTTCTTGAACCACTTTGCGAGAAGAATCTATTTGTGTTCTTGAGAAAGTCTAGAAAGTAAAAAAGTGCAAAAAGTTTATTTTCTCTGTTTTTCATCGAATTTCACAAAATGAAATGTTGCTCTTCTAAACTTTCTAGAGTTCTTATTATTTAATTTCAGAACATTCCAACAAATAACAATTAAGAAAAAGGCAATCCAAGTTTAATGATATCGCAACTTTTTTTGGCACCAACATGTCTTTCTTAAAAGTGTTTTTCAACTCAAAAACAAAAATATATTTCAGTTAAATGGTGAGACAAAGCGATTCTTCTTGTTCTACTGGAAAGGACGACTACATTAAGTTGATTCTTCTTGTTCTACTGGAAAGGACGACTACATTAAGTTGATTCTTCTTGTTCTACTGGAAAGGACGACTACATTAAGTTGATTCTTCTTGTTCTACTGGAAAGGACGACTACATTAAGTTGATTCTTCTTGTTCTACTGGAAAGGACGACTACATTAAGTTGATTCTTCTTGTTCTACTGGAAAGGACGACTACATTAAGTTGATTCTTCTTGTTCTACTGGAAAGGACGACTACATTAAGTTGATTCTTCTTGTTCTACTGGAAAGGACGACTACATTAAGTTGATTCTTCTTGTTCTACTGGAAAGGACGACTACATTAAGTTGATTCTTCTTGTTCTACTGTAAAGGACGACTACATTAAGTTGATTCTTCTTGTTCTACTGGAAAGGACGACTACATTAAGTTGATTCTTCTTGTTCTACTGGAAAGGACGACTACATTAAGTTGATTCTTCTTGTTCTACTGGAAAGGACGACTACATTAAGTTGATTCTTCTTGTTCTACTGGAAAGGACGACTACATTAAGTTGATTCTTCTTGTTCTACTGGAAAGGACGACTACATTAAGTTGATTCTTCTTGTTCTACTGGAAAGGACGACTACATTAAGTTGATTCTTCTTGTTCTACTGGAAAGGACGACTACATTAAGTTGATTCTTCTTGTTCTACTGGAAAGGACGACTACATTAAGTTGATTCTTCTTGTTCTACTGGAAAGGACGACTACATTAAGTTGATTCTTATTGTTCTACTGGAAAGGACGACTACATTAAGTTGATTCTTCTTGTTCTACTGGAAAGGACGACTACATTAAGTTACCTTCATTCATTCATTCTTTATTTCTTGTTCTACTGGAAAGGACGACTACATTAAGTTATACCTTCATTCATTCATTCTTTATTTCCATGTACATATGTATGTTTAACGTGGAATCGAAATATAAAAGCAAAATAACATGGATTTTTATATATGATAAAATTAAGAAATGAAAAAGACGAAGGTGAGGTAATACAGTGGCAGTGTATTAAAGCGATTAGTCAGAAACAATAGGGCTAGGTAAAATAGTATGTTTAGGAAGTTCTTTCAGTTTCGTCAGAAACATCATATCAGAATGAATGCATACTATTTCAGAAGGTAGGCAGTTCCATATAGAGATAATTCTTGATGCACATGTAGAGAACCGGGAGCTGTTTATAGCGAAAGGCAACGCGATTCTCAACTTGTGAGCATCTCTAATATTCTTAAGAAGTGGTTTAACAATGAATAGTCTGGAAGAATCAAATTCAGAACACGAATGTACTCTTTTATGGATAAATACTAGGTCAGCAACAACGCGACGGTATTCAAGTGACTCTAGATTAAGCATTTCTAGTCTTTCAGAGTAATCTAATCAAGGAAGTCCGTTCCTAGCTAGGATTCTTCTGGTGAAACTCCTTTGAACTTTTTCAATGTCTTTCACAAGGCCTATGGTTGTTGGGGACCAAACTACAGTATATTTTTCGCGTATTCGAGGATTGGGCGTACATAAGTGACAAAAGCTAGTGTCAGAACATCAAGAGACTTAGTCTTGAATGTACGCAAGAATAAGTTCGCAAGGTTTGTTGCTTTCTTAAAGACAATCTCGACTTGTTCATTGGAGGAAAGATTATCAGAGAACACAACGCCTAAATCATTTACTTCAGAAGATTTATTCATGACCACTCCGTTAAGATAGTAATTCATCATGGCATTGGAACCGAAGTGTGAAACAACGCATTTTTTAGCAGATAGCTCAAGATTGGAATGTTGACACCAGTTAGAGATGTTATCAATGGCTATTTGGAGATCGGAAGAGAAAAGTGGTACTTCAGTAAAGAGTTTCACGTCGTCGGCATATATCGAATATTGCACAGTCGAAGGAATAACTTCCTTTATGTCATCGATAAATAATAAGAATAATTTAGGGCCGATTGTTGATCCTTGGGGCACACCACTAATTACAGAGGAAGTGCTTGAAAACTCGTTGTCAACACAAATAGTCTGCATTCCTTCAGTCAAATAATCACGAATCCATCCAAGGACAGGATTACAAATTCCTATATTTTCAAGTTTGCGTACTAAAAGATTATGGTCTACTGTGTCAAAGGCCTTAGATATGTCAAGGAGAACAACATCGACAGCCTTTCCATGAGACAGTAAATCCGCAAGGTAACAATGTGATTGTACTAGTGAAGTTACTGTGGACCTTTTGCCTCTAAAACCGAATTGATGAGGAGATAGAATAGAATTGTTCTCCAAGTAAGCATCAATTTGACTAATCAAAACGTTTTCCATAACTTTAGAGATTGAACAAGTTAACGAAATAGGACGATAACTTGAAAGTTGATCTGCCGTAGATTTGGGTTTAGGGATGGGTTTAACTATCGTCATTTTCCAGAGAGATGGTGCCTTTCCAGAAAGTAAAGAATTGTTAAAATAATAGATAACGGTTTCAGAAGCACAAAACGCAGTTTCTTGAAAACAATATTTGGTATGGTGTCAGGAGAAGTATTACACTTATTGCTCAACTTTCTAATACCATTCAATATCATATCATGAGTTATGAAATCAAAGTACAATTTCGAGGGAGTCGTCGGATAGATCTCAGGAACAATAGAACGAGGGGTCGAGTACACCGAAGAGAAAAAATCTGAGAAAGCTTCGGCTTTAGATAATGAAGTAACCAAAGTTCGATTAGATTGATCAACTATTGTGGGCATTGCTGAATTACGGCCCTTAGAGCGACTGCGACATTCGGAATAAAATAATTTCAGGTTTCCTTTACTAACTAGTTTGCTTTCTTTCTCAATCTGGTGCAAATGTAACTGTTTAGAAAATTCAGCAGAAAGATTGTGGCTGTAAACAGAATTAGGAGAATGAAGTGTAGCTCGTTGAAGCTTGTAATACATTGTTCGGAGCCTAGGTGGATAGAGGTCGATATCAGAGAAATCGGAGAAGAATGGGACGAAACGGTCGATAAGGTGGACAAGGAAGTCAACAAAGTAGTTATTAGCAGCGTCAGAGTCGAAAAGAGCTAGAGAAAGTGTCCAGTCATGAGATGCAATCAGCCATTCCATCATAGCCCAATTCGCACGCGCGAAATTTCTTATAGAAGGAGCCAAAGCAGCAGGAAAAGCTGAGAAAGACACTTGAAATTCTACGGTGGCATGGTCACTTGATGAAAAAGGCGCAATCACAATACAGTCGGAAACAACTAGACTATTAGACAGCACAATATCTAATATGTTCATACCACGTGTTGGTTGGGAGACGAATTGAAAAAATTGATGAGGAGATAGAATAGAATTGTTCTCCAAGTAAGCATCAATTTGACTAATCAAAACGTTTTCCATAACTTTAGAGATTGAACAAGTTAACGAAATAGGACGATAACTTGAAAGTTGATCTGCCGCAGATTTGGGTTTAGGGATGGGTTTAACTATCGTCATTTTCCAGAGAGAGGGTGCCTTTCCAGAAAGTAAAGAATTGTTAAAAATTATAGATAACGGTTTCAGAAGCACAAAACGCAGTTTCTTGAAAACAATATTTGCCTTGTTCCTTGTTCCTTTCCAATACAAACTGAAACGTTGAACATATCTACAGAGGTCTGTCTGAGCGGGGGCGAAACAGACTTCTGCAATTTCTTTTTTGCAGTAACATTTTACTTTTTGTGCTTATAATTACTTTTCACATTTTTAATATCTTACTTGTTATATTAACTGTAACTCATTTTCTTCTTTGTCACCTTTACTGTAATATCAACAAATAAGGGTCCTCCCGCATGTTTGCCGTTTTCATTGCGCATGATATTCACACCATTTATGGACTTAAAAGGCAACCCAATCATAAGTTCTTCCCTGACTCATCATCCAACCTCCCTATTATACCTTCTCTCATCTCTCTAACTACTTTCTTTCGCTCTTCCTCTTTCTTTTTTCTTTAATTTTTCTTGTTTACCTCTCTGTCTTCCTTAACTCCTCTTGTTCTCTTTTGTTCTCTCTTTCTTACTCTCTCTTTTTCTCTCTCTCTACCTCTCTCTCTCTACCTCTCTCTCTCCCTTGCTCTCTCTCTCTCTCTCTCTCTCTCTCTCTCTCTCTCTCTCTCTCTCTCTCTCTCTCTCTCTCTCTCTCTCTCTCTCCTTCAACTTTCACACTTCCTTAACCAGTCTTGCTTGACTTCTCCTCTTACTCCTCCGTTATTCACCGAACTCTGTCATCCTCCTCATCAAGTCATACAAATCAGGCTCGCCAGATATTGAAGAGGGAACAATAGAAGAAGAAGATAGGAAAGGTGTTGGAAGCAGACTGGGAAAGAACCATTAGGGCGAGAGTGAAATCAACTGGTGGAAAAGAGAAAGAGAAAGCTATTGAGCTAAAAAGAAAGATAGAGAATGCGAAAGAGAGGAGATTCTGTGGAGTAGAGAGAAAGGGGAGCTAGAAAAAGTGAAAGAGAGAAAGTAAGAGACATAGAATGAAGTAGAGAGAAAGTAAGACAGAGAAGGTGAGAGAGAGGAAGAGAGAGAGAGAGAGAGAGGAAGAGAGAGAGAGAGAGAGAGAGAGAGAGAGAGAGAGAGAGAGAGAGAGAGAGAGAGAGGAAGAAACAGTTTTTGTGAGACAGGGGAAGTATTTACTGCAGATAGACCGAAAAAATACGATGGGGAAAAGAGAGGAAGAAATGAGACAATGAGGAATACTGAGAGAGGTACGGTGGGAAGCTTACATGAATGAATGGAAACTACAGAGAGATTGCCCTTTGCAAAATTTCATATCTAAGTGTTTGGTATTTGCAAAAGAAGAGAGAGAGAGAGAGAGAGAGAGAGAGCAATTGAAAACACGTGGAGTGTAAGAGTAGATTAATTGAGACCATAGAGTAAGAGAATTACATTAGTAAACGGAAGAGAGTAACTGAGAAAATTAAAGAAAAGTAAAAAGGAGAGGGAAGTTATGAATATATATTCTATGATAAAGGATGGACATCAATCTATAATTAATGAGAGAAACTTAGGAATTGTTTAATCCATGTTTTCCCCGTTCACTTTTTATTCTCCATATAAAAAGCAATCAAGGAAAAGAAAAGAGATAAAAAGAAAAGAGAAAAAAAGGAAAAAAAGATGAAAACAAAGCAAAACAAAAAACAACAAAAATCGTACACCCAAAAACTTAAGTTATAAAACACAAGAGGATCAATAGACGAATTCCTTCTTTGTATATTGAAAAGGTTTTACGAAGAGCTTTCATGGAGATTCAAACACCATAGTTAGCCAAAGAGACGTAAGGATCTCAAGCGCCTTGATTTGGCATTTTGTGATGACTTGAATTGTAAAAAAAATTTGCTCCATAAAAAATTGTGAATTGCTCCAAAAAAAATTTTTTTCATTCAAATTCATGCTCTCTATTATGAATCTTGAGGGTCCAAATGCAGGATCAAATGTCTGTGTATCCAGTTAGATTTACGATCGCTGATTTACTGGATTTTGGTTCCGAGATTGACAAGCTTAGATGTGTACATGTAAATAATCCGGATTTTACATAATTACTACGCTTATCAGCGCCTTCTTGCGAAGGCTTGTTGACTATTTCCACGGGGGAGAAAACCTGGCGAGGGAAGAGTGGGCTCAAGAGAGGGATCGGACAGGTAGGGAAGACTCGCAGAGAGAGGTTCACGGAAAGAATGTAAAGAAGAGCAAGAGAGTGAGAGAGACAGAGAATAGGAGTGAGGCAGAGCGAAGAATGAATGAGAGAAACAGAGAGAGAGAGAGGAGAGAGAGAGAGAGAGAGAGAGAGAGAGAGAGAGAGAGAGAGAGAGAGAGAGAGAGAGAGAGCGAGAGGAGAAAGAGAGGAAAGACAAACTATTGAGAAAGATAAAGAGAGAGAGAAAGAAAGGGAAAGAGAGTGACAGCGCTGGAGAGAGAAGGAAGGTGAACGAAAGAGAAGAGAGAGATGATATAATGACAGAGAAAGATGAAAAAACGATTAAGATTTAGATGAAGTGATAAAATCATCTGCCCAGTGCTGAGAGATAAGAGATTGTATCAGCTTCTTTTCATTAGCTCACGAATATTGAATGGAGAGTCAGGTTTAATATTGTACAATTTCAAACTGATAGGAAAGCCTTAGGAAAAGATACAACTACATACATACAGTAGGCCAGTCTGAAAATTCAACGAACTTTTCCCGAGAATTGTCTCAATTACTCGTATTAAGAGCTTTCACATTGCAAAACACCTCATTTTAACACTGAGCCGTCGACGTTCACATGGGTTGGTAGTCTATTTGTTGAGTTTGGTAATCGAGATCGGAGAGCGGTTGATTAGGTAGAGTAAAAATGCAATGAGAAGAGGGTCAAAAAAAGAGAGAAAGAGAGTGAGAGAGAAAGAGGTAGAGAGAGAGAGAGAGAGAGAGAGTCAACAAAGATTGATGGACAGAAGAAAAAGAATGAGCAATAAATTATCTCTTTCAGGCGGATATTTGTACAAGAACGGCATCATTTGGCATTTCCTGTTTAGAAAGATTCTGTTCACACGTTGGCATCATCGAGAATTGATATGAGCTACGTAAACAGTAGCAAACGAGGTGCGAAAATCTGTCGAGAGTCTCTCTTTTAATTGAAGGCATAGAAATAAGAAATTGGAAAGTGATTTGATCTTCTTAGTCTTCTAGTCTATTCTATAACTAGTGTCTTCACGTATCTAATAAAACAGCACAATTTATTTCCCGGAAATGAAGCAAACTTGATTTGAGCAACGGAATATAAATTGAAGTGAAACACATCGACTAATTGTTTTCTAATGCAAACGCTTCATCTCAATGTCAAGCACGTGGTGTGCTAAAGCATAAGAATCTTTGGGAGTGAAAGTGTCGAAGAAGTTGATATAATACAAAAGATACGGGACCAAGGTGTCCGATTCCTGATGAACAAGGGGTTCATTGTGTCGATTAGATGAAATGTGGAGAGCAGAGGGAAATAGTTAGTCGACCGCTTTGAACATTGTTATCAAGGAAGATTTTTAGTGTTCTTGACATAAAGACAAACGCTCTAAACATTGAATGAGTGAGTAAAACAATATAGTAAATTATGCTATACTTCTTCTTCTTCCTCGCGCTTGTTCCCGCCTCGCGACAGGGTACGCGCTCCCCTGAGATGCAGGACAGACCTATCCTGGTAGAACCAGTGGCTGCCTGCTAGATCACTGCTAGTGTGATTAGCAGCAGTGGGGAGAGTCAGATTCGTGCATGAGCACTACCAACATTTCTTAACCCCCTTGGTTTGGGTGGATCTGTCCGAAATTATGCTATACAAGAATGGGACAACGAGAAAAAACATATTTAGCTTTTGGGAATTTTCTCTGTAGATCTGGTCTTCTTCTATGCAAAATTAAGAACTCCAGAAGTGCAAATTATTGCAGGCGGCTTCCTGGACTTTTATAAATGTATTGCAGTTTGCGATAGTTTGGTTTGTTATTCAAGTCTTTCTGAAAAAAAAAACGAAAAAGTTCGCAAAGCAATTGCGTTTTTTTTATTACCACAATGAGATTCTACTGACGATGAAGTTGATAAATAGAGGGTGGGACGTAGTTACAGCGCGAAAATGGGATGCAATTTAAACAGTTCTAAAAATCATACAATTCTCTTTTCATAAGAAGTTCTTGTTCCTGAAAATTTCATTATGTTTGGTCAACTTGGAAAAAAATGAGCGACGTCATTCCGACGCGCACTGTTATCCTCTGCAAGCATACTTGAGGTAAACGAACAGCGGACATCGCTCAAATGCTGAAAGTTCACCATTCAATCGTACATCGCGTTTTTAAACGTTTCGAAAAAGTTGGAGGAACTCAAGAACGTCGCCAGAGTGGTCGACTTTTGACGTCTACCTCGTCGAGAGTCATCAGGAAGGTCAGAGAACGCATGCGTTGAAATCCCAAAAGGAGCATGAGGAAAATGGGTCGTGATATCCAAATTTCGGCGAGGTCGGTACGGACGATTGTTCACGAGGCTCTAGGATGACCCCTTATCGATGTCGGAAGCGAGCGATGCTATCCAAGCGGAATAAAGAAGCAAGAAACAAAAAAACGCGCTCCTTGTTGACACGGTAAAACACAAACAAACTTGAATGTACCATCATCAGTGGTGAGAAGCTTTTCATCGTTAAAGCTGCATTCAAATCTCAAAATACCCCCGTTTCGGCTGTATAACCAATTCTGGCAGACCTTGGTGGTAGAATATTCATTAGAACTCAACATACAGCTCATGTTATGATCTGGGAAGCCATCTGTGCCAGCGGAAAGAGCCCGCTTGTTTTCATTGAGCATAACGTCAAGGTAGATCGCCATGTCTACCTCAAAGCCGTGTCACAGGATTTTCTGAAGCCTTGGGCAGATGCACACTTCAACGGAAGTCCCTACGTCTTTCAGCAGGACGGCCAAGTCAGTTCAAGAGTGGTGCGCGGCGTCTCTCCCGGCAATCATTTCGAAAGAGGAATGACCGGCCTCGACGCGCAATCTGAATCTTCTAGACTAGGCGGTCTGGAAGGACATGCAGGCCAAAGTCTGTCCTTCTCTTCACCACAACTTTCTCTGAAAGTAGACCTGAAGTACTGCAACAATCTTTCACTGGGCTATCTTCACATCTTTAACAAATACTCTGAAAGACTACGCACTGTCGTACGAGAACGGGGAAACAGAAAAGAATGAATTTGATACCACTTAATGATGTAAGTATCATGTATAAAACTTGTAAATTCCAGTTCGATTGATTCGCATATAGTCTAAATTCGGATAAAAACAGTTCGCGCTATATTTACGCCCCCCCCCCCTCTGGAGCTTTTTAGAGCATCCTTAATTTGATCAAATAACTTTTGATCGCGACATCGCAAAAAAAACTACGAGTGAAGTAGTTCTGAAGTTTTTAAAGGAACTTAGAGCGCAAAAAGCGACGAAAGTTAGCTTCTTTCAGAAATCTATATCAATTACTATACATTTTGAAAAACCTTTCTTTCCCACAACGAAACAGTTAATTCTACTTTGATCCGTTAGACGTTCACATGGGTTGACACTTAATTTGTTGTGTTTGGTTGTCAGGAGAAGGGAGCGGTGGATGAGGGAGAGAATAAGACAAGAGTGGGAGGTTAAAAGAGAGATAGATAGGAGTGAGCAGAGGTTGATTGCAACAAGAGAGAGAGAATCAGCGAGAAATAATCCGTCCCAGAGGCGGACACGTTTACAAGAAAGGCATCATATGTATGATCCGATGTCAACTGTGAACAAAATGTATTGGTCATACACGGGCATCGAGAATCGAGATGAGCTAAGCGAGTCGATATGAGCTAAGCGAGCAACAGACAATGAGGTGTGAATATCTGTCAAGAAACTTCTTTTCTCAGAGGAGGTGGAAATGATGGGAAAAGGTAAGAACTTCATAGCTACATTAATTATGAATTCCTCGTTTTCATGTATTCATATAAACACAGCACATGTGATTTCTGAAAAAAAAAAAACAAGGAAAAGGTGAAACTGTGCATCGGCAAAGAAATTGACCAACTAAGTAAATAAAATTAAGTCGACGAAACAGAATGGTTTAAACGAGAAAAAGAGTAACTATTTGTAAAACAAATAAGTAAAAAATACATAGTTCTCGGAGGACTGATTATGTAAATATAATATTCTTGCACGTACTATGAAAAGCTTGAGAAGTGTGAGCTGGAAGATTTCTGTCTCTCGTTTGTTCCATGAGTGGAATTTTTTTTCCTCTGTTTTTGAAATGACTTTTCTGAACCTCTGTTTTAACTGAATTGTAGATTGTCGAACTGAAGTTTCTTGTATGTTATTTTTGGAAACCATGAGAAAGTAGACGAAGCAAATGTGCATCTCTTATCTCGCAACGATATTAAAGGGTAAAGTTGATGTTTAGTTTTTAAGACAAGCATCAATCACATGACGTTCAACCGAGAAATTTTGAAGAAAAAATCCTAAGAGTGAAATATGTATGTAGTTCTGAACCCTTTCTAGTTTCGAATTTAGTTCATCTCAATTAGGGAAAGATAGTTGAGGAGTTTTCTACGCTTGATCTAATGTGGACTTTGTTAGATGTAAATTTTAAAGCACCGCTATCCTGCTTAAAGCTAAAGGCGCCGCGAATCGAGTATTGATTCTCATAGTATTTGGAGCTGAAATGTCTTGTTCTTTGCTAATTCAATAGGTTGACCACACGCTGAAATCAGATGTTCTGCCTTTATTTTAAGCTGAAAGTCCCGGTGAAAAGTTTTTTCAAGCTCCAATTTGATGAGGAGATCTCGGCTCTTCTCTAACAGAAACTTCAAGCAATTCGGATTCGATGCTTTCCAGGTACCAATCGGGGCGACTAGAATAACGAGCTACTCAACACAAGAACTAGATAGTAACTGGTGTTTTCCAAATTAGACTTTTTTAGTTTGCTGTTCATTGTGATTCTACCACATAGTGGGATAGCCTTCACTACAGAGCTTCCTTAGATGTCTAGGACTGACCTTCTATTTTAAAAGTTCTCGTTTCATTAGAAACGAGTAGCTTCGATTGATGCAGTCTTGATGTTTCGTTTATAATCAAATCTGATGTTTCGGATTCTAACCTTCCCTGTTCTGTCATTCAAAACCGTTATAGGCATTGTTATTGTAAGATATTTACTGAAAAAAATTCCAATCAGTTATGGAAATTTCTTTCATTTTTGATCTTAAATTCTTTCTTTATCAAGTTTTTTTTCTCGTTTTAAAAGTTTCCTTTTTTCTTTATCATTTATTTCCTCTTAAGATTTTTTATCTAAGTAAATCGTTTAAGCAAAGATGGGCTGAGAATATGTATGAAAGCAATCCATCGCATGGATTTCTTGGATTTCTTTCAAAGTATTTCCTCTTACTTAGAAAAATTTTTTTCGTCTTTGTCTTTTCGACTCTCTGCGAATACATAGTATTTTCCTACTTGCTAGCCTTGGCTCCGCCTCCGTGATACACTCCACACACTCCACAGACACCTACCTCCTTCTGAATTTTTCTATGGAGACTCCGCCCTTTCCTGTCGAGTCCTTTCTTCCTTCATTCGAGTCCTTTCTTCCTTCATCCTCATTCCATTCCTTTTTTTGTTACCATGTTTTCTCCAAATCATTTTACAAATAGGAAATCACTTATCCACGTATGTCCTAACAAAGTTAAACTAATCTTTTTCTATTGCTTTAATTTCGAATCAGTGAAGCGTTCATTTTTCAGATCATGAAAATCGTTCGTATTAATTTTCTGAAATTGAGATTTTTTCACGAAGTTATAAGAAAAATAGTAGAGAGAATTTGAAAAAGAAAAAAGCTAAGGAGAGTGACCTGAAAAAGGAGAGTGAGAAAGAAATAATTGACAGAGAGTTATAAAGAGGAATTAGAAAGAGAGAGAGAGTACGAGAGCGAGAGAGAGAGATAGAGAGAGAGAGAAAAAAAGACATGTAGAGATGAGCCATACAAAGATAAACATCACTGAATGAATCTTTTCTTGCTTATTTTGTTGTATTATTTCAATGGAACGCATTGAATTATTGTTTTTTCATAGTTACGAATACCTCAAAACATTAATTCATTCAGATAAACGAAAGGTGATGCATTTGTTGCCAGGGCTTCTACTAATTTCATCGTTTTGCCACCTAAGCACAGGAGACCCCACAAGGCTCAAAGGTTATTTGATTTCTGGAAAAAAATCTGTATACATAGCAATGTTGAAAGCGTTATTCTTAAGAGTTTTCAAAGTCTAGCGATATATTTGTCTTACATCTGAGAAGCCCTGTTGATACTCTGAACGGAATTGTTACTAAGCATGTTATTTTGCTTGCAGGTTCTTGTCAGAAGGATTCATGTGGCCAGGGACAGTGCGTGACGGTCTTCGAAAACTACCACGTTTGCCGGTTGGTTTTTTCCAGTCTTCTATAGAAAGACAAGACTTGTCTATGATCTCTTTCGGAATTTTTCACTTTATATCGAATATTAGATTCATGATTAGGTGAGAATAATTGCATCCGTTTGACCGCACTCAATGCCTAAACATTAAGGACATGGAGAGAGAAACGGTCCTCCCAGACAAAGTCTTATTTAACTGGAATTTATTTGAGTATCTAATATATTCTATCGAATGTCTCTCTCTATTTGTATTTTTCGATCGGAATTTCAAGTTAATTCTGCTGAAAAATTCCGGTAGAAGTTCAAGTTTTAAGTTTAAAAAAAGAAACCATGCTTTGAAATCAAGTTCTTCTTGTATCTCACTGATTTTTTGCTCTTCGATAACTTCCCTCATTTATTAAATAAATCTTTCAGCATTTATTCGTCAGCAATTGTTACCCTTTTCAAGGAATAAATACATTAGATATCCTTTTTCTCTCAGCCGCTCTCCGGTGATAGGACTGTCACATACCTATTTCTTTCTCTGCCGTTTTAGCTTCTCTATTCAGTATAAGGAAGTCGAATCTCTCACTTGAATCTTTTTTCTAAGCTCAAAGAGAGTGAAAAAGTAGGAAGGGAAAAGGAGAATTATGTGCGTGGGAATAGGACCATTTTGTGGTTCTGATTGAGTAATTAACAAGTACGGAAGACATCTTTACTCGCCAGCTCCTTTTCTTACCAAGGGCTCACTCTTCGATTTTTTTGTCTTACATTGACTTTCTTCTCTTTCGTGACTCTCTGAAACCGTTACTCTTTTTTCTCGCACATCACCAGATTGGGTCTTTTCTCGCCTCAAAAGTCCCTTTGGTCTTTTCTCTTTTTTATCTGATAAACTAGAGAAACACAACACGGAAGTGAAGAGACTCAGAGAGACTCTCACTTCCACATTCTCATCATAATCAAGGGTCGCACCGGGTCGCAAGATGCATTTGTCCCGGCCACCATCCTTTTCCAGTTATTACGGGAATACTATTTGAAGATTACTGCATTCTGTCAAGCGGGTTGTTTCGAAATCTTTCTCGTTACCCTTCAGATTTCTAAAACAAAAAAGTCATAAAACAGCATATCAACAGTTTTTAAAAAAAATAAACTTTTAGAAATATTAAAGAACAGTAATGTATATGTAGTTTTTATTCAGCCCTTCTCTTTTAGATGTGATCCAGCCCATATTGGGATTCATTGCGAGGAACCTCTCTGCACGCCAAGCTGCGTGAATGGCGGCGTCTGTCGAGCGTATGGTCGCGAATTCCGCTGCGAGTGTCCAAAGGGTTAGCCTTGTCTCGCCTGTTGAGAGAATGCCTCGTCTTTTTGAACGATTCGCGTGTCTACAGTGCTGTTCTCGAACAACGATACTTTATCCAATTTCTAAGATATTATTTAATATTCACTCTTCAAAGGTACATGCGATTCGTTTGACGGGCAAATGTTTGAGATATTTTTGATCGGTCAATATTCGAGACACCTAGAACGCTGGACAATTTGGTTTTGAGAACAGCGCAGCTGTAAATCATGAGAGTTTGAACCTTAATATGTAATAGTTATAAGCAATAAGTTTCTATACCTGTCTCTCTCTCTCATTTCTAACTGTATTTCTGTACCTCTATAACTTTGTCTTTCTGTCTTCATCTGCATCTTTTTTATGCCTAGGTCCTCTAGATGAGCAAAAAAGACATGCACATGTTGCACTTATGAACAATGACTTGATTTATGGTTTTTCATAACCCGTGTACGATGCAAACGATGTCTGATCTATCTTTCTCTTTCTCTCTTTAACTTTCTCTTAATCTTTCTCCTTCTCTTTCTCTATCTTTCTTTCACTCTCAAATGTTCATCTCTCTTCAATTTTGCGTGTGTCTCAGAGTTTTCTTCTTTTTTCTCTCTCTGTCTAATTTTCACTCTCTCTTTCCTCTTTTGTAGTTTTTTTTTTAGCTTCTTCGAATGTTTTTTCAGGTTCTACATGTTATCATAGCAACAGCGCTTATCATGTAAATATAATTAGAAGTCGATGGGCAGTGAACTTTTAGAATTTTTGAAACATAGATTTACGATGAAGTTTTCGAATGTTCATTTGAAAAAAGGTGAAACATTGGATTGAATAAGAAGATTAGAGAGAAAAAACTTGTATAGGTAGAGAGAGATAGGAAGTTGAGGGGAAAAAACAAAGTAGAAAGCGGTGTGAAAAGAGAGTAAGACACTCAGGGAGTAGAGAAACGCAGAAACCCAGAAAGAAAGAGTGAACATAGCGAAACAGACTTCTGCTACATTATAGTCTTAGCACTGATATAATAATTGTAAATTATATTTATCACATCTTTTACCATTTTTCTATAATAATATAAACAGTAGGTTGTCAGCGTAAAACAACAAAATAAAAAAGCCTAAACTATTTTACGATATAAGAACACTGTTGTTAATTAACTCCTATTCTTCTGATAAACAAAAAAGCTAATTTTTTTCGAGTTACTTCAAGTAAATGATCCTGAATAGCTTACACTTTTTCAAATGAGTTATCGCGGATTTGCAGTTATTCGCGCATCATGAATCTGTTGATGCCCGTTCCGAAAAGAAGTGCTTGAGAGAGGGGAGAGGAGAGAGAGAGAGAGAGAGAGAGAGAGAGAGAGAGAGAGAGAGAGAGAGAGAGAGAGAGAGAGAGAGAGAGAGAGAGAGAGAGAGAGAGAGAGAGAAAGAGAGCTATAGCAGTAGAGAAAGGTAGAGAGAGAAAAGAGGTGGAAGAGGGAAAATAGAGAAAAAAATTCAGGAGAAAAAGAATCACAACATCAGGAGAACTTTGCTGGAAAAAATTACCTTAGATCTAGTGAGAGGGTAACACTAAAGAGATTTCTTTATGAATGAGAGAGAGTTAGAGATAAAGAGATAGAGAGAGATAGAGACATAGAGACAGAGAGAAAGAAAGAGAAAGAGATACCGAGCGAGAGTACTAGAGTAAGAGAGAAACAGGGCGAGAGAGAGAAAGACGAGAGGACGAAAGTGTGAAAATAAAAGAGAGAATGGAAATAGTGAACGAGGGCGAAGAGGGAGAAAGTTTTAGAACAAGGTCACATTCTTACCATAAACTTCTCTAATGAATTCATTTGCCGCAAGTGATCTAAACCGTTTCTTCTCCACCGCTAATCGTTCCTTAATGAGCATCGCATCCTTAAAAGGCAATTCGATTGACACATTCAGCATAAAGTTGCTGTTACGAACAACTTTTTTTAAAAAAAGCTGGAGATACCGTATACGCGAGACATGGTCAAAAAACAAAAAAAAGATTCTCATTTAATCTTAATAACTAAGAAGTTACAGGCTTCTCTGGTGTTGCCTGCGAAAAACGCCTTCCTTCCATTTGCACTTGGGGCTCACCGTGTGGCCCGTATGGAAAATGCAGTCTCTTGGAGCAGTGGCAGATGGAAGAAACTGGCAGAAACTACACTTGCCAATGCGAGCTATCATTCTTCGGTGAGGCTTAAAGCATTTTGCAGTATGCATTACTATATAACTGTTTCTTTTGACAGAGTGTGTATATTCCATGTGTAGTGTAAATTCCATGTCAATAGTGGTCTACTGTTACCACTTCTCGACTAATTTTTGAAAGTATTGTTAACAACCTTCACTCCAGTACTCTTGAAAAAACGAAAAGCTTATTGACGCCCGAAAACTGGTAGTCGGGTTTATGAACCCTTTCATCTGTGATTTCCGAGTAAAATCAAACCGAAAAAAATTACAGAAAAATGAAAACTAAAAAGTTGTTTAGTCCTGCGAAAAACCACAACTGGTGCACATTTTCCCACATAACTTAAAGAGGTGACATGTTTGATAGGGCCGTATTTCAACAAAGTCTCTCCACATTCAAAGAGCACGCTTGCGGCCAGAATGTATGGGAACGCAGCTGGCCAATTCTAAGCTGGCTTACCACCTTGTGGTCTCCCTCTCTGAAATCTGTTGCTATTTCCTCTCTTGCTCCTTCCAGCATTACCGCTTTTATTCTCTGACTGTCTGTATGACATAGTCTCTCTCTCCCTGGGTTGCTATTTTTCTTCCTCTCCCTACACCTCCCTAACCATCAGAAAGTCCTTCTCAACTGTTCCCACCCTATTCATGTGTATGATATGTATGTGAAAGACAGCACGTGTTGGTGTGCTGCCTGGAGCGGTTTCTGTGAGTAGAGTTGACATGGCCCTTTCTCAGCCAATCAACTGAATCGGGTAGGAATCTGCAGTCTATGTCTCTCTTCTGTCTCTATGGTACTTTGAAAAACTGTCCTAATCTTTACAAGTCTTCGCTTCTTACTGTCTTTAAATCTCTCCATCTTTCTCTTTTGATACTTGTTTTTTCTTCTGTTTTTCCTCTCACTTCTCTTTCTCTTTCTATCGCACTTTTATCTACCTTCCCATTTTCCCCTTCAAAACATCAGCTTTTGTCTCTGTAAACTCTCCCTAAGGTTCAGCAAATTGATTCCCAATGGTTTTAAAACTATTATTACTAACTTTGAATGATAACTCATCAGATACTCGACTAACTAAACAATTCATTTGTATAGTTCTGGGTTATCAATGGGTTTACTATTCACTGTTCTGAGTTATCAATGGGTTTACTATTCACTGTTCTGAGTTATCAATGGGTTTACTATTCACTGTTCTGAGTTATCAATGGGTTTACTATTCACTGTTCTGAGTTATCAATGGGTTTACTATTCACTTATCAATGGGTTTACTATTCACTTATCAATGGGTTTACTATTCACTGTTGAGTTATCAATGGGTTTACTATTCACTGTACACAAAAATACCCTGAAAAACTCTATTAGTTACACTGACTTCACTGATAAAAGTCGTGCGCAGAAAATATCTTCAAACAGTAAGAAGCATAGCAGCAGCAAAATCTTCCGAATATATAGCAGATTAGTGTGAACCATTTTTGTATGGCGCCATTCTTACCTCAGTCTCTATTTTGCCTCTTGCTCTTTTTTCGCCCACGCTCTCTCTCTGAGTATTTTACCCCACATTAAACTATGACGCATGTGTTTACTAAAGCGACCGCTAAACCATATTCTGTGGAAACTTTTGCGTAGATATATGGAAGAACTCGAGAACGCTTTGATTGTCGTTTCCATCTCTATAACGCGTACTATTTCCATCCCCCGTAAACAAACCTCTTAAAAATCAATCAGTGAGTGGGAGATATCTCTGAAGAATAATCAAGAACTAGATGTGATTTATTTCGATTTCTCAAGAGCTTTTGATAAGGTTTCTCATTCTAAGCTAATTGCAAAGCTTCACCAAATAGGAATTCCTTCAAGTTTTATAAAATGGATCGCTTGTTTTCTTGAGAATAGATTGTTCAGGGTACGTATAAATAACACTTTCTCGGATTATTTCCCTGTACTAAGCGGTGTACCGCAAGGTACAGTCTTAGGGCCCCTACTCTTTCTTTGCTTTATTAACGATATCGAAAGCTGTATAACTGACCCAGTAAAATTTTCCTTATTCGCGGACGATTTGAAAATTTATAGTCACGATCCAGGTCGTTTACAATTAGCTATCAATGAAATTTGCAATTGGTCATGTAAATTCAGTTTACCACTTGCAGTTAATAAAATAAGCTGCCTTCATTTAGGGCAATCTCAACAGAACTACTACATAGATAATACAAAAATTAAGGATGTAGAGTTAGTAAGAGACTTAGGCATTTTTATAGATCGTAAGCTCACTTTTAAACAGCGCATTGAAGTCATACGTGCCAGAAGTTTGAGTCGAATCGCTCAAGTTTTTAAAGTTTTTCGATGCCTAGATTTGAACGGTTACAAAACTGTGTATACCACATATATCAGGCCTCTTCTAGAATACGGAACCACAATTTTTTCACCAATTTCTCGCAGTAATTGTTCAAGAAGACTGGAGTTTCCACAAAGAATCTTTACAAAGAGGGCGCTATCTCGCTGCAATAACCCTAATCTAAATTATCCCCAACGTCTCAAGCTATTCAATTTAGATTCGCTTGTAGAACGTAGAGCCCGCTTCGATTTATTTATTGTTTTTCGGTTACAATTTGGAAAAATAGACTGTCATATATGCAAAAACCAAATGATTCTTAGAACGGAAACAAATCTTCGTACCTCCGATAGGACTTCCCGGTTAACTTTAGTGCAGATAAATCATTATAAGCACTCTAATTTCTATTTTAGAAGAGCTATCGGTTTATGGAACAGAATCGCAGGTACACAGAACCACATCACTGAGCTTCGAGAGTTCGCAAAAATTCTAGAAGAACTGAACCTTCTC
Organism: Allodiplogaster pararmata; assembly: GCA_964056735.1. Classification (NCBI taxonomy): domain Eukaryota; kingdom Metazoa; phylum Nematoda; class Chromadorea; order Rhabditida; family Diplogasteridae; genus Allodiplogaster; species Allodiplogaster pararmata. The sequence goes on from OZ057408.1 coordinate 27,602,694, forward strand.
ACAGTCGTCGACGGATTACCTTAAAACGGATTGAAGAGTGGATCCCCAAATGCCAAGATTTTATCCCGTTCTTCCTGACCAATTTTATACACCGTATAAGCGGTAACTCAACAAGTTACCCTTCGGTGATAATAAAGATTTAATATTTAAATAGATTTAAAAGGCTTATATGCTGTCCCAAAGGTGGTGGTCATAATTAAGTGTGAAGAAAGACTCTCTCTCACCGATCCCATCAAGAGCAAGCCGAAAGAAAAACATGGGAGTTTTCGTTGGTAGATTAAATCATCTTGATTGACAGCCAACCCCGCATTCAAACTCATGAGAACCGTCATGGAATCCGCTTTGCAACTGTAGAAAGAGACCTGAGTTCTTACTTATTTGAGCTTTCTAGAAGCTTAGTAAACTCAAGATTTCTATCTTTCGGTCTGACTTTTACCACTGATACAAGAAATCTTCTTCACTAACAACATAGAAACATGTTTTCAACTACAAAGTGCCATATGAGGAACCGAGCCCCAATTTCTCAAACTCATGTGTGAACTCGTCAGAATGAGAACACGAGCGCAGCTTTCTACATATAGTTCACGACTTTTCGCTCAAAAGAGTCAGTATGTACTGAACACCGACATCTTTTCTCTTCATTTTGCAACTTCTGAGCTGTTTAGCAGTTTCATGACTTAGTTTTGTAGAGAATTTAGCCTTAAGCGTAACTTTATAGATATAAGAAAAGCGTTAAAAATAACTTCTTACATGACTGGCTTTCTGGAATAATAAATCAGCAGACTGAGATGTAAATTAAAATAAGAAGAACGGTAAAACTAATGTGCGTCAGAAAATAACGTGAGAAGAGAGAGAGAGTGAAAACTGAGTGTGAAGAGTGAGAGAGATGAGGCAAAAAAGAGTAGCAGGGCATAAAAGAGAGAAAGAGAGAGAGAGAGAGTGAGAGAGAAAGCGAGAGAGAGAAAGAGGAAAAAACGAGAGAGATATAGAGAGATTGCCAATACGAAGAACAGATGCTTAGGTTAAAAGAGCAACAAGGGAACAAAGAATTTTTGTACTATTATACTTGTTGCATCACAATATTTGACCGAGAAAGCAAACGACAAGGCTAAGGATTAGATCACTTCTCTCTCATTCATATTCTGCCTACCAGTTTGTGCTTAAAACCTGCACTTGATATATTGTTTTGGAATATTCTTTTAGTTACATCAGTTCTCACCTGCTAAAGCCGATATTTTCTGTTGAAAATCTTTTCGAGACAAATGCCCTCATATAGGACATTTCCTTGAGTTAGTGTATAACACAAGCAAAAAAGGAAAGAAAAAAGAGAAACAAGGCACAACCGAAACTATAGTAAGGAATATTAGTTTTAGCAGATTCCGATAACGAAAAGATATAAGGAGTATTGATAACATAGGTTTTTACAACCTGGGAACGTTCTCGAGTTCTTCTGTTACGGCGAATAGTTTTTGTTATATCGGAACATTCTTGGCTTAATATTCATGTTATCTCAGTGATATCTGATCCCTTATCTTCTAATATCTCTTCGTCTTCTGAACAATTTTTTTTTCGGAGCAGCATAACAGAACATTCGAAGAATTTTGAAAACTTGAGAACTTTTTTGTTGTTTGATTTTTTTTGTTGGTCTTTGCTACTATTATATTTGCTCTCAAACAATGTTCTTATTATCAAAAAAACTAATTGATGAAGAGACTAGCGCTTTCAACTTTTTTTAGTTTTACAATTACTGATAGAATAGCTCAAATCATAAATTGAGAACTTTAACGTTATTGTTTTCTAAGAGAAAGATTTCTCTAAGGAAAAGAGGTTTTTTTCACCGAATATCCCACATAGACAACCAAAAACTGATGTATGACTTTCCAGACTTCCAAAAACTGATGTATGACCACTGCAGTGAAAGTGCAAAGATTTGTGATGGAGACGGCATTCGCTGCCAGAACGGAGGAACATGTCTTTGGCTTCCAGATCCCGTCGAGATGATTTGCAGGTCCACATAAACATATCATGACTTTTTTTTTCATTTCCAAAATTTTTTTAGAGTTTCTCTTCGAGGTCCACGGAGATTTCCCTCCATTATAAATCCAGTCTAAACTACGGAAATAAAGACACTCGATGGGTTGCTACTGGTACCACAAGAGTGTTCTACTAAATATAATCTACTTTGCAGATGCCCGGAGGGCTTTGTTGGCGACCAATGTGAAACCTTGATCAGCGCCTGTTCGGTAGATTCCTGCTTGAACGGAGGTCAATGCTCCGATGTGGTTTGTTTATTGATATTGTTATTCAGGTTTCCCCCCGTTTTCTTTAAATCTTTATTTCAAAGCCTGCTTTCGTGTGTTATTCAGAAAACTTTCACCTGATTGATGTTGAGTTGCATTGAAGAAAGGTATCCGCTGATATCGAGTAATTTGTATACCAGCGTTCACTTGAGGGCCCAGCCGAGTACGAGTGTACTTGTCCACCCGGTTTCACTGGTCGACTTTGCGAAACCAACCTTGCCGTCACCTCATGCACGCCTCGTTCATTCGAGCTGAACTGGGTCACGGCGAGACACGCCGATGCCTTCAAGCATCTTTATTCTAAGCGAGAAGATAAGGCGGTCCTCGGATACTGTCTGAATGGAGGCCGATGTGATGAAACAGCTCTGACATGTATTTGTCCGCTCGGATATACTGGTTTGTCGCCATGTTTATGACATCCATGAGGAAACTTGATTCCATTTTTATACCAACTTTAATGTGTTCTCTCGTGAGATACGAGTTTTCCGATTCTTCTCGACCGTCGAAAACAGAGTACTAACTTCATGAGTGTGGTTAGATGGATTTAATCAGGAGAAAATTGAAGAAGTTTGTAGTATCATAACATTAATGACTTCAACTACCAAATGTGTTGAAGTAAACAGATCAAAAAGAGTTTCTGAATTCCTGTGACGCACTAAGGGATCTGACTGCTCGGAAGACTTGGACGAGTGCCAAATGTGCCAAAAAAGTGCCAAAACTACCAAATGTGACAATGTTCAGGTGTTTTCTGCGAGAATCCCGTCTCTCAATGCTCTGAGGAACCGTGTCTTAATGGCGGTTTCTGTTCCGCTCACTACCCCGGGGGTCCATTCTATTGCTCCTGCCAAGACGCCTTCATGGGACGGCGATGTGAGATTGACAAAGTGAGTGGGTCACAAAATAAGAAGAAAATTACATGATTCAACTTAAGTTCCTACGACGCTATCATTCGATCTATGAACATATTGAAATAAAATGAAAGCAAAGTTATGAAGATAATGCACGAGTGTCTTTTAGAAGATTTTGTTGAACTTTCTAAAAAAATTGAATTAAAAGATAAAACTTCCAGGATGACTGCATCTTCAATAAATGTTCCAATGGCAGCCTCTGCGTCGACCTGCCCGGAGGATACAAATGCGAATGTCCAACCGGTAGAGCTTTTTTAATCTTTCGACGCTTTCGATTTTCTTGTGCTAAAATTTTTGCTTGCAACTCTTTCAAATTGATCTAAGCAGTTAATCTAAATCTGTATATTTTTGACCGAGTAGATTCAATGCAGATCCTTCCGAGCTACTGTAAATGGAAAGTCTTTTATTTGCTCTGTATTTAGAATTTACTGTTCACAGAAGCGCAGAAACAAGTTAAAGGGAACCTGGTAACTGCAGCAAGTGGACTGAAAAATATGAAACTTCGTGCAAAGTAATATTCATTATTGGATTACTTCGAAACAGCGGAATTGTAGAATTTAACCCATTTCAGGATCTTTTTGCAATATGACCGACGCATGTTCCAAAAAGAGTTGTGGGAACGGATCATGTTTCTTTAACATAGAAGGAATCCCTGAGTGTACTTGTGAATACGGATGGGAGGTTGGTTGAACTTTGATTTTGAAAATTTCGGAATAAAAAGAGAGAGAGAGATGATAGGACTAAAAAAAAAGATTTCGACTTTAATACAGCGAAAAAGCAGTGGATAGAGATAAGGGACAGAAGGGGTGAGATATTCACAATTGAAGTAAACAGATCAAAAAGAGTTTCTGAATTCCTGTGACGCACTAAGGGATCTGACTGCTCGGAAGACTTGGACGAGTGCTCTCTGGGTGCCTGCCAGGCCGGAGCCAACTGCTCCAACCTCCCCGGGACCTTCCACTGTCACTGTCCCCCTGGCACTGCAGGAGAACAATGCGAATTCGTCAGTTTGACAGCTGATCTTTGATAAGTTTAGAAGTATTGATAGCACAAAAACATTTGAGACGAAAAGCAGTCATAACCACGTTGAAAAACGTGACCTATCAAAGAAGAAGAGAGCCTCAGGGAGTAAGCTCTATTTTTTGAGGATTCGAAGCACCATTTTTTCGAGGATCTAATTCCGAATGTTAGTGTTTGGATGACGAAAGTCTTTTAGATCGGTATGGCGGCATTTTCTAATAAAAGCTCCGATTTTCGATTTGAGGAGAGAGTACACCCACAGTAATCTCCGCAAACTTTGATATAATTTCCTATTTAAGTCGACTGTTCAGAAGCTGCGACCATGCCAGGGCGAGTTTGTCTGCGAGAACGACGGCCATTGTGGGGAAGACGGTGAATGCGTCTGTCCTCCAGGGCTACTACCCCCAAAGTAAGTCTTGTTTACTTCATCTTAGCTATACATTTGTAGCCAATTGATTTCACATGTAGATACGTTTCAAAAAGGAAGGAAACAGGTACTAAAGTTAGTAGAAATTGAATAAATCCATATTTCTTGAAAGTGTAATACTTTTAAGGAAACAATAATTTGTGAATCAAATTGATTGAATTTGATGCAAGGAAGTTTCTTCAGATGAGAAAGTCGTTTCAGCTGCATGGAAAAGTCTGTTTGCACTAACGAGACCTGCCTCCACGGCGGAATTTGTCACGAGACTCCCAACAAGCGATTAAAATTCACTTGCGAATGTCCAACTGACTTTACTGGGAGGAACTGCGAGACCGAATTGAATCCCTGCTGGTCTAGACTCTGCCTCAATGGAGGGAAGTGTGTCTATAAAAATGACAGGTTGCTTTTTTTACAAGATGCACACTTCAAATGAGTTATCGATTAGATAACTAAGCTATGATTACAATTGAGCATATTTGCATATATGAAACTGAACTTCTTTAGAACTTCGAAGAAATTATATACAAGAAATGGAAGAATACTTCTAAAAAATTTAAGTGAATCTTAGTTCAACAACTCAGTAACACAAAATCTGATAATTTCACTTAACTAATTTTCATTAAGATGAGTTTGAAGATTGTAGTTCCAATCGATGTAAAAAGTAAATTTTTTCTCTCAGAACTGATTGCCAATGCGAAGAAGGTTTCACCGGATACAACTGTGAAACTAACATCAACGACTGTCTTCCGGGGTAAGTAATTTTTGTTTTCAAACAGCTCCTGAAGTCAAAACTTTCCAGAACTTGATTTCTAAAAAAACTATTTTTCAAAAACTTTTTGTTCGAATCGGTTTCGCCATAACAATGATTCGATGAGTACTTCGACAGCGAAGAGCAAAAAAAGACTTGTAGTTTTTGAACTCTGAGATCTTTAATAGAAATTGGAGCGAGTTATCATTACAATAAGTAAGCTTCATTATCCAATACCGTGATCCATCCAAACACTCACTTAGAAAAAATCTTATCTGGGAAAATCGAAACCAGGTTTTATAGAGCGTGTCGGAACGGAGGTACTTGCCATGATCTAATACACGGATTCCGATGTGAATGCTCCCAAGAATTCACGGGAGAAGCATGTGATGTTCACGTGAAGAGATTCGAGGAAGCTGACAAGTTTGTGATACTCAATTGCTTTTAATTTGCAAAAATTGGACTGAGAAAAACTGATATTTTTTCATACATGATTCTGAAACTGCTGAAAAAAACGAAAAAAACAACAAACAAAAAACTTTATTACTAGAAAATGGTTTGTTCTTCATTCATTACAAGTCTTTCCTACCCGAAAGATTGAAATAAAGTACAGTTCAGAGTTTATCTCTAACGAGATAACAAACGAGCATAATTGAAAAGTTAGTATGTCGTATTGCAGACGCAACAGATCCGTCTGCGCGGACTTCGGGTGCGCTTTCCTGGCGGGAGACGGCCACTGCGACCAAATCTGCAACAGCTTTGGGTGCGACTTCGATGGCGGTGACTGTTCTGCAAGGACGCAGCCATTCAGTCGCTGCGACGCCTCCTCTTACTGTGCCCATTCGTTCGCTGATGGGAAGTGTGACCCAGTTGGTTCTTGTCCTTTAGTTTCGTCGTTTTTTTTCTCATTTTTCAACAATGATCTTCGTAATCATCAGATATGCAACCGAGAAGAATGCTTGTTCGACGGCTTCGACTGCTTGTTTGATAAGAGAAGCGGCGCATGGCGAGAGAGGTGTCCGATAAACATCCGTCACTTCTGCAGTGAGAATTTCGCCAACGGAATATGCGATGAGAAATGCCATCGGGAGGAGTGTGGCATGGACGGTGGCGACTGCGAGAGAACCCAGGAAGAGCGAGGGAAAGACGTGAGTGAAAGATGGTTTGAGTACAAATGTCATGACAATGTTTGACAGAGTCTTTGAGGTAGCTGATATCCTTGTTCTGGGTTTTGAGAGTTACTCGCATTGGAAAAGGTCGTCAAAACAAGCGGTTTTACCCAGAAAAAAAGAAAATATTGTTCGATTAACTTTGTATAAATATTTCAACTCATGCAATACAATTGATTTGGAACTTAAAATATTTAGTGATACTGGAATGATTTTAATTGCATTCCAGCCGTCTTCTGATCTAATGCTGATCCTACAAGTCGTGCCAGAGGTTATATTCCGTCAACTGCCGAATATTCTGATGCTGCTCGCCCAACATCTTAGAGCATCTCTCCGGTTAGGAGTTCGATATTCACAACCGACTACTCATGAGATGGGCGAGAAGTTCGATATTCACAATCAACTACTCATGAGAGGGGCGAGAAGAGTTAAGCTAGCTGGAGGTTTTTCATAACTCTTTTGATGATGAAACTTCTTCACTTTTACTTCGAGTTTATCTTCAATGAGTTCCAAACATCCCGAGCAGACAAATTTGACTGTAGCTATAGATGCCATTAACTGATAGTTGATAATAAGCACTCATTTGAAGAAAAAAGTCTTTTAGAGTCCGAACTATCGATGGTGTCGATGATGTGTTTGAATGGAGCAGTCTCTATGGCGTCGGTCGAAGAATATCAACTGATTATTTTAAGGTTTTTTATTGTTCTCATCAAAAGCCATGAACTCTAAAAATATGCTCTAATTTACTAGAATTCAAAACATGTAAATTAGAGTATACCCTACTCCTCGTTGATCTCAAGCATCAGTTTTTTATACCGAGCAGAGGAGCGGACTGTTCGCAGAAACTTGTGCAAAATCGTGTGGTGTGACGGGAATCGAACCCGCGACCTTACGCATTCCGGCGAATGCCACAGAGCTACACACGCACACATGATAATGCACATTTTAAGGCCCATACAACAGAGTTCTGAACGAGAGAATATTTTTTGGTTTAACAAACTTAGCAGCGGAATTTTTTTTTGTTGTTTCAACATCAAGAAAGTGTAATCCGTCTCATGTTTAGGCTTGATAGCATCACGATTAATCTGAAGATGCTGTCTCTTCGATATTGTAAGTGGTAGTCCGTAGAGATAGAGAAATGGCTGGGTTCGATTTGGCTCATTCAAATAGCTTTTGTCCGTGTGGTAGTTCAATCCATTATCTTCAAGTATATGGGTCAAAATTCTTGTACAGGATCAGTTCGCTTCAAATGCTATGCAGCAGTCGCGTTCCGTTTGGTCATCGGGAGAGCTGAGGGGAGTCATGGTTGTCCTCCAGGTTCTTCCATCTTAATCTATGTATGTGTAAATGACTACAAAAACCTATGGAAAATTAGTTTTAAACTTCGAAAAAAAAACACTCTTAGCTGAACAAAAACTACACAACACTCTTAGCTGAACAAAAACTACACAACTAGTCATGGTAATGCGAGTTTTTAAACTGAGTTTGCCAAACTTCTAAACTGTGATTTCGTATTTAAAGAGTAATTCTTCACTTTTAACAATATTATTGTATATTTTTTCCGGACTTAATTCATTTTGAGGAGTTTATAAATACTAGTTTAATTTCAGAGAGCTTGCGAATGAAAATCACTTCAATTGAAAACGGAGTTTACCTGAACAAAAACGTTATCATGAGCCTGTAAGAAGTGAAGATGTTGACTGTTATTCCAAAAGAGAGAGAAAGAACTGAAGTATACATATAATCTCGGAATGTGACAGGTGGATTTCTCTGAGTGCCGTGTCGATTGCTTTACGAACGCTTCTTCCGTCGCCAACTTTCTCGGAGCAGCGACTGCCAAACAGGTCCGAACTAGAATATTAACCATTTGAAAAATATATAAAACGCCTCATTGGGTTAAAAAAAGAGAGCATTTGTTCAGAGTAATCGAACGTTTAGTGAAAAACGTTGATACGTGGAGTTCAAGAAAAGTCTTTGTTGCAGTCTTTATCAATGCTCGGCTTGCCAATCTATGAAGCAAAAGCAGCTCTTCGGAGCAAACCGATATATTCCAGAGGTGAGAAAATAGGCACTTGGGTGAACTCTTCGTTGAACCTATGGAGTATATCAACTGTTTCTTTTGGTATACATCAGCACGCTGAGGAGACACACTGCATCTCTTGCTCTCTATCTCAATTTTTAGAATGTTTGTTTTTAGAAAGTGTTTTTGTTTTTTAAAAAAAGGTGGTTTTTAGACTTTCAACATTCACTGTGAGCTCTCAATTTATTCTAGTCTGATTCAAACTGAAAATTTCGTTAGTTATGCGGTTTTTTCTCAGGGTCGAACTTGAATCTTTTTCTCGCCTTAATTTGCTTCCTCCTGGCTACCATCGCTGGAATCACGGTTGCAAGTGTACAGACATCGAGGAAACGAGTCAAAATCCTTCAGTCGAAGGTGTGGGGGGTGCCCACAGAGCATCAAGGTTTGAAAACTTGTTTTCCGTATAACATTCACTCTTTTAATGCACCTTTCCGAATTGAAAAGGACAGCAACAGTTCAGAACCAGTAGAAAGAATGAAAAAAAAACAGCTGAAAAAAATTCAGATTAAGTTCAAGAGAAATCCGATTAGTAGGAGAAGCAACAGCGATAAAAAATACAGATTTCTTGATAGAAATTCAAAAAAAGGGATGCGCTGTCGAACAACTTCGAATGCTTCTTGGAAAAAAAAAACTTGATTGATCATTTTAAACAAGTTTTTTGTGCGAGTTACTGATACCTTGAAGCATTTTTTTCTGATATTTTCTTGTGCTTTGTTGTGCCGGTGAGACGATGCGAAAAAAACCTTACCCAAGTTTGAGGGTAATTGCTGATGATGGTTTTAAAAAAACCGAAACGTCTGACAATAAACCAGTATTCTTCCGCATCGTCTCACCGGCACAACAAAGCACAAGAAAATATCAAAAGCTTCACGATGCGAGTAACCAAGCACGCCCAAATCATTTTTCTGAGTTGATCCTTAGCTCAGGAAAATTAAAAGTTTTTTTCTCTCATTATCATGAATGGAAAATTCAGCGAAAGAAATGGAAGCGGGTCAATACATCTTTCATGGAAAATGGTTCCCACCATTCGGACAACCCTACAATTCCACGACTTTCAAAGGGTACCCGAACCAGTTACCGGTTAGTTTTTGCTGCTTGATTAACACTTATTGCTGTAATTAAGTCGGCCATCGTCCTGCTTGCAGTTAACTGCGATGTCGTACTCCAGCCAGCCTACTCTGAGTGTTTGCACTGCATCCACGGGTACTCTCTTCTCGGATAGCGACCCTAACCGCCGCGACCAGACTAGAGACACCCCACTTCTCCAGGCCGTAGCTATGGCAGGCCGCCTCCAGACCCCGGTTTGTGGCTTTTCTTTCAGTTATCTTGTAGGCGATGGTTTACGATGCCTGTTTACTGGGTTCGAAACCATATAAACAACAGGGCAAATGATGAAGAAAAATACACGAAAATCATACTAAACTAAGAATTCGATACGGGATTCAAAAAAAGAATCATTCTTCACAGAAAAATTCAGCCGTTTTTTGGAAGTTTGAAGATAGGTAGTCTTCGCTCTTCAGATTGACCAGCAGCTCGTCAACATACCGGATGAGCTAGGTCTTACTCCAGTCATCCGACTCGCCTTTGCGGTAGACTCGAAATCAGACGAGAACGTGCTTGCGGATCTTGCGACACTCGCAGCCGCTGGAGCTGATCTCAACGCACAGGACAAGGGTCAGCTTTTGTTTCGAAAACCATTTTTTTAGTGCGATCGGTCTAGCTCGTTTATCGTACGATGCTTTTGCTTATTTCAGAACACTTCTCATCAGAAAAAAACCCTACAAAATGAGATTCTAACTAATCGTTTGAGTGCGTATTATTCAAAACACGAAGCATATTCGAGCCAAGAAGCAGTTCACCGCACTTTCATCAATAACGGAAGAACCAACATGCTTTTTATTATAAAAACCATGTAGAAAAGGTTTTCAAAGCCTCTAGAAAAGCTTAAACGTCGACATTCACGGGATGTTGTGTTTTCGATTTCAATTTTTTTTTTGCTTTTTTTTGCACGCTTTTTTAACACTGAATGTTCCCCGTTTTTCCCCCAAAATAATCGGAGATACCTTCAGATGGTAACACCGCTCTACATTACGCCATAGTGAAGAACCGCATCTCGCTTATGCGGAAGCTGCTCCTTCTTGGTGCAGACCCCAATATTGTTAATGATGTTAGCTACTTTTGTTCAAACTAGATTCGGGAACTGTCTGATTTTTACCGAAAAGTCGATACTGAAGCGTCGAATAATCTGTCAACATTTTCCCGCTTGTTTTTCGAGTACTGTGCTTCAAAACGAAAATTCTTCCATTCCTTGACTCTTTTTAATTATGGGGAATCAATCGCAGGAAAACTCATCGCCTCTGCACTGTGCAGCTAAGCACGGCTGGGAACGGGCCATAGATATTCTTCTCCAGCTTAAAGAAGTCCTTCAATTTGTCAGTTGGATCTTTTTACTGAACTTTTGAAGAGAATAAATAGAGAGTTTTTATGTCGGGAACGTGTTCATGTACGGTTACCATTGCTCTTATGATGTAGCGGTGACGGCCACGTTCTGCTTACAGGTGGATACGGTGGACGATCATGACATGAATCCTCTAATGCTCTACGCTGCGTACTGTGATCACTCCTCTACTGGTGCTGAGAGACTCGTCCAAGCTGGCGCAGACTTGCTCTTCTCTGGCGACAAGGTTGGGTTTTTACGGATGGTTGATCCCTCAGTACATTTTTCATACAAATCCGCCTAATCCCCTTCAGTTCAGTGCGCGATAAGAATCTCCTTCTAATGGAAATGCGAACAATTCGATAAAACTTTTTTCACAGTTTTCAGAATTTTTGAAAATTTCTGTAAGATTGGGATAGTTTACGGGAAAAAAGTATTTTGTTTCAGAGCACGAGTAACCGATACCGAGGTCGAACTGCGCTACACTGGGCCGCCCTAAAGAACAATGTCTTGATGACGAGATGGCTCCTCAAGAGAAGTGCCAACCGAGATGCTCAGGTTAGACCTGCTGTTTTTTTTATTACTTGAGAGTCTTTTTTTTATTACTCGTGAGCTAACGAGAACAAAATACGATAATTCGGCTTAGTTTATGTTCGTTTCTTCGCAGGACATAGAAGATGCGACTCCTCTGTGGCATGCTGTCTCTCATGGCAACTTCGAGGCGATCGAAGTACTCCTGGAGTTTGGAGCGAGTCTGGTTAGAGTATCAATCTATTTTTTTGTACCTGAATGTTTTCCGTTTTAGTCAGAAACGTTATTTTCTTCAGCTTCCTCTGAGCTTCGTGAAAAAAACCTCATCTAAATAGCTAAAAGAGGAAGTAAGAAAATATGTTTTGAATTGAATGTTATGACATCAGCCACAAAAGCTTTCCTTATATTCAATCCGAGTCATGTGAATGTCTCGGATCAATCAATAATTCATTTTCAGGACTTCGCCGACCATTCGGACCGAACTCCTTTGCAGATTGCTTACGAAAAGGGCGACCAGAAGGTGAACACTAAACTATTATTGAGTTTTTCCGGTTGTTTAAAATAATGTGGAGAAAAATCCAGAAGGTGAACACTAAACTATTATTGAGTTTTTCCGGTTGTTGAAAAAAAAGAGGATCTCTTGGAGTCGTTTAATTCGATGTGCTTCAGTTGATAGACTTGCTGGAAAACGCTGCACGCAATCGTCATTCAGCACCGACTCAGGCAGCCTCTTGGAACAACGGATATCTCCCCGTTTCTGCACCCGGAATCAGTCAGCCAATCGAACAGCACCGAGAATACAACCAGGACACATCGGGCGGAACTGTGAAGAAGCGGCCGGCAAAAGTGAGATAGGACGATTGAAAAAGTTTTTTCAAAGAGACGAGAAAAGACCTTTTTGTTCGGAGAAGTCTCTTCTTGAAACAGGAGAACTTGGAACCAGCCAAAAAAAAGCTTTTCTAATACATAAACCCTACTCTTTTTCCAGAAAGCAGCTTCGTCCGGGAAGGGAAAGTCTCTGCTCACACCGCCTGAGTCTTCCTCTTCGTCGGTCTCAGCCTGTGATTCGACCCCCTCACCCTCTAATGGAATTGCCGTCCCCAACAGCTCCACAAACCGGAGTCTTGCTGAGACGGCCGCTGAAAACTCGAATTATCATGACGCTCAGCTGCGTCAACCGCAGCTACATAATGTGTATCCTGAATTTCGACCATTTACTGGGAGTGGAAGCCACGCCCCTCCTCTCTTTAACATGCCGCAATCGGGACTGCAGCCACCATATTTCAACTACGAATACTCGCTAGCTCTTGAGAGAACGCGAAAGTCAAACGTAAGTGGAAAACGTGAAAAACAAGGAGTAAGGGCAGAGCATGGAAATTATTTGAAAGAGATACAGATCGAGGAGGAGAGAAAGAAAGAGAGAGAGATGAAAAAAGATATATCCAAAAACCCTGTTGACAAAAATATGATAGAGATCTTTTTACGAGAAAAAAATCGAAAATCATGCTGAGTGAAGTTTTTATTGTTCGTGAGAAGTATTATCATTATTTTTGTAGTTATTTTCAATCGACTCTTTAGGTTTTCGGTAAGATAAACGGATCATATTGATAACCTAAAAATCCCGACATGAGAAACTGATTTCTCATCATAGAACTGATACGAAAACGATGAAGTTCAATGATTTTCTGCCTGCAGGTGTCGCTGTCAGGGGCTTGGCCGGCTGATTCCGCCCCATAAGTGCTTTCTTGTCTGAAGTGCAAATTGTACATACATATGTACATACGTCAATGAATACAATTGCATCTGAATTTAGGGTAATGTGTATATTCATGGGTCAAGATCATGATAAGGGTAACTGATAATCAATTTGGGACCGCAATTAGTGCATCAGCCCGATTTAGGGTACCTTTCTTTTTCGATAGACTTTGTGTTGTAGGCCGCATTATTTTTCGAGGTATTGTCTCAAAACTTTTTATTTATCCATATATGTCTTGTTAGTTGTGGTAAACTATCTTATAAGCACGAAAGAACTACTGAGTTGAGGACGAAAAGTTTACGTGAGCTTCTGATTATAGACAAGCAAATGATTTTCGTTTATAATCACTTTGATGTGTCGTGAATACTTCTTCTTCTTAGCGTTGTCCCGCGCCGGCCGAGGTCGGAGTAGGGTCCGCTGTACGGCTTCTAGCTCTCCAGAAACATCTGTCCGTTGCGTCTTCCGAGTGGAGTCTTGCAAGGCGCAGGTCTTGGTTGAGCGTATCCATATATCTTGTCTTCGGTTTGCCTCGAGGGCGTTTGCCTGGTACTTCCATGTCAAGGGCGTGTCTTGCGATGTTGGTCGCGTCTCTTCGCATCACGTGTCCATACCATCTAACTCTCCCTTCTCGCATCTTGTCTTGTATTGGGGCAACGCCGAGTCTCCCTCTCACAATCGTGTTACGCACACAATCTAGGCGAGTCAGTCCTAGTGTCCAGCGTAACATTTTCATCTCATTCGTGTGGATAATGTTCTCGGTTATACGCGTTGTAGGCCAAGTCTCCGTCGAATAGAGAAGCACGGGACGGATTGCTGTTTTATACATCTTTCCGTGTATGCCAGCTGTGATATTCCTATCACAGAGGACACCTGCAGCTTCTCTCCATTTCATCCAAGCTGCATTTACTCTTTGGCATGCCGCTGCATTTGTTGACGTGTCTGAGGAGATGACAGAACCAAGGTACTTGAATTCGGAGGTCTTCGGGAGCGGTTCACCGCTGATGTGAACAGCTCCCGTCGTTTGCACTCCGATTTCCTGGTACTCGGTCTTCTTGATGTTGAGGCGTAAGCCATGCCTACTAAGAGCGTCATTCCATTCTTGGGTGCGTTTCTCGATTTCGGCACGTGTAGGAGCAGCAAGGAGAATGTCTTCGGCGTATGCGATGGTTGACGGAGCCGGAGTCAGTAGAGGACGCGTGACGGTATCCATAACCAAAATGAAGAGAAGGGGAGACAAAGCACTCCCTTGGTGCACTCCAACGTTTACTGCGAATGGCTCTGTGATGCCGACCGGAGTTCTGACAGTACTCTTCGAATCATCGTACATCGCCATTGTCCATCGAATGTACTCTTCAGGAACCTGATGATCGCGCAATGCATATGAAATAAGATCATGGGGGACTCTGTCGAACGCCTTTTCCAAATCGAGGTAGGTCAGATGGAGAGGTGATCTTTTCTCTGCGTGCTTCTCGACGAGTAAACGGAGTGCAAATATTGCATCTGTTGTGCCTCTTCCGTTCACAAACCCGCATTGCTGAGCTGGAATATCGACAATATCTCGTATGCGTGAATCCAGTATCCTCTCAAATATCTTCATAGTGTGGTTGAGAAGGCGTTTGATGTGTCGTGAATACGTGTACATGATATTATGTTTTCGTCTTTCTCGATAGGAAACGTGTATGATTCTGGAGTAAAAATAAAGCAATTTGATTTTCTCGTCTCTATCGAAAACAAGCTCCCCTGGAATCTGGAAATCGAAAATATTCATTGCAAAATTTGTTTTCAAAAGGGTTTTTTATTTAAAAAGGGGTTTTTTGAAGAAAAAAACCGCTCTCAAAAAAGAATAGGGGCCGTATTCAGAGACAAAACTTTATACTAAAATTTATAGTAAACTGTATACTAAGTTTTAGTTTTGCCAAAATATAATTCAGAGAGTAAACTTTATACTAAAGTTTATACTAAAGTTTAGTTGGAAAGCTGAGACGCTCTTACCCGTCAGCCGTGCCTAAAACATTCTTTTTCATGCATTTTTTTTCGAATCATCTCCTTGTTCGCGTGCATTTTTTCAAATCATCTCCACCTTAATCATTATACTCATTACTCCGGTCACTTCATTTCCTTCGTAATGAAACGTAATTTTGATTCATACAATGTTTCCATGAAAAATGCACTCATATTTATTCTCATTTTCATGTGTATTATTGGGGGCAGGTCCCTCAATAAAAAACCCTCCAAGTAGAGTACGCCACCCTAAGTAAAATTGTGCCAATCATTATTGTACTATTCGAATAGGAACGAGAACGAAAAGAAATTCGAATAGGAACGAGAACAAAAAAATTCGAATAGGAACGAGATCGAAAAAAATTTGAATAGAAACGAGAACGAAAAGAAATTCGACTAGGAACGAGAACAAAAATAGGCTCTTATATACTCACGGGCATACCCTGCGTCTTGTCTTACAGACATTGGAATACTAAACGAAAAATTGGCTTTAAACGAACATCGAAAATTTTCTTTATAGGTGATCGATCACATTGAGCATCAAAGACTCTGATTCGTGAAAAAAAGTTTTTTTTACATCAAAAAATCATTTTTGCATTAAAAAGTGATTTTTACAATAAAACAAACCTTAGGCTTAGTAAAAGTTTAAGCTAACGAGGCCGTACGGCTTAGGCTAACGAGACCGTATAAACTAAAAATATCACTCTGCACTGTCTGGCGTCTAGTATGCCCGTGAGTATAAAAGAGCCCGAAAAAAAATTCGAATAAGAACGAGAACGAAATCATGCTACGTTAAACCGAACTTGATTAACATAAATCCGAAAATTCATAGCAACTAAGAGACAGCATAAGAAAATTTCTCATATTATTAATTTTTGTCAATTCAGTGACTAAATTTGATTAAAAATTTTTGAAAAAAAAACCCACCAAGTAGAGTGCGCCCCCCTAAGTGAAATTGTGCCAATCATTATTGTACCATTCGAACAGGAACGAGAACGAAAATAAATTCGAATAGGAACGAGATCGAAAAAAATTGTAAACGAGAAAAAATTCGAATAGTAAGTACATGAATCCGAATAAATCATGCATAACAAAGCTCATTCATTATATTATTATAATAAAACTAATTGTTTTTTCAAATACAGTAATAATGTTGCATAGTTAGGAAAATCGTTGCGGGTCCCCGTGTGCTGCCCTTTTTTGTATACTGAACTTTACCCTAGAATATTGTAGGCACAACTTGTCTCTGAATACGGAACTGAGTTGTACTTAGGTCTATAATATACTAGGGTAAAATTTACCCATGAGTTCAACTTAGATCTCTGAATATGGCCCTAGATTTCGTAGTTTTGACTAATGTGAGCTTACTTATATTCAATATTTTATGAAAACAACAAAACTTTTGTGCAGTAGATCATAAAAATGCCTTATTTCTAATATTCGTATAAAACCTAGTTTTCTACAGATCCGAAAACTTTCAAGTATGTAACTTCGTACCCATGTAATTCTGAATATTTTGATTCTGCCGTTTGTTGTCACGTGCCCGCAGCAGCGAGCTGCATTGCACAATCTTCATCGACGAAAAGCTTATCTTCATCGACGAAAAGCTTATTTAGTGGGTCTTCAACCAACAAAATACACGCGTATTGACATAATCACCGTCCAAGGCACATAATAAAAGTAGAAATGTAGATAGGACTCAACATCCAGCCAGTGTTAAAGTCTAGGGCACGATATCAATATTATTTGTATGATTATAGTTGAAATTAAAAGTGATTGAACTATCGAACCTTTTCTATAACAATATCGCACGGAATAGCACTGTGTCCCCGTGGTCTAATGGTAACGCGCGCTCCCGGTTTGAGACGAGATGGCTGGGTTCGATCCTGCCCGGTGGACTAGCTTTTTTCTGTGCGATAGTTCAATGTTTTTTTCATCTTAACCAGGCGTCACTGCCTTTAAATTATGTACTCAGAATTTGAAGATTATAGTTGAAGTATCATTAGGGATCACCGTTGATAGAAAAATAGAAAACGTACGGCATTTCTGTTGCAGCCTCTGCCCGGATAAAATCGTGTAACCCTGACAGAGGCTGCAAAAATCCATGTCTATGGATCGATGAATCGAATTTATTGATCTTTTGAATTCGCGTTGGGCTTTTTCACCGACTTCTGATGAGAATTCTTCCGTCATTACTCTGATTTTTTTTAACCGAAAGCAAGTTGTTCAATTCTCGCTCTTCGTCTGTATATGTTGCAGTTTTTTGTCTGCTAAAACAATATCAAAAAACTTACTTTACTCTCTAAAATGCAAAACAGTTCAAAAGATTCATAAACTGCCAAATGCAACATTAACTATCGTAACTTCCTGTCCCTAAAAACTCACCTCTGAGAAGAAGAGTGGAAGATGCTAACATATTTTGTCCGAAACGACTCCAAGGTTTCCAACTTCTGCTAGAAGCCGGTTTCTGTATCGTCAAGATGAGGCGAGCAGAGAGGAAATAGATGGTCGACTGCTCTCGACATTGTGAACAAGAAAGACATGGTAGAACCCAGACAAATTGGAATCCTGAAAGAAGTCATTGCCTCAGAGCGTCTCTCTGCTTGGATGAGACCATGCAACCGCCCCCGCCTGCAGCAATTGCAACCCGGATCCTCCTTCACTCTGGTCGGAGACTGTTGTAACCTATTTCACTTAACTTATTCCTTTTCTCCATTAGAATTAATTTTGCTCGTTTGATCTTTTGACTTCTGATATTAAAGAACTTAATTTGTTTTCATATTTGCTTTTAAAAAACTAGATGAAAAAATTAAATGTTAATGTTTAAACTATAAAGATAGATAAAGCAGCGGCAGCTTTGGCTCTCACCGCGAAGAATGACCAATCCGCTCAGACAGTTATCAATACAAGAGACAAGGTTTATGGAGATCACAAGAAGGTTTTCAAGGTAGCCGTCAGAGTAGTTTCATTTGCGTGGGAAAGTTTGCATACAGTATGGAATGAGACCGTATGTTTGAATAAGAGAAGCGAGTTGCGTAGAAAAGCAGGCTTAGTTAGCCTTCATGTTTGCTCCAATGCGTTCACTTGAGAAAACAAAACCTCTCATTTTACTTAGTATTTCCTCCTGTTTCATCCTTTTTTCCTCTCTCTCTCTATTATTCCTCCCTATCTGTTTCTCTCCATTTCTTTTTTCTTTCTCGTTACTGTTTCAAGTTTATTCTGTAGTCTTGTAGGCAGTGCTCAAGCGGCTTAGCGCAGATTATAAGATTAGAACATTCGGTTTTCGATAACATAAATAACAGAGAGCAAAGAGAGAGAAGAATGCACAGTATGACAGATAAGAGATAAAAGAAGAGCAATCGCCAGGTCACCGAGGAAGTTGTTGAGAAGGGAGGGGAGAGAGAAAATAAGTTAGAGAGATAACACGTTGTAGCAAAGAGTGTGAGAATGCGAAAGATAGAGAACCGGTACATCTTTGAACTTGTTGCTATCCTGGGAACCTTCTCAAGCAGTCAAACAGTTCCTGACAGAAAACCTCCCGAAAAGCTTCTGCACTTGTCGCCGTCCCAGGGAAAGTATCAGATCTTCCTGAACCACTTTGCGAGATGAATCTATTTGTGTTCTTGAGAAATTCTAGAAAGTAAAAGAGTCCAAAAAGTTTATTTTCTCTGTTTTCCATCGAATTTTTCAAATGGAAATGTTGCGCTTCTAAGCCTTTCCAGAGTCCCTCTCTATATATTATAGACGAATAAGGATCTCCGTCCACAATTGTCATAACCCCAAATATAACAGCTCTCCATGCGTAAGAAGAGCGCTTATATAGGACCCCTATGAAACTTTTGATGCGGTTCTAATGGTGCCTTTTTTATATGTGTAAGTCTAATATTCGCAGAGATATAGCGTGATTTGGGCTCATTTTTGTCTCATTTTGACATTGTTTCTCTAGAAGAGTGTAAGTTTTCGAGAGAAACAGACAAATTCACGTGAGATCCTCATGCCTCTCCCTCTCACATTTCCTTTCATTTTGACCGGGTTTTTCTTGAATAGTGTGGGTTTTCGAGAGAACCAGACAAATTAAAATGAGAGTCTCATTCCTCTCCCTCTCATCATTCTGTCCCGAGGCATGGTAGAGAACGGTTAGGTTTCTATACAGTATGCAAATGGAGGTATGCAAATGTACTCCGAGAGAGGAGTATATATGGAGGTAATTTCCTATCCTCCTTCATTCGCTCTTTGAGCTCTTCTCTGATGAGCTCTCTTCTCTGGAAGGTCTCTTCGAGGACGGGCTCCACTCCGCCGAGGGCTCCGCTCAACAGGGGGCTACGCTCCGCATATGGCTCCGCCCCGGCGAGTGCTGCGCCCCATCGAGTGCTGCGCCTCGTCGAGTGCTGCGCACCGTCGAGTGCTGCGCACCGTCGAGTGCTGCGCACTGTCGAGTGCTGCGCACCGTCGAGTGCTGCGCACCGTCAAGTGCTGCGCACCGTCGAGTGCTGCGCACCGTCGAGTTCTGCACACCGTCGAGTGCTGCGCACCGTCGAGTGCTGCGCAACGGCGAGTGCTGCGCAACAGCGAGTGCTGCGCCCCGTCGAGTGCTGCGCTTCGTCGAGTGCTGCGCCTCGTCGAGTGCTGCGCCCCGTCGAGTGCTGCGCCTCGTCGAGTGCTGTGCCTCGTCTAGTGCAGCGCCTCGTCTAGTGCAGTGCCTCGTCGAGTGCTGCGCCTCGTCGAGTGCTGCGCACCGTCGAGTACTGCGCACCGTCGAGTGTTCCACCCTGGCGGGGTCTTCACCCTGGCGAAGGCGAGTGTTCCACCCCGGAGAAGGCAGCGCCCCGGCGAATGCTGTGCATCGGCGAGGGTTCCACCTGGCGAGTTCTCCACTCCGGCGAAAGCTACGCCCCGGCGAGATTTCAACCCCTGCGAGAGCTCCATCCCAGCGAGGGCTGCGCCTCGGCGCGGGCTGCTACCCAGCCAGGGTTGTGCACCGGCGAGAGGGGTGCGAGAGTGTGCACCATAACGATGGCTCAGCCCCAGCGACGGCTCAACTTCCGCCACACGTGAATGAAACGTGAATAGTTGCTGCAGGTATCCACTCGTCTCTATTGTGTCTTGTTTCTTCGTTTCTCTCACAGCGATCTTTTCGTGTGAATGTTGATGACAATCTTTCTGATGAACAAAGAGTGACCACCGGTGTTCCTCAGGGAAGTTGTTTGGGCCCCTTGTTCTTCTCGATATTCACAAATGAAATTGTTGACAAAATTTTAGAGAATGTACATTGTTTTCTTTATGCCGATGATGTTAAGATTTTCTCCGATGATCCTATTGCTCTACAAATAGCTTTGAATTCAATAGCCGACTACGCCTTCAAATGGTCACGCTCCATCTCATTCGCAAAGTGTCTGATCATTCATTGTGGTCCTAACAACTCAGGTATACAATACCATATTAACCATCACAAACTACCGACACAGTCTCACGCTAGAGACCTTGGAATTTTATTTGAAAGCTCACTATAATTTTCCACTCATATTGAAAGTACTATCTGCAAAGCTAGCAAGTGCATGAATATCATCTTCCGATCTCTGAAAACATCATCAATACCAGTACTACTCAAAGCTTACAAGACTTATGTGCTACCACTCCTAGAGTATGGATCTGAGATCTGGTCCCCAACTTCTATAGGCCTCATAAATGCCTTAGAACGCGTTCAAAGATCTTTTACCAGAAGGCTTCTAGTTCGAGCCGGCCTCCCCAACTTGAACTACCTTCGTCGTATTAGTTTTCTATCTCTTAACACACTAGAATATCGGCGATCGATAGCTGATCTGTGTTTCGTTCACAAAGTTGTTCATGATGCAATTAGGCTTGATAAGAGCACGCTGTTCCGCATTCTTCCTTCTCCTTATGGAAACCGCAAAACACATTCATTGCGTTTCGTACTCCCCTTCAAATTTCCTCAGTCTCACAGTACGTGTGTATCTAGGATCCATTAATATATGGAACTCGTTGCCTTCTAATGCTGTATCTTGTAAGTCACCAAGTGCTTTCAAAAGATTTCTTCTCCAACTCCCCGATTCTGTGATTGTCGTTTCCTCGAAACTTCGCCTTAATTGACTTCTCCTCCTGTGAACATGTCATATTTTCGTTGTTAATTAATTAATTTATTTTTTACTCCCCTCGAACATTCGGTGTTAGTTTGTATCACCAAAACTGAGCTCACTTAAGTGACAGTGATCCGTTTTGTATACCCATTCATCAACATAATTGTATACAACCTGGAATAAAGAATGAAT
This sequence comes from Allodiplogaster pararmata, assembly GCA_964056735.1. NCBI lineage: Eukaryota > Metazoa > Nematoda > Chromadorea > Rhabditida > Diplogasteridae > Allodiplogaster > Allodiplogaster pararmata. The sequence goes on from OZ057408.1 coordinate 27,624,355, forward strand.
GAAAAACGAAGTCAGCCAAGCTGCCTGTGGGAAAGAAAAAAATAGAAGTGGGAGAACGAAAGCAGCGAAGCTGCCTGAGGCATGGAGGAAAATAGAAGTGGGAGAACGAAGGCAGCGAAGCTGCCTGAGACAGGTAGATAAGGAGAAACATAAAAAAGTTCAGAATTGACTAGGCTCTCAGAATGACTTGGCTAACAAGAGAGTGACAAGCGTCCCCAAAGAAGAGGCTAGTCTTATTATTCAGATTCAAAACAATCTACAAATAATGGCTAAGAACAAGACGCTCGAAGTTTAAGGATATTGCAACTTATTTTTTCGGTACCAAAATGTCTTTCTTGAAAGTTTTTTTTACTCGCAAACAAAAAAAAGAATTTAGTTATATAGTGAGACAGAGCGATTCTTCCTATTCTACTCGAAAGAACGACAACAATATGTTGCCGTGTCCCTTTCCAATACAAACTGAACCGTTGAAGATATCAACAAATAACTGTCCTTCCGTATGTTTGCCGTTCTCATTGCGCATGATTTTCACACCAATTATAGCTACTCATGCTGGACTCAAAAGGCAACCCACTCACACGTTCTTCCCTGACTCATCATCCAACCTCGCAGTACATCTTCTCTCTTCTCTCTATTTACTTTTTTTTCACTCTTCCTCTTTTTTCTTATACTTTTTTATGTTTACCTCTCTATCTTTATTAACTTCTTTCTTTCTCTCTTTCTTTCTTACTCTCTCTCCTCCTCTCTCTCTGTCTCTCTCTCTCATTCTCTCTCTCCCTCTCTCTCTCTCCCTCTCCCTCTCCCTCTCCCTCTCCCTCTCCCTCTCCCTCTCCCTCTCCCTCTCCCTCTCCCTCTCTCTCTCTCTCTTTCCCTCTCTCTCCCTCTCTCTCCCTCTCTCTCCCTCTCTCTCCCTCTCTCTCCCTCTCTCTCTCCCTCCCTTTCTCTCTCTCCCTCCCCCCTCTCTCTCTTTCTCTCTCTTTCTAACTCTTTCCCTTTCTCTCCCTCTCTCTCTCCCTCTCTCTCTCGCCATCTCTCTCTCCCTCTCTTTCTCTCCCTCCCCCTCTCTCTCCCTCCCTCTCTCTCTCTCTCTCTCTCTCTCTCTCTCTCTCTCTCTCTCTCTCTCTCTTCCTTCAACTTTCACACTTCCTTAACCAAACCTGACTTCTCCTCCCACTACTCCGTTATTCACCGAACTCTTTCATTGCCCATCCTCCTCATCAAGTCATACAAATCAGGCTCGCCAGCTATTGAAGAGGGAACAATAGAAGGAGAAGATAGGAAAGGTGTTGGAAGCAGACTGGGAAAGAACCATTAGGGCAAGAGTGAAATCAATTGGTGGAAAAGAGAAAGATAAAGATATTGAGCTAAAAAGAAAGATAGAGAATGCGAATGAGAGAGGTATTATATGGAGTAGTGAGAAATGGAGATAGAGAGTGAAAGAGAGAAAGTAAGAGACATAGAATGAAGTAGAGAGAAAGTGAGACAGAGAAGGTGAGAGAGAGAAAAAGAGAGAGTAAGAGAGAAAAAGAGAGAGGAAGAGAGAAAGAGAGCGAGGAAGAGTAAGAGAGAGGAAGAAAGAGAGAAAGAAAGAGAGAGGAAGAGAGAGAGAGAAAGAGAGAGAGGAAGAGAGAGAGAAAGGAAGAAACAGTTCTTGTGAGACAGGGGGAGTATTTATTACAGATAGACCAAAAAAGACGAGGGGGGAAAGAGAGGAAGAAATGAGACAGTGAGGAAGACTGAGAGAGGTGAGTGATTGGGAGGAAAATGATGAGAGAGAGAGTACGGTGGGAAGATCGCATGAATGAATGGAAACTACCGAGAGTTGGCCCTTTGTGAAAGTTCATATCTAAGTGTTTCGTATTTGCAGAAGAGAGAGAGAGAAAGCAATTAAAAACACGTGCAGTGTAAGAGTAGTTTACGATTGCGACCATAGAGTAAGATAACTACATTAGTAATCGAAAGAGAGTAACTGAGAAAATTGGAGAAAAGTAAAAAGGAGAGGAAAGTTATGAATATATATATATTCTATGATAAAGGATGAACACCAATCTATAATTAATGAGAGAAACTTATGAATTGATTAATCAAAGTTTTCCATGTTCACTTTTTCTTCTCCATAAAAAAGCGAACACAGAAAAGAGAGATATAAAATCAAAGCAAAAACAACAAAAATCGACCACCCAAAAAACTTAAATGGAAAAAAAACAAGAGCGTCAGTATAATAGACGAATTGACTCTTTGTATAGTAAAAAGGTTTTACGAAGAGTTTTCATAGAGATTCAAACACCATATATGGTGTTTGAACTATAGTTAGCCAAAAAGTTAGCCATATACACTGTAGTTAGCCAAAAAGACGTAAGGATCTTAAGCGCCTTGACTTGGCAGTTTGTGATGACTTGAAATGTTTGAAGCTCGAAAAAAAAATTGAAACTCTTTGCAGAAAACTTCGAAGATTCCAGAGAGTTTTGTTCTAAAATAAATCTCCCAATAATTCATTCTCGCTATTATGGATGTTGAGGGTCCATATGCAGGAGCAAATGTCTGTGTATCCAGTTAGATTTACGATCACTGATTTACTGAATTTTGGTTCCGAGATCATCATGCTTACATGTGTACATGTAAATAATACATGTAAATGATGTTAAATAATTACTGCGCTCATCAGCGCCTTCTTGCGAAAACTTGTTGATTATTTCCACGGGGGAGAAAACCTGGCGAGGGAAGAGTGGGCTCAAGAGAGGGATCGGACAGGTAGGAAAGACTCGCAGAGAGAGGTTCACGAAAAGAATGTAAAAAAGAGATCAAGAGAGTGAGAGAGACAGAGAATAGGAGTAAGGCAGAGCGAAGAGTGAATAAGAGAGAGAGAGAGAGAGAGAGAGAGAGAGAGAGAGAGAGAGAGAGAGAGAGAGAGAGAGAGAGAGAGAGAGAGAGAGGAGGAGGAGGAAGAGAGAGAGGAGGAAGAGAGGAAAGGCGAGCTATTGAGAAAGATAAAGAGAGAGAAGGCGCTGGAGAGAGAAGGAAGGTGAACGAAAAAGAAAGAGAGAGATGAGATACTGACATAGATGAAAAAACGATTGAGCTTCAGATGAACTGGGAAAATCATCTGCCCACTGCTAAAAGATTGTATCAGCTTCTTTTCATTAGCTCACGAATATTGAATGGAGAGTCAGGTTTGATATTGTACAATTTCAAACTGATAGGAAAACCTTAGGAAAAGATACAACTACATACAGTAGGCCAGTCTGAAAAGGCAACGAACTTTTCCCGAGAATCAGTCTCAATTACTCGTATTAAGAGGTTTCACATTGAAAAACACCTCATTTTAACACTGAGCCGTCGACGTTCACATGGGATGGTAGTCTATTTGTTGAGTTTGGTAATCGAGATCGGACAGCGGTTGATTAGGTAGAGTAAAAATGCAATGAGAAGATGGTCAAAAAGATAGAGGAAATAGAGAGTGAGAGTGAAAGAGGTAGAGAGAGAGAGAGAGAGAGAGAGAGAGAGAGAGAGAGAGAGAGAGAGAGAGAGAGAGAGAGAGAGAGAGAGAGAGAGAGAGAGAGAGAGAGAGAGAGAGAGAGAGAGAGAGAGAGAGAGAGAGAGAGAGAGAGTCAACAAAGATTGATGGACAGAAGAAAAATAATGAGCAAGAAATTATCTCTTCCAGGCGGATACTTGTACAAGAACGGCATCATTTGACGCTTGATGTGGAGAAAGATTATACTCACACGTTCACAAGCACGGGGAGTGCTAAAGCATAAGAATTTTTGGGAGTGAAAGTGTCGAAGATGTTAAATGATGTCGAAGATGTTGATATAATACAAAAGATACGGGACCAAGGTGTCCGATTCCTGATGGACAAGGGTTCGTTGTGTCGATTAGATGAAATTTGGAGAGCAGAGAAAAATAGTTAGTCGACCGCTTTGAGCATTGTTATCAAGGAAGATTTTTAGTATTCTTGACATAAAGACACACGCTCTAGACATTGAATGAGTGAGTAAAACAATATAGGAAATGAAATAACTTGAACGCGAAAAGTTATGCAGTACAAGGATTGGACAACGAGAAAAAAATTAGCTTTTGGAAATCTACTCTGTAGATCTGATCTTCTTCTATGCAAAATTAGGAACTCTAGAAGTGCGAATTATTGGGGTTCGGGAGAGGGGCGGGTTCCTGGGCTTTTATAACTGTATTGCAGTTTGCGATAGTTTGGTTTGTAATTCAAGACTTTCTGAAAAACCAAAAAGTTCGCAAAGCAATTGCGTTTTTTTTTAATTACCACAAAGAGATTCTACTGACGATGAAGTTGATAAATACAGGGTGGGACGTAGTTACAGCGCGAGAATGGGATGCAATTTGAACAGATCTCAAAATCATATAATTCTCTTTTCATAAGGAAAAATCATATAATTCTCTTTTCATAAGAAAAAGAAGTTAGAGGAACTCAAGAACGTCGCCGGAGTGGTCGACCTTTGACGTCTAACTCGTTGAGAGTCATCAGGAAGGTCAGAGAACGCATTCTTTGAAATCCTAAAAGAAGCATGAGGAAAATACCTCGTGATATCTAGATTTAAGCGAGGTCGGTACGGAGGATTGTTCACGAGGCTCTAGGGATTCAATTTTCAATTTCAATTTTATTACGTGAAAACATTACATGCAGCAACGCATAAATTAATCACGTGGTACGAGAGATTAGACAATTGAATTGTTTGAATTACATAAATAGGTGAAACAATGCAGATTACAACCAGGCAAACATATATCATCCATCAACACTATTAATTTCGGTGAATATACGAGCTGATCGTATAGAGAAGGCATTTCTTCTGCAAATAGTTCTCGGAGCAGGGTGGATTATTTTGAAAAATGCGCCTCTAGTGTTGGAAGCTCTTATTTCAAAGTTGTGGTGCGTCCTGTTAGAGAGTACTTTTTTCCCAAATATCAGTTTCAAGAGTAGTTTGAGGTCGTTAGATTCTCTAACAGACAGAAGAGATACTAGGCCTAGTTGATTGTTTCTCGTCTGACTACTTGGCATATTATTAAACGAACAACCAAAGCACCGGCGAAAAACTCGACGCGTAAAATAATTTTGAACCTTCTCTAGTACAGCTATGTCCTTAGCGAAATGTGGGGAGTAAACAGTTGTACAGTGTTCTACAATAGATTTAATGTATATCTTGTAAGCGTTAACAAGTACATCCGGTTTACGACTCTTGAGAACTTTAAGAATAAGATGACATTTACGCTTTGCTTTCTGAGCTATTGTTGAGCAATGAGCAGAAAAAGTCAACTTGTTGTCTACAATAAATCCTAAATCACGAATCTCGTTGAGGTAGGGTAGGGAGTGACTATTTATAGAATATGGAAAATGAGGGGAACTCTGGGTACCAATTCTTAACACAGCACATTTTGGTAGAGATAAAGGTAATTGCCAAGCGTCGCACCACTCCACTATGGTATCAATCGAGTGTTGCAGTGTTGTATGAGAGTCTGTTTTAGAAAAAGACTTATAAACTTTCATGTCGTCTGCAAATACTTTAATTTTACAATTAGAAGAAGTTATCATATTCACTATCTCAGATGTATAAATGATGAATAATAATGGGCCTAAGACACTGCCTTGGGGAACACCACTGGTAACCATGAAACTATTAGAAAGTGATTGATTAACTCGAACTTGGTAGGTTCTATTACCTAAATAAGCTTCGATCCACGAAATAATTCTGGGAGGGAGTTGAATGGACTTTAGTTTATAAACAAGTTTAGAGTGAGAAACTTTATCGAAGGCTTTCTCAAAATCGAAATAAATGATATCTGTGAACTTTTTCTGGTCTACGGCTACAGAACAGTCTTCAAGGAACAGTAACATCAACTGTTCTATTGATCTCTTATGGCGAAACCCGAATTGATCATCTGGCAAAATCTGGTTTATCTCACAATGTTTCTCTATTTCTTTACTCAACACTTTCTCGAATATACGGGAAAATAGTGATGTTATACTGATGGGACGGTAATTGGAAGGACTATTGTAAGGAGGCTTCTTCTTAACTGGTGTGACTATGGAATGTTTCCATCTGTTCGGGATTTCAGATGAAAGGAAAGATTGGTTATAAATTATTTCAAGCGGAATAGACAGAGGGACAGCGATTTTCTTGATAAAAAGCATATTCAGATGATCTGGGGTAGTACAAGAAGACATTGGGTATTTCTCTATTAGTCTACAAATATCATGACGCGTAAACAAGGGTTCTTCTAGAGAGGATGCTCTCAAGACTGAATTATGAGAGAGTGGAGGAAGCTTACCATTGTCTATGGTGTATGACTTCTGGAAGAATTCTCCAAGAAGATTTGCTTTTTCTAAGTCTTTAGATACTGAGATGCCGAGTTCATTCACCAAAGTGTCGACACCGCTTTGTTTCTGGGATGTATTAGACCTTATATACTTGAAGAACAAGTTTTTGTTCTTACTATTAACAATGTTCTTTTCTACATTTAGGTTGAATTTATCTACAAACTTTTTGCATTTCTTACTGGCTTTAACATAAATGTCATAGTCCTCACTTAGTCCACTAGAAACATAGTTGTTCCAGAAGAGAAAACGCTTTTCTTGAGCTCTCTGTATATGCGTTGGAAGAGATGCATGGGTCGCTAGAGAGACCTTCTGGATAGGAGCGAATTGCTCGGAAAAGTCCTCTAGTATGGATAGTAACAATTCGTACATTGAATCTGTATCTTTGATGGGGTTGAATAAGCAATGCCAATCTAAATTACATAATGAAGGGAGTAATAAGGAATAGTTTATTTTACTGTATATGCGTCGATACGAGTAAAGAGGAATTTCGTGGAATAGGGAAAGTTCGAAACTGATTGATTCGTGGTCTGAATTACTGAATGAGGGAGTGACACATGGGTTCTTCAATAAATCTTTGCTATTGGAGAGGAGGAGGTCTAGAATGTGTGATCCTCTCGTAGGGCATCTAATATATTGATTCATCTGAGTGGCTGAGCAAAATTCAAGAAATGATTTGGAAGCGGGATTCGATGAGGCTAGAGGGGATTTATTCCAGTCTATGTCGGGTAAGTTAAAATCTCCCATTATAATACATGGGTGGTTGCAGGTGACTAGATCAATCAAGAGGTTTAATAACCTCTCGCTCTTCGGTGTGTTTATATGAGGGACTCGATATAGACTAATGAAACGTATCACGTGAGATTCTATTTCAATATCAATAGCTAGGATTTCATGAGAATTCTTGATTGATTGAGAATAGATAATTTTGAATGATAATAAAGAGTGTATGAGAAATAGCACTCCCCCGCCATTAGTTATTTCGCTCCTATCACATCGAACAATGTTATATTGAGAGATGAAGGAGGAGAGAACAAAAGAGTCCGGGTATCTATCCGATAGCCATGTCTCACAAAAAGAAATTATAGAGTATCTCTTTGACAGCAAAAGTTGTAGATCATTAATCTTATTCACTAGAGATCTAACATTTGCGAAATAACAATTCACGTGACTTGTGGAAGACCGGCGATTTTGGTCTAGTTTAAAGAACGATTAGGACGAGGTGACATGAATCTTCGAGGAGGTTCAATACGCTCGGCCATCAGTGGGCGAGGTTTGCTATAACTCAGAGGGGGACCGAAAAGAGGAATATGAGGTTTTGGCTTACTCCTATCAGCCAGCCAAGCACGGACTGCCCGGTCATAAGTTCTCTCAGCTCTAGTCTGTGAATGTCTCAAATACAAATCGGAGGAAAAACGGGAAAGTACATCGCGACATAGAAGAGTTTCTTGTTGATGTCCTATTGTTGGGAGTACTATTTTGAGTGGGCGGGGAGGAGCATTTGGTGATTTCGGACGATGAGAAGGCATGCGATAGACTTTAACAGGACACGCTTCAATTTGCATCGCGTCTAGAATGCAACGAACTCTTTCCCAGTCGTCATCGACACGTTGCGAAGCGTTGGGGGAACGGGACTCAGGAAGGCGGAAAAGTACTACACTGCGATGTCTCTCCATCCGATCAGCTATTTCGGATGGAGACTCGTAATACTTGAATGATGGAGAAGTAAGCGGCGGTGGCTGCGGCGTAGGGGTAAAATTGATGATCGGGGGAGGTACAGAAGTAGATGAGAGAGGCTTAGTAGAAGTGATAATAATCGAAGAGGGAGAAGTATTGCCATGAACACACTGGGGGCTAGCATTCACTTTCAACAATTGTTCGGCGAGTTCCTCTACTTTCATAGTAAGATTCTTAATGAGTTGACCTTGGGCGTCAACAAGGGAGGCCAACTTGGTGTTCTTCTGCTCCAGTAGAAGGTTCTTCTCATCACTTTTCTTCAAATAGTTATAGAACTCAGTTAGAGGGTCCGCTTCCTCGGTCACTCGTCTTCCTCTCGTTGTTGTGATGTTTCTCATCCTGTTAAAAAGAGAAACGAGCGGGGAGGAAATTTGAGGAGAAATTGAAGACTCCATTTATACGATGATGGATAAGAAGTGATAAAGCGAACTCACTCACCGATTATGGTGCCATATGATCTTAGGATGACCTCTTATCGATGTCAGGAGCGAACGATGCTATCCAAGCGGAATAGAGAAGCAAGAAACAAAAAAGGTGCGCTACTTGTTGACACGGGCAAGCACAGGCAAACTTGAATGTACCATCTTCAGTGATGAGAAGCTTTTTGTCGTCAAAACTGCATTCAACTCTCAAAAAAATCCCGTTTTGGCTGTATAACCAATTCTGGCAGACGTTGGTGGCAGAATCTTCAACAGAACTCAACATCGAGCTCATGTTATGGTCTGGTAAGCCATCTGTGCCAGCGGAAAAAGCCCGCTTGTTTTCATTGAGCATAACTTAAAGGTAGATCGCCATGTCCACCTCAAAGCCGTGTTACAGGATGCTCTGAAGCCTTGGGCAGATGTACACTTCCTACGTCTTTCAGCAGGACGGCCAATTCAGTTCAAGAGTGGTGCAGGGCGTCTCTCCCGGCCTTCATTTCGAAAGAGGAATGGCTGGCCTCGTCGCGCCATCTGAATCTTCTAGACTAGACGGTCTGGGGGGACATGCAACCCAAAGTCTGTGCTTCTCTTCACCACAACTTTCTCTGAAAGTAGACCTGTACTGGAACAAGTACTGGAACAATCTTTCACCGGGCTATCTCCGTGCCGTGATCAACAAATACTCTGAAAGACTACGCACTGTCGTACGAGAACGGGGAAACAAAATCGAATGAATTTGATATCACCTGATGATGTCACCTGATGTTATTATGAATAAAACTTGTAAATTTCATTTCGATTGCTTCTCATATAAACTAAATTCGGGTGAAAACAGTTGGCGCTATACTCACAAAAATTTTTTTACATGAGAATCCATACCAGCAAAGTATGGGAAGCGTAACGATACGCTTGAAAGTATTCCGAGGAATACTTTCTCAAAGTATTGTTTTTCATACCGCGAAAACATGGTTTTTCATGGAATCAAAGTATTCTAGGCATACCACTGTTTGTCGGGATACTACACAAAAGTATTCTTTTTCATGCCTCGAAAGTTTTTTTCTCATGAAATCAAAGTATTGCAGGCCATACTTTGAAGTATGCCGTTTATTTTTTTTTCCTTGATTTTTGTGTCAAGACTCTTTTTTGTTTGTTTCTTTCTGGAGTCAATTTTTTATGATTGAATCAACAAATTTATTTTAATAACAGCAAACAATGTTTTAACAGCAAACAGCAAACAATACTTTTTTAACAATTTAAACAAAACTAACAATAACAATTTTAACAACAATCAACAACAATTTAATAACAGCAAACAATTTTAACAGCAAACAATAACAGCAAACAACAGCAAAATTAATAACAGCAAGGAACCGGGGAAATATTTTCGAGGGCGTTCGATTTACCGACTCCTCACCTCGGAAAAAAAGTTTTGATGACAAAACATAGGTATTTAAGTCTTCTATGAATCGAATTGCAACAAATGTCCGGAATAAAAACGAAAAGTTTACAAAACTTGAGAAAGAGACCCAGATAATCAGGCCGAAAACCGTGATAGTGGCGCATGTGAAATCGCCAAGTGCGCCTTGATCCCAAAATACGTAGAGCAGTGCAAACTCTGCAAACCAATTCGTTCTCGCCGCTCTGCATATACGCCGTAGAGCGAACATGATATGAGAGATGAAGATCTTCTGAGAACTGCTGCTCACAACTCGCGAACGGACAGCGGAACATATCTTGAGAAAAGCTTTCAGAACATATCAATTT
>OZ057408.1:27634823-27673672 GCA_964056735.1 Allodiplogaster pararmata
CTGTTACCACTTCTCGACTAATTTTTGGAAGTATTGTTAACAAACCTTCACTCCAGTGCTGTTGAAAGAACGAGAAGCTTGTTGACACCAGAAAACTGGTAGTCGGGTTTATGAACCCTTTTAACTATGATTTCCGAGTGAAATCAAACCAAAAAAAAATTACAGAAAAATGAAAACGAAGAAGTTGTTTAGTCCTGCAAAAAACCACAACTGGTGCACATTTTCCCACATAATTATAAAAGAGGTGACATGTTTGATAGGGCCGTATTTCAACAAAGTCTCTCCACATTCAAAGAGCACGCTTGCGGCCAGAATGTATGGGAACGCAGCTGGCCAATTCTTACCACCTTGTGGTCTCCCTCTCTGAAATCTGTTGCTATTCCCTCTCTTGCTCCTTCCAGCATTGGCGCTTTTATTCTCTGACTCTCTGTATGACATCGTCTCTCTCTACCTGGGTTGCTATTTTTCTTCCTCTCCCTACACCTCCCTCACCATCAGAAAGTCCTTCTCAACTGTTCCCACCCTATTCATGTGTATGATATGTATGTGAAAGACAGCACGTGTTGGTGTGCTGCCTGGAGCGGTTTCTGTGAGTAGAGTTGACATGGCCCTTTCTCAGCCAATCAACTGAATCGGGTAGGAATCTGCAGTCTATGTCTCTCTTTTGTCTTAATGGTACTTTGAAAAACTGTCCTAATCTTTACAAGTCTTCGCTTCTTACTGTCTTTAAATCTCTCCATCTTTCTCTTTTGATACTTGTTTTTTCTTCTGTTTTTCCTCTCACTTCTCTTTCTCTTTCTATCGCACTTTTATCTACCTTCCCATTTTCCCCTTCAAAACATCAGCTTTTGTCTCTGTAAACTCTCCCTAAGGTTCAGCAAATTGATTCCCAATGGTTTTAAAACTATTATTACTAACTTTGAATGATAACTCATCAGATACTCGAATATCTAATCATTTCACTTGTATTGTTCTGAGTTATCAATGGGTTTACTATTCACTGTTGAGTTATCAATGGGTTTACTATTCACTGTTGAGTTATCAATGGGTTTACTATTCACTGTTGAGTTATCAATGGGTTTACTATTCACTGTTCTGAGTTATCAATGGGTTTACTATTCACTGTTGAGTTATCAATGGGTTTACTATTCACTGTTGAGTTATCAATGGGTTTACTATTCACTGTTGAGTTATCAATGGGTTTACTATTCACTGTTGAGTTATCAATGGGTTTACTATTCACTTTTGAGTTATCAATGGGTTTACTATTCACTGTTGAGTTATCAATGGGTTTACTATTCACTGTTGAGTTATCAATGGGTTTACTATTCACTGTTGAGTTATCAATGGGTTTACTATTCACTGTTGAGTTATCAATGGGTTTACTATTCACTGTTCTGAGTTATCAATGGGTTTACTATTCACTATACACAAAAATATCCTTAAAGAAACTCTATTAGTTACACTGACTTCACTGATAAAAGTCATGCGCAGAAAATATCTTCAAACAGTAAGAAGCATAGCAGCAGCAAAATCTTCCGAATATATAGCAGATTAGTGTGAACCATTTTTGTATGGCGCCATTCTTACCTCAGTCTCTATTTTGCCTCTTGCTCTTTTTTCGCCCACGCTATCTCTCTCTGAGTATTTTACCCCACATTAAACTATGACGCATGTGTTTACTAAACCGACCGCTAAACCATATTATGTGGAAACTGTTGCGTAGATATATGGAAGAACTCGAGAACGCTTTGATTGTCGTTTCCATCTCTATAACGCGTACTATTTCCATCCCCCGTAAACAAACCTCTTAAAAGGCTTATATCCTGTCCCAAAGGTGGTGGTCATAATTAAGTGTGAAGAAAGACTCTCTCTCACCGATCCCATCAAGAGCAAGCCGAAAGAAAAACTGGGGAGTTTTCGTTGGTAGATTAAATCATCTTGATTGACAGCCAACCCCGCATTCAAACTCATGAGAACCGTCATGGAATCCGCTTTGCAACTGTAGAAAGAGACTGAGTTATTACTTATTTGAGCTTTCTAGGAGCTTAGTAAACTCAAGATTTCTATCTTTCGGTCTGACCACTGATACAAGAAATCTTCTTCACTAACAACATAAAAAAACATGTTTTCAACTACAAAGTCCCATACGAGGAACTGAGCTCCGATATTTTAAAATCGTGTGAACTCGTCAGAATGAGAACTCGAGCACAAAGTAGCTTTCTATAGTTCACGACTTTTCGCTCAAAAGAGTAAGTGTGTACTGAAAATCGACATTTTTCTCTCTTCATTTTGCAACTTGAGAGCTATTTAGCAGTTTCAAGCGTAGTTCGTGAGACAACTTCGACTTAAGCGTAACTTTGTAGATACAAGAAAAGCGTTAGAAATAACCTCTTACATCACTGGCTTTTCGGATTAATAGTTCAGCAGAGTGAGATGCAAATTAAAACGAGAAGAAAGGAAAAATAATGTGCTTCAGAAGAATAGGAAAGAGATACAGTGAAAAAAACAGAGTGGAAAGAGTGAGAGAGATGAGGCGAGAAAGAGTATCAGGGCATAGATAAGAGAGAGAGAGAGAGAGAGAGAGAGAGAGAGAGAGAGAGAGAGAGAGAGAGAGAGAGAGAGAGAGAGAAAGCGAGAGGGAAAGAGGAAGAAAACGAGAGAGATATAGAGAGATTGACAAAACGAAGAACATATGCCTAGGTTAAAAAGGGCACCAAGGGAACAAAAAAGTTGTTGCATCACAATATTTGACCGAGAAAGCAAACGAAAATGCTAAGGAAATAGATCACACCTTTCTCATTCATATTCTCCCTACCAGATTGTGCTTAAAACCTGCACTTGATATATTGTTTTGGAATAATCTTGTAGTTACACCAGTTTTCACCAAAAATTGCAGATCTTTTCTGTTGAAGGTCTCTTCGAGACGAATGCCCTCATATAGAACTTTTTCTTGAGTTAGTGTATAACAAAAGAAAAAAGGAAAGAAAAAAGAGAAACAAGGCACGACCGAAACTATAGTAAGGAATATTAGTTTTAGCAGATTCCGATAACGAAAAGATATAAGGAGTATCGATAACATAGGTTTTTACAACCTGGGATCGTTTTCGAGTTCTTCTGTTACGGCGAATAGTTGTTGTTAGATTGGAATATTCTTGGCATAATAGTCGTGTTATCTCAGTGATATCTGATCCCTTATCTTCTAATATCTCAGATCGTCTTCTGAACAAAAAAAATTTTTTTCGGAGCAGCATAACAGAACCTTCGAACTTGAGAACTTTTTTGTTGTTCGAATTTTTTTTTTTGGTCGTTGCTACTATTATATTTGCTCTCAAACAAAGGTCTTATTATGAAAAAAAGCTCATTGATTTCAATTTTTTCTTTTTTTGCGCTTTCAACTTCTTTTAGTTATATTTTACTGATAGAATAGCTCAAATCATAAATTAAGAACTTTAACGTTATTATTCTATAAGAGAAAGATTTCTCTAAGGAAAAGAGGTTTTTTCACCGAATTTCCCACATAGACCACAAAAAAAAAGATCTATCACTTCCAGGCGATCACTGCAGTGAAAGTGCCGTTATTTGTGATGGAGACGGCATTCGCTGCCAAAATGGTGGAACATGTCTCTGGCCTCCAGATCTAGTCGAGATGATTTGCAGGCTCGCATAAACATATCATCACTTGTTTTTTTTATTTCCAAAAGTGTTCTAGAGTTTCTCTTCGAGGTCCACGGAGATTTCCCTCCCTTGTAAATCCAGTCTAAACTACGGAAATAAAGACACTCGCTAGGTTGCTATTGGTACCGCAAGAGTGTTCAACTAAAATCTACTTTGCAGATGCCCGGAGAGCTTTGTCGGCGACAAATGCGAAACCTTGATCAGCGCCTGTTCGGTAGATTCCTGCTTGAACGGAGGTCAATGCTCCGATGTGGTTTGTTTAATGATCTTGTTATTCAGTTTTCCCCCGTTTTCTTCCAATCTTTATTTCAAAGCCTGCTTTCGTGTGTTATTCAGAAAACTTTCACCTGATTGATGTTGAGTTTCATTGAAGAAAGGTCTCCGCTGATATCGAGTAATTTGTATACCAGCGTTCACTTGAGGGACCAGCCGAGTACGAGTGTACTTGTCCACCCGGTTTCACTGGTCAACTTTGCGAAACCAACCTTGCCATCACCTCATGCACGCCTCGTTCATTCGAGCTGAACTGGGTCACGGCGAGACACGCCGATGCCTTCAAGCACCTTTATTCTAAGCGAGAAGATAAGGCGGTCCTCGGACACTGTCTGAATGGAGGCCGATGTGAGGAAACAGCTCTGACATGTATTTGTCCGCTCGGATATACTGGTTTGTCGCCATGTTTATAACATCCATGAGAAAACTTGATTCCATTTTTATACCAAGGTTAATCGTGAGATACGAGTTTTCCGATTCTTCTCGACCGTCGAAAACATAGTACTGACTTCATGAGTGTTGTGAGATGGATTGAATCAGGAGATAAATAAAGAAGTTTGTAGTATCATAACATTAATGACTTCAACTACCAAATGTGACAATGTTCAGGTGTTTTCTGCGAGACTCCCGTCTCTCAGTGCTCTGAGGAACCGTGTCTTAATGGCGGCTTCTGCTTCGCTCACTACCCCGGGGGTCCATTCTATTGCTCCTGCCAAGAAGCCTTCATAGGACGGCGATGTGAGATTGACAAAGTGAGTGGGTCAGAAAAGTAGAAGAAAATCACATGATACAACTTAAGTTCTTACGACTTTATCATTCGATCTATGAACATATTGAATTGAAAATGAAAGCAAAGTTATGAAGATAATGCACGAGTTTCTTGCAGAAGATTTTGTGAAATTTTCTAGATTTTTTTATAATTAAAAGGTAAAACTTGCAGGATGACTGCATCTTCAATGAATGTTCCAATGACAGCCTCTGCGTCGACCTGCCCGGAGGATACAAATGCGAATGTCCACCCGGTAGAGCTTTTTTATCTTTCGACGCTTTCGATTTTTTGTGCTTAAGTTTTTGGTTGCAACTCTTTCAAATAGATTTAAGCAGTGAATCTACATCTATATAGATTCAATGCAGATCCCCTCGAGCTACTGTAGATGGAAAGTTTTCTATATGCTCTGTATTTAGGATTTACTGCTCATAATAGCACAGAGAGAGAAGTTAAAGGAAACCTGGTAACTACAGCAAGTGGACTGAAAAAGAGGAAACTTCGTGCAAAGTAATATTCATGATTGGATTACTTCGAAACAGCGAAATTGTAGAATTTAACCCATTTCAGGATCTTTTTGCAATATGACCGACGCATGTTCCAAAAAGAGTTGCGGGAACGGATCATGTTTCTTCAACATAGAAGGAATCCCTGAGTGTATTTGTGAAGACGGATGGGAGGTTGGTTGAACTTTGAATTTTAATTGTTTTTAGAAATTTCGGAATAAAGAGAGAGAGAGAAAGAGAGAAAGAGAGAGAGATGATAGAACTAAAAGGGAAAACAAAAAAAGAAGATATCTACTTTGAAAAAGCAGTAGATAGAGATAAGGGACATAAGGAATAAGATATTCACAATGGAAGTAAACATATCAAAGTAAGTGTCTGAATTCCTTTGACACACTAAGGGGTCTGACTGCTCGGAAGACTTGGACGAGTGCTCTCTGGGTGTCTGCCAGGCCGGAGCCAACTGCTCCAACCTCCCCGGGACCTTCCACTGTCATTGTCTCCCTGGCACTGCAGGAGAACAATGCGAATTTGTCAGTTTGCCAGCTGACCTTTGAAAAGTTTAAAGTATTGATAGCACAAAAACATTTGAGACGAAAAGCAGTCATAACCACGTTAAAAATGTGACCTATTAACGAAGAAGAGAGCCTCAGGGAGTGAGCTCCATCTTTTTAAGATTCGAAGCACCATTTTTTCGAGGATCTATTTCCGAACGTTATTGTTTGGATGACACAAGTCTTCTAAATCGGTATGGCGACATTTTCTAATAAAAGCTCCGATCTGCGATGTGAGGAGAGTAATCCATCAACAGTAATCCCGCAAAATTTGATATAATTTCCTATTCAAGTCGAATGTTCAGAAGCTGCAACCATGCCAGGGCGAAAAGGGCTGCTGCGAGTTTGTCTGCGAGAACGACGGCCATTGTGGGGAAGACGGCGAATGCGTTTGTCCTCCAGGGCTACTACCCCCAAAGTCAGTCTTGTTTACCTCATCTCCGCTATACATTTGTCTCAGCTATACCAAGTGAATATACATGTAGATACGTTTTAAAAACGAAGGAAACGGGTACTAAAGTAAGTAGAAATTGAAAAAAATCCACGTTTCTTGAATGTGTGATATGAGCGACGCGCATCGTTGAGGTTAATTAGACAGTGAAAGTCTTTGTCGTGCCAGTGAAGAGATGCGGTGTTGTTTCGTGCAAAGTTTTCAGACGTTTCGCTTTATTTAAAGCATAGGCTTTATTTAAAGCGATATGCAATTACCCTAAAGCAGAACGAAATTGATAAAAACAAAGAGAGAAATCATAATTCACATGAAAGTTATCTCAATACAAGAGAAGAAAACTCCTAAAGAAGATAAAAAGATAATTTAGTGCGAGAAAGAAGCGAAATATTGTAAATCTCGCGTTACAAAGCGAGATAATTCAAAGACTGGGAAGAGAGATAATAGCTAGTTGAATCATTTCCTCAGCGAGTTCATTTCGGTTGTTCAGGTCGGGAGCATTGGTATTTATGAGAAGGGCTTCGGTTAAACGTCGGCGAACAATATTCGGTTCAACTTGGAGTATACAGGGTGGTCCATAAATAAAGTTACAAATGTTCGAAAACATTTCCTGGGAAAGTGACCGCACGTAGCGGTCACTTTTCTCGTTTTCCTGATCCCCCGTTTTTTTTAGTACGTGTCAAGTGAGTTGCGATTGATTCCATCGATGTTTAGGGTAATGACAGCGTCGAATCGCTTGCGCATTGCGATCATTCGCCTACACACTCTTGGCCACGCTCCTACTCGCATTGCTGAAACGCTTCGCCTGCCTCGCATGACAGTGTATCGAGCGATCAAAAGATTCGAGGAGCTTGGCACATCTTTGGACCGTCCAAGGCGAGGTCGTCCTCGCACTGTTCGCACGACACCACTCATCGAAAACGTTCGGAGTCGGATCAACCGAAATTCACGACGAAGCATCAGACAGATGGCGCAGCAGCTCCCGATGAGCCGAACTTCATTGAAACGAATAGTCACGGAGGAGCTGGGACTCAGGTCGTATCGTACACGGAAGGCCGCTTTTCTGTCGGCTCGCAACAAGTCGGGAAGAGTCAAAAGATGTCGCGACCGTCTTCGCCGTACGCAGCTAGGCGAACATTTCAATATGGTGTCCTCTGACGAAAAGCTGTTCACCGTGGAAGAAGTCCACAACTCAAAAAACGTCAGAGTGCTTGCGAAGGACGCAGAGCAAACCGATAGCAAGGGTAGAACGGTCCAACGCAGTGCACATCCAACTCAAGTCATGGTCTGCGCCACAGGAAAAACACCGCTTGTTTTTGTCGAGAAAGGCGTCAAGATCGACACGGAATACTACCTGAACATGTTCTGCAAGACGTGCTCCATCCATGGTCTCAATTGCATTTCAATCAGAGGACATGGACCTTTCAACAAGACTCAGCACCAGCCCACAAAGCTAAAAAGGTCCAAACGTGGTGCAAGGAAAGTTTTCCCGGCTTCATTACAACATCAAAATGGCCGGCCTCATCACCCGACCTGAACCTGCTGGATTATTCCGTTTGAGCCTACTTGGAGTCCAAGGTCAACTCTCGCTCCCACTCAAATATTGATTCCCTGAAGAATGCCCTTCAGGCAGAATGGGACAACATCGGAGTCGAATACCTCCGTACAGTGGTAGAGGCGTTCCCAAAGAGACTTCGAGCTGTAGTTCGAGCAAAAGACTATAGTTTGAGCTGAACTTTCGCGTGAATGTTGACATTTATGTTGTTGATAAAATATGTTAATTTGAGATGATTTTCTCTGTTTTGAAAAAAGGTATAACAATTCCAATTTGTAACACTATTTATGGACCACCCTGTAACACCGGATATAGTAGTCATGCTTGAGCCAGACTGTTTAAGAATATGTAGCATGTTGAGCAAATGCATTATCTTTTTTATATGTTTTTATCTTCTTTAGGAGTTTTCCTCTCTTGTATTGAAATAACTTTCATGTGAATTATGCTTTATCTCTTTGTTTTTACCAATTTCGTTCTGCTTTAGGGTAATTGCATATCTCTGATGATGCTTTTAAAAAAAGCGAAACGTCTGAATTCTTTGCACGAAACCACATTCCATCTCTTCACTGGCACGACAAAGACTTTCACTGAAAGTGTAATACTTTTAAGGAAACAATAATTTGTGACTCAAATTGATTGAATTTGATGCAAGGAAGTTTCTTCAGATGACAAATTCATTTCAGCTGCATGGAAAAGTCTGTTTGCACTAACGAGACCTGCCTCCACGGCGGAATTTGTCACGAGACTCCCAACAAAAGATTCAAATTCACTTGCGAGTGTCCAACTGACTTTACTGGGAGGAACTGCGAGACCGAATTGAATCCCTGCTGGTCTAGACTCTGCCTCAATGGAGGGAAATGTGTCTATAAAAATGACAGGTTGCTTTTTTACAAGATGCACACTTAAAATGAGTAATCGACTAGATAACTAAGCTATGATTACAGGGTGGTCCATAAATAGTGTTACAAATTGGAATTGTTATTCCTTTTTTCAAAACAGAGAAAATCATCTCAAATTAACATATTTTATCAACAACATAAATGTCAACATTCACGCAAAAGTTCAGCTCAAACGATCTCCTTTTGCCCGAACTACAGCTCGAAGTCTCTTTGGGAACGCCTCCACCACTGTACGAAGGTATTCGACTCCGATGTTGTCCCATTCTACCTGAAGGGCATTCTTCAGGGAATCAATATTTGGGTGGGAGCGAGAGTTTACCTTGGACTCCAAGTAGGCCCAAACGGAATAATCGAGCGGGTTCAGGTCGGGTGATGAGGCCGGCCATTCTGCTGTTGTGATGAAGCCGGGAAAATTTTCCTTGCACCACGTTTGTGCCAAGCTCCTCGAATCGTTTGATCGCTCGATACACTGTCATGCGAGGCAGGCGAAGCGTTTCAGCAATGCGAGCAGGGGCGTGGCCAAGAGTGTGTAGGCGAATGATCGCAGTTCGCAAGCGATTCGACGCTGTCATTACCCTAAACATCGATGGATTCAATCGAAACTCACTTGACACGTATAAAAAATTACGGGGAATCGGAAAAAACAAGAAAAGTGACCGCTACGTGCGGTCACTTCCTCAGGAAATGTTCTCAAACATTTGTAACACTATTTATGACCCACCCTGTACAATTGAGCATATTTGCTTATATGAAACTGAGCTTTTTTAGAACTTCGAAGAAATTATATATACGAATTGGAAGGTTACTTCTAAAACTGATAATTTCACTTAACTAATTTTCATTAAGATGAGTTTGAAGATTGTAGTTCCAATCGATGTAAAAAGTAAATTTTTTTCTCTCAGAATTGATTGCCAATGCGAAGAAGGTTTCACCGGATACAACTGTGAAACTAACATCAACGACTGTCTTCCGGGGTAAGTAATTTTTGTTTTCAAACAGCTCCTGAAGTCAAAACTTTCCAGAACTTGATTTCTAAAAAAATCATTTTTCAAAAACTTTTTGTTAGAATCGGTTTCGCCATAACAATGATTCGATGAATACTTCGACAGCAAAGAGCGAAAAAAAGACTTGTAGTTTTTGAACTCTGAGATCTTTAATTGGAATTGGAGCGAGTTATCATTACAATAAGTAAGCTTCATTATCCAATACCGTGATCCATCCAAACACTCACTTGGAAAAAATCTTAACTGGGAAAATCGAAACCAGTTTTTATAGAGCGTGTCGGAACGGAGGTACTTGCCATGATCTAATACACGGATTCCGATGTGAATGCTCCCAAGGATTCACGGGAGAAGCATGTGATGTTCACCTGAAGAGATTTGAGGAAGCTGACAAGTTTGTGATACTCAATTGCTTTTAATTTGCAAAAATTGTTTCCCGACCGAGAAAAACTGATATTTTTTCAAACATGATTCTTAAACTGCTGAAAAAAACGAAAAAAAAACAACAAACAAAAAACTTTATTACTAGAAAATGGTTTGTTCTTCATTCATTACAAGTCTTTCCTACCCGAAAGATTGAAATAAAGTACAGTTCAGAGTTTATCTCTAACGAGATTACAAACGAGCATAATTGAAAAGTTATTATGTCGTATTTCAGACGCAACAGATCCGTCTGCGCGGACTTCGGGTGCGCTTTCCTGGCGGGAGACGGCCACTGCGACCAAATCTGCAACAGCTTTGGGTGCGACTTCGATGGCGGTGACTGTTCTGCAAGGACGCAGCCATTCAGTCGCTGCGACGCCTCCTCTTACTGCGCACATGCGTTCGCTGATGGGAAGTGTGACCCAGTTGGTTCTTGTCCTCTAGTTTCATAGTTTTTCTCTTTTTTAAACAATGATCTTCGTAATCATCAGATATGCAACCGAGAAGAATGCTTGTTCGACGGCTTCGACTGCTTGTTTGAGAAGAGAAGCGGCGCATGGCGAGAGAGGTGTCCGATAAACATCCGCCACTTCTGCAGTGACAATTACGCCAACGGAATATGCGATGAGAAATGCCATCGGGAGGAATGTGGCATGGACGGTGGCGACTGCGAGAGAACCCAGGAAGAGCGAGGGAAAGACGTGAGTGAAACATGGTTTGAGTACAAATGTCATGACAATGTTTGACAGAGTCTTTGAGGTAGCTGATATCCTTGTTCTGGGTTTTGAGAGTTACTCGCATTGGAAAAAGTCGTCAAAACAAGCGGTTTTACCCAGAAAAAAAAATAAAAAAAGGTTTTACCCAGAATAAAAAAAAACTTTGTAGAAATATTTTAACAAATGTAATACAATTGATTTCCAAAATATTTAGTGATATTGGAATGATTTTAATTGCATTCCAGCCGTCTTCTGATCTAATGCTGATCCTACAAGTCGTGCCAGAGGTTATATTCCGGCGACTGCCGAATATTCTGATGCTGCTCGCCCAACATCTTAGAGCATCTCTCCGGTTAGGAGTTCGTTATTCACCACCAACTACTAATGAGAGGGGCGAGAAGAGTTAAGCTAGCTGGAGGTTTTCCAGAACTCTTTTGATGATAAAAATTTCTTCACTTTTGCTTCGAGTTTATCTTCAATAAGTTCCAAACTTCCCGAGCAGACGAATTTGACTGTAGCTAGATGCCATTAACTGATAATTGATAATAAGCACTCATTTGAAGAAAAAATATCTTTTAGAGTCCGAACTATCGATGGTGTCGATGATGTGTTTGAATGGAGCAGTCTCTATGGCGTCGGTCGAAGAATATCAACTGATTATTTTAAGGTTTTTTATTGTTCTCACCAAAAGCCATGAACTCTAAAAATATGCTCTAATTTACTAGAATTCAAAAAAATGTAAATTAGAGTATACCCTACTCCTCGTTGATCTCAAGCACCAGTTTTTTATGCCGAGCAGAGGAGCGGACTGTTCGCAGAAACTTGTGCAAAATCGTGTGGTGTGACGGGAATCGAACCCGCGACCTTACGCATTCCGGCGAATGCCACAGAGCTACACACGCACACATGATAATGCACATTTTAAGGCCCATACAACAGAGTTCTGAACGAGAGAATATTTTTTGGTTTAACAAACTTAGCAGCGGAATTTTTTGTTGTTGTTTCAACATCAAGAAAGTGTAATCCGTCTCATGTTTAGGCTTGATAGCATCACGATTAATCTGAAGATGCTGTCTCTTCGATATTGTAAGTTGTAGTCCGTAGAGATAGAGAAATGGCTGGGTTCGATTTGGCTCATTCAAATAGCTTTTGTCCGTGTGGTATTTCAATCCATTATCTTCATGAAAAAAAAACTTTTTTTTCTTGTACAGGATCAGTTCGCTTCAAATGCTATGCAGCAGTCGCGTTCCGTTTGGTCATCGGGAGAGCTAAGGGGAGTCATGGTTGTCCTTGAGGTTCTTCCATCTTAATCTATGTATGTGTAAATGACTACAAAAACCTATGGAAAATTAGTTTTAAACTTCGAAAAAAACACTCTTAGCTAAACAAAAAATGCACAACTAGTAATGCGAGTTTTTAAACTGAGTTTGCTAAATTTTTAAACTGTGATTTCGTATTTAAAGAGTAATTCTTCACTTTAACAATAGTATTGTATATTTTTGCGGACTTAATTCATTTTGAGGAGTTTATAAGTACTAGTTTAATTTCAGAGAGCTTGCGAATGAAAATCACTTCAATTGAAAACGGAGTTGACCTGAACAAAAACGTTATCATAAGCCTGTAAGAAGTGAAGATGTTGACTGTTATTCCAAAAGAGAGAGAAAGAACTGAAGTATACATATAATCTCGGAATGTGACAGGTGGATTTCTCTGAGTGCCGTGTCGATTGCTTTACGAACGCTTCTTCCGTCGCCAACTTTCTCGGAGCAGCGACTGCCAAACAGGTCCGAACTAGAATATTAACTATTTGAAAATATATAAAACGCCTCATTGGGTTGAAAAAAGAGAGCATTTGTTCAGAGTAATCGAACGTTTAGTGAAAAATGTTGATACGTGGAGTTCAAGAAAAGTCTTTGTTGCAGTCTTTATCAATGCTCGGCTTGCCAATCTATGAAGCAAAAGCAGCTCTTCGGAGCAAACCGATATATTCCAGAGGTGAGAAAATAGGCACTTGGGTGAACTCTTCGTTGAACCTATGGAGTATATCAACTGTTTCTTTTGATATACATCAGCACGCTGAGGAGACACACTGCATCTCTTGCTCTCTATCTCAATTTTTAGAATGTTTGTTTTTAGAAAGTGTTTTTGTTTTTTAAAAAGGTGGTTTTTAGACTTTCAACATTCACTGTGAGCTATCAATTTACTCTAGTCTGATTCAAACTGAAAATTTCGTTAGTTATGCGGTTTTTTCTCAGAGTCGAACTGGAATATTTTCCTCGCCTTAATTTGCTTCCTCCTGGCTACTATCGCTGGAATCGCGGTTGCAACTGTACAGACATCGAGGAAACGAGTCAAAATCCTTCAGTCGAAGGTGTGGGGGGTGCCCACAGAGCATCAAGGTTTGAAAACTTGTTTTCCGTATAACATTCACTCTTTTAATGCACCTTTCCGAATTGAAAAGGACAGCAACAGTTCAGAACCAGTAGAAAGAATGAAAAAAAAAACAGCTGAAAAAAAAATCAGATTAAGTTCAAGAGAAATCCGATTGGTAGGAGAAGCAACAGCGATAAAAAATACAGATTTCTTGATAGAAATTCAAAAAAAGGGATGCGCTGTCGAACAACTTCGAATGCTTCTTGGAAAAAAAAACTTGATTGATCATTTTAAACAATTTTTTTGTGCGAGTTACTGATACCTTGAAGCATTTTTTTCTGATATTTTCTTGTGCTTTGGTGTGCCGGTGAGACGATGCGAAAAAAACCTTACGCAAGTTTGAGGGTAATTGCTGATGATGGTATAAAAAACCGAAACGTCCGACAATAAACCAGTATTCTTCCGCATCGTCTCACCGGCACAACAAAGCACAAGAAAATATCAAAAGCTTCACGATGCGAGTAACCAAGCACGCCCAAATCATTTTTCTGAGTTGATCCTTAGCTCAGGAAAATTAAAAGTTTTTTCTCTCATTATCATGAGTGGAAAATTCAGCGAAAGAAATGGAAGCGGGTCAATACATCTTTCATGGAAAAGGGTTCCCACCATTCGGACAACCCTACAATTCCACGACTTTCAAAGGGTACCCGAACCAGTTACCGGTTAGTTTTTGCTGCTTTATTAACACTTATTGCTGTAAATAGGTCGGCCATCGTCCTGCTTGCAGTTAACTGCGATGTCGTACTCCAGCCAGCCTACTCTGAGTGTTTGCACTGCATCCACGGGTACTCTCTTCTCGGATAGCGACCCTAACCGCCGCGACCAGACTAGAGACACCCCACTTCTCCAGGCCGTAGCTATGCCAGGCCGCCTCCAGACCCCGGTTTGTGGCTTTTCTTTCAGTTATCTTGTAGGCGATGTTTTACGATGCCTGTTTACTGGGTTCGAAACCATATGAAATACAGGGCAAATGATGAAGAAAAATACACCTCGAAACACACTGGCAACAGTGGCCATTCGTGACTCTACAGCCTTAAGAGCCTGTCACGGATGGAGCCGGATCATCCAGTCCAGAATCGAGCGCGACCTCAGGTGGCGGATAGAGGGATGCCTCCCTACGAAGAATTCGTGCTGGGAGGTAGCGGGAGAAATCCCGCCGCGGACCAAAACTGGGTAGTATAGCTCGTCAAAGGAGGGCGATGCCGGACCGGCCTGGGCATCCCACCGGACAAAACATCAGCCGATACTCCGCTATACTTTTCAATGGCGAGTCGAGGCGCCAATCAAATAGCCTCTTGCCTATCTCCGGTCAACGACAGGCGAGACGTCTCTACTCCCACCCAAAACAATGCTAGGTCGGGTTGACCACCCACTCACAAGGCCTATAGCATGAACAGGTTGCTAAAACGATGTCCGCCTTCACAAGGTGCAGCATGACAGTCTCAGGACTGCAAAGGACATCAAAACCCTTCTCCGGACGCATCTTGTCCGAAGAACACGAGAACTTCTCTCATTAAAGAGAGTGTTCATAACCAAGTCTTCGATGCGGGATGCTTGCCGGCAACAACAACAACAAGAAAATTACACGAAAATCGTACTAAACTAAGAATTCGATACGGGATTCAAATAAAAAGAATCATTCTTCACAGAAAAATTCAGCCGTTTTCAAGATAGGTAGTCTTCGCTCTTCAGATTGACCAGCAGCTAGTCAACATACCGGATGAGCTAGGTCTAACTCCAGTCATCCGACTCGCCTTTGCGGTAGACTCGAAATCAGACGAGAACGTGCTTGCGGATCTCGCGACACTCGCAGCCGCTGGAGCTGATCTCAACGCACAGGACAAGGGTCAGCTTTTGTTTCGAAAACCATTTTGTTTTAGTACGATCGGTCAAGCTCGTTTATCGTACGATGCTTTTGCTTATTTTAGAACACTTCTCATCAGAGAAAACCCTTTAAAATGAGATTCTAACTAATCGTTTGAGTGCGTATTATTCAAAACACGAAGCATATTCGAGCCAAGAAGCAGTTCACCGCACTTTAATCAATAACGGAAGAACTAACATGCTTTTTAATTAAAAACAAACCTGTAAAAAAGGTTTTCAAAGCCTCTAGAGAAGCTTAAACGTCGACATTCACGGGATGTTGTGTTTTCGATTTAAATTTTTTTGCTTTTTTTGCACGCTTTTTTAACACTGAATGTTTCCCGTTTTTTCCCCCCAAAATAATCGGAGATACCTTCAGATGGTAACACCGCTCTACATTACGCCATAGTGAAGAACCGCATCTCGCTTATGCGGAAGCTGCTCCTTCTTGGTGCAGACCCCAAAATTGTGAATGATGTTAGCTACTTTTGTTCAAACTAGATTCGGGAACTGTCTGATTTTCGCCGAAAAGTCGATACGGAAGCGTTGAATAATCTGTCAACATTTTCCCGCTTGTTTTTCGAGTACTGTGCTTCAAAACGAAAAAAATTTCATTCCTTGACTCTTTTTAATCATGGGGAATCAATCGCAGGAAAACTCATCGCCTCTGCACTATGCAGCTAAGCACGGCTGGGAACGGGCCATAGATATTCTTCTCCAGCTTAAAGAAGTCCTTAAATTTGTCAGTTGGATCTTTTTTACTAAGCTTTTGAAGAGAATAAATAGAGAGTTTTTATGTCGGGAACGTGTTCATGTACGGTTACCATTGCTCTTATGATGTAGCGGTGACGGCCACGTTCTGCTTACAGGTGGATACGGTGGACGATCATGACATGACTCCTCTAATGCTCTACGCTGCGTACTGTGATCACTCCTCTGCTGGTGCTGAGAGCCTCGTCCAAGCTGGCGCAGACTTGCTCTTCCCTGGCGACAAGGTTGGGTTTTTACGGATATGATGGTTGATCCCTCAGTACAATTTTCATGAAAATCCGCCTAATCCCCTTCAGTTGAGTGCGCGATTAGAACCTCCTTCTAATGGAAATGCGACCAATTCGATAAAAAAAAATTTCACAGTTTTCTAATTTCAGAATTGTTGAAAATTTCTGTAAGATTGGGTTTGTTTACGGAAGAAAAGTATTTGGTTCCAGAGCACGAGTAACCGATACCGAGGTCGAACTGCGCTACACTGGGCCGCCATAAAGAACAATGTCTTGATGACGAGATGGCTCCTCGAGAGAAGTGCCAACCGAGATGCTCAAGTTAGAGCTGCTGTTTTTTTTAACTTGAGAGTCTCAAGGTCTCGTGAGCTAACGAGAACAAAATAAGATAATTCGGCTTAGTTTATGTTTGTTTCTTCGCAGGACATAGAAGATGTGACTCCTCTGTGGCATGCTGTGTCTCAGGGCAACTTCGAGGCGATCGAAGTACTCCTGGAGTTTGGAGCGAGTCTGGTTAGAGTATCAATCTATTTTTTGTACCTGAATGTTTTCCGTTTTAGTCAGAAACGTTATTTTCTTCAGCTTCCTCTGAGCTTCGTGAAAAAAACCTCATCTAAATAGCTAAAAGAGGAAGTAAGAAAATATGTTTTGAATTGAATGTTATGACATCAGCCACAAAAGCTTTCCTTATAATCAATCCGAGTCATGTGAATGTCTCGGATCAATCAATAATTCATTTTCAGGACTTCGCCGACCATTCGGACCGAACTCCTTTGCAGATTGCTTACGAAAAGGGCGACCAGAAGGTGAACACTAAACTATTATTGAGTTTTTCCGGTTGTTTAAAATAATGTGGAGAAAAATCCCAGTTTGAAAAATTTTAAAATTCAAGTTTTTTTCAGGATAAAACGAAACGTATTTGAGAGTAAAAATTGTACGGGAAAATAGATCTCTTGGAGTCGTTTAATTCGATGTGCTTCAGTTGATCAACTTGCTGGAAAACGCTGCACGCAATCGTCCTTCAGCACCGACTCAGGCAGCCTCCTGGAACAACGGATACCTCCCCGTTTCTGCACCCTGCATCAGTCAGCCTATCGACCAGCACCGAGAGTACAACCAGGACACATCGGGCGGAACTGTGAAGAAGCGGCCGGCAAAAGTGAAATAGGACGATTTAAAAAATTTTTTCAAAGAGACGAGAAAAGACCTTTTTGCTCGAAGAAGTCTCTCCTTGAAACAGGAGAACTTGGAACCCGCCAAAAAAGCTTTTCGAATACATTAACCCTACTCTTTTTCCAGAAAGCAGCTTCGTCCGGAAAGGGAAAGTCTCTGCTTACACCGCCTGAGTCTTCCTCTTCGTCGGTCTCAGCCTGCGATTCGACCCCCTCACCCTTTAATGGAATTGCCGTCCCCAACAGCTCCACAAACCGGAGTCTTGCTGAGACGGCCGCTGAAAACTCGAATAATCATGACGCTCAGCTGCGTCAACCGCAGCTACATAATGTGTATCCTGAATTTCGACCATTTACTGGGAGTGAAAGCCACGCCCCTCCTCTCTTTAACATGCCGCAATCGGGACTGCAGCCACCATATTTCAACTACGAATACTCGCTAGATCTTGAGAGAACGCGAAAGTCAAACGTAAGTCGAAAACGTGAAAAACAAGGAGTAAGGGCAGAGCATGGAAATTCTTCGAAAGAGATACAGATCGAGGAGGAGAGAAAGAAAGAAAGAGAGATGAAAAAAGATATATCCAAAAACCCTGTTGACAAAATATGCTAGAGATCTCTTTACGAGAAAAAATCGAAAATCATGCTGAGTGAAGTTTTTATTGTTCGTAAAAAGTATTATCATCTTTTTTGTAGGCATTTGCAATCGACTGACTCCTTTAGGTTTTCGGTAAGATAAACGGATCATATTGATAACCTAAAAATCCCGACATGAGAAACTGATTTCTCATCATAGAACTGAAACGAAAAAGATGAAGTTCGATGAGTTTCTGCCTGCAGGTGTCGCTGTCAGGGGCTTGGCCGGCTGATTCCGCCCCATAAGCTCTTTCTTGTCTGAAGTCCAAGTTGTACATACATATGTACATACGTGAATGAATAGAACTGCATCTGAATTCAGGGTAATTTTCGTTAAGATAAATGGATCATGGGTATATTGTATATTCATGGGTCAAGATCATGATAAGGGTAAATGATAATCAATTTGGGACCGCAAGTAGTGCATCAGCGCGATTTAGGGTACCTTTCTTTTTTCGATTCGTTTTGTGTTGTAGGCCGCATTATTTTTCGAGGTAAGGTCTCAAAAAAATTTTTAAATTCATAATTTGCATCGTTCATTGTGGTCATTTAACTTATAAGCACGAAAGAACTACTGAGTTGAGGACGAAAAGTTTAAGTGAGCTTCTGATTATAGACAAGCAAATGATTTTCTTTTATAATCAGTTTGATGTGTCGTGAATAAGTGTACATGATATTATGTTTTCGTCTTTCTCGATAGGAAACGTGTATCATTCTCGAGTAACAATAAAGCAATTTGATTTACTCGTCCCTATGGAAAACAAGTTCCGCTATAATCTGGAAAAAAAAACTTCATTGCAAAAAAAAATCATTGCAAAATTTGTTTTTAAAAAGGCTTGGTTTTTGAAGAAAAAAATTTTAAAGAATTATGAGGGCCAAAAAAAAAGATTAGAATTTATAGTTTTGTGAAATGTGAGCTAATTTATATTCAAATTTTTATGATAAAAGGGTGAAAAAAGGAAAATCTTCATCGACGAAAAGCTTATTTAGAGGGTCTTCAACCCACAGAAAACATGCGTATTGGCATAATCACCGTCCAAGAAAAAAAAACATGCGTATTGGCATAATCACCGTCCAAGGCACACAATAAAAGTCGAATTGTTGATAGGGCTCAACATCCAGCCAGTGTTAAAGTGTAGGGCACGATCTGCGTAAGTGGAATATTTACGCTGGTCTTCATCGAGCAGAACATGAAGGTGGATCGGCACTTCTACCTCTAAACAGTGCTACAAGAGGTTTCGAAACAGTGGGCCGATGTTCACTGGAATATATATATATATATGATCATATCTTCCAGCAAGACGGCTCCCCATCGCATAAAGCAGTCGGAAGTCACCAGAACGCTAGGAGTAGGCCCGTCGACCGTGTGTCGTGCGAGAAAACGAATGCAAAGAACTAAGGGACCCACGAGCGAGCAGACAGAGATAGAAAACTTACCGCTACTGCCACCAAGGCCAGACAACTTTTTGCCCACAATCCGAAAATAAGCACGATGGAGATGGCAGCTTCAATGGAAATTTCACCTCGCTCGATTGGAAGAGTAGTTCACGACCACCTAGGACTCACATCCTAAAGTAGAAGAAAGTGTGTCATACTAACGGATCAAATTAATAAGGCAATGGTTCAAAAAGCACGAACTCTCTAACCACGGATAAATGATGGCGAGTTGGATATGACTACCTCAGTGACGAGACCACCTCAGTGACAGCCATTACCAACGCCTATTCGCTCGTACGTGAAAACCGTAATTCGTCAAGAAAAGCCCGTTTTGAATGCAATTTCAATCTCTCTCTCTATTTCTCTCAAACTTAACCTCTCAAACTTCACACGTTATTATTTCTAGGCTTAACTCATTTTATGGGATTTGATTACCTGCTCTAGAATAACATGATACTTCTTGGGTTTTGTTTTTAACTCGAGTTGAAGAAGCGGCAGCTTTGGTTCTCAGCGCGAAAATCCACATAGAAATTTATTTATAAGAGACAAGGCTTGTGGAGATCAGAAGAAAGTTTTCATAGTATCAGTAGTTTTACCTGTGTGGGAACGTTTGGATACAGTATGAGATGATACCATATGTTTGGATAAGTATGAGATGATACCGTATGTTTGGATAAGTATGAGATGATACCGTATGTTTGGATACAGTATGAGATGATACCGTATGTTTGGATACAGTATGAGATGATACCGTATGTTTGGATAAGAGAAGCCAGTCGAGCAGATAAGAAGGCTTAGTTAGTCTTGATGTTTGCACTTGAGAACACAAACACTTTGAACTTTCTTTCTTTTTTCCTTTCTTCTCCCTGTCACTCTCTTTCATTTTCTCTCTCTCTCTCTCGCTCTCTCTCTCTCCCCCCTTTCAATCTCTTTCCCTATCTCTTTACTTTTTAAGTAAGTCCTGTTGTCTTGTATGCTGTGCTCAAGCGACTTAGTACAGGGGCTGCACTTGCCGCCTCTTTTTAGATAAGAAGTTCTCGCTTATGAGCTCCTTGTAACAAAAAAAACAAGCAGTTTTACCTCAAGTTTGAAACCGATACGTATGAATTCGCGTCGAGTTCTTGTGATTTTTTGAGTCAAGCAGAGGGATTTTTCCTGTTTTTGAGAAGACGAAAACATTGAGAGGCCTCGTTTCTCTCCAGAACAAGCTGAACCCTCCAACATATCAACAAAGTCCACCCATATGTTTGCCGTTCTCATTGCGTATGATATTCACACTATTATACCTACTAGGGCTGGACCGAAAAGGCAGGCAACCCACTTATGTCTCTTACCTGACTCATTATCCAACCTCACTACCATGAAGTAGATTATGCCTTCTCTCTGCTCTAACTACTTTTCTCTCGCCCTTTCTCTATCTTTTTTCTCGTTCTCTTTGTTTAGCTCTCAGTCGGTAACGTCTCTCTTTCTATCTATTTCTCTCTCTCTCTCTCTCTATCTTTTTTCTCGTTCTCTTTGTTTAGCTCTCAGTCGGTAATGTCTCTCTTTCTATCTATTTCTCTCTCTCTCTCTATCTCTCTCTATCTATCTCTCTCTCTCTCTCTCTCTCTCTCTCTTTCTCTCTCTCTCTACAACTTCCACGAACCAAGAACCATTTCTAAATTCTCCTCACATTCTTCCGTTTTCAACGCGATTCGTTCATGACCTAACCCGTCCGGTTAGCCCCTCATCAAGTCATACAAGACAGGCTAAGAAACTATTCAACTGGGAACAATAGAAGGAAAAGATAGTAAAGGTGGTGGAAGCAGACGGAAAGAAACAAATAGAGCGAGATTGAAATCAACTGCTGCATGAAAGAGCGATGGAGTTTTTAAAAAGTGAGAGAGAATGTGAAAGAGAGACGTATTGGGTGAAGTAGAGAGAACATGAGAGAGAAAGTCAGAATACAGTAAGAGAAACGCATAGAATAGAGTAGAGATAAAGGGAAAGAGAAAAAGAGAGAGAGGGAGAAAAAATGAGAGACACTGGAGAGATAGAAAGGAGGAGAGAGTATTTGAGATAAATTAGAAGTTACTCGAATAGACGGAAAAAAGATGGGAGTGGAAAAGAGAGAAAGAAATGAAATGCTGAGACAGACTTCGAGAGGTGAGTGATTGGAGGGAAAATGATGAGAGTACGGTGGGAAGCTCGCATGAATGAATGGAAACTACCGAGAGGTGGCCCTTTGTGAAAGTTCATATCCAAGTGTTTGGCAAAAGAGAGAAAGAGCAATTAACAAACACGAGGAGAGTAAGAGTAGATTAATGAGACCAGAGCGTAGATTTACATTAGTGAACGAGAGAGAATTAAATTAGTAAACGGAAGAGAGTAACTGAAAAAATGATAGGGAAGCAAAAAGGAGAGGGAAGTTATTTGTATTCTTCGAAAGAGAGTGGACACCAACTGAGAATTAATGAGAGGAGGTGATGAATGGCTCAATCTAAGTTCAATCTAAGTTCTCACTTTGTCTTCTCCATTTCCTCTTTTTTTGTAGCTCTTCTTCCTTCAAGGAGTGAAATGAGTATTTTTCCTCTCTGCTCCAAAAATGAGTATTTTTCCTCTCTGCTCCAAAAATGAGTATTTTTCCTCTCTGCTCCAAAAATGAGTATTTTTCCTCTATGCTCCAAAAATGAGTATTTTTCCTCTCTGCTCCAAAAATGAGTATTTTTCCTCTCTGCTCCAAAAATGAGTATTTTTCCTCTCTGCTCCAAAAATGAGTATTTTTTCCTCTCTGCTCCAAAAATGAGTATTTTTCCTCTCTGCTCCAAAAGTGAGTATTTTTCCTCTCTGCTCCAAAAATGAGTATTTTTCCTCTCTGTTCCTTTTTTTGCATACACAATTTATCATTATTAGTTTTACCCGGTATTCAAGCCTATCTATCCTACATAGAAAGCGATCAGATAAAAGAGAGTAACAAACAAAACAAAGCTAAAACAACACTTAAACAACAAAAATAATGATGAAAAACGAGAGACTAGCATGTGCTCAGTGCTAGAAGGAAATGGATTGTATCAGCTTCATGCCAATATGTCGAAAATATTCAATGGAGATTAAGGTTTAATGCAAGTTCCAACTGATAGGAAAATTCTAGAGAAAGGTACAACAACAGTAGCCCAGTCTGAAAAGGCCACGTATATTTCCCAAGAATCAGTCCCAATAACACAGCAAAACAGCTCTTTCTGACACTGAGCCGTCGACTTTTACATACGGTGGTTGTCAATTTGTTGAGTTTTGTAATCGAGAGGGAGAGAGTTTGATTACGTAGTGAAAAAGACAATAGTAAGAGGGTCGAAAAGAGAGAGAGAGTGAGAGAGAGAGAATGAGAGAAAAGTAAAGAGAGGAAGAGAGAAAGAGAGGGAAAGAGTGTGAGACAGAGAGAAGGGAAAAAAGAGAAAGAGAGAAAGACTGTGAGGTCAACAGAGGTTGATGGACAGAAGAAAAAGAATGAGCAAGAAATTATTTCTTCCAGAGGCTTGTGCAAGAAAAAAAGATGCCCATTTGACGTTTTCTGTGAAGAAAGATTCTGTTCACACGTTGGCATCACCGAGAAATCAAAATGAGCTAAGTTAAAAGTAGACAACGAGGTGCAAAGTCTCTCGATTCTTTTTTTTCGTGGTAGGAATGGAAATGAGCAACAAAAAAGGAAAATTGTTTGAACTTTTAAACTATTCATGTATTCAGTCTTTTCACGCATATAAACACAACACATTTCATTTCCTAGAAACGAAGTGAAACTCAACTCAGCATAATTATATGAATTGAACTGAAAGACACAGACTTTTTTTTTCAAATTCGAACGCTCCAACAAGCACGAGAACGCCAAAAAACGTTGGAAGGGAAAAATTGGGAGTTGTTGATATGATTCGAATTATACGGGTCCAAGGTGTCAGATTCTTGATTGAAACTGGGTTCATTATGTCGATCAGAAGAACTGTTGAGAACAGGGAGAAAATAGTTCGTCGACCGCTTCAAAAATTTTATACAAGTAAGATTTTTTCAGTGTACTTGACATTGAGACAAACGCTTTAGACAAACGCGAATGGGTAATTTTAATGGGTAATGCTAAAAAGGCATACATGTGATTTATGAATAGTAACACTTTGAAGGTATTCCTGCGCGCAAGTATAAAAGTATCCCATTCATACATACATTGATTGTATGCTCCTCCAGTATACAATCAATGTATGAATGTAATGTTTTTGAAAGTATGCCTTGATGGCTTCTCTTCCTTTTCTGGGCACTCACTTATCCAATAAATCAAACCCGCTTGACTTAGGTTGCTCTATAAACAGTTATCATCTCGAGCACATACGAGACACACACACGAGTCGTATCGAAAAGCACACATACGAGTCGTATCGGAAAGCACACATACGAGTCGCATCGCAAAGCACACATACGAGTCGCATCGAAAAGCACACATACGAGTCGTATCGAAAAGCACACATACGAGTCGTATCGAAAAGCACACATACGAGTCGTATCGAAAAGCACACATACGAGTCGTTTCGAAAAGCACACATACGAGTCGTATCGAAGAGCACACATACGAGTTGTATCGTGAAAATAATTTTACCCAGCCATTCTGAAAGGAAGGCATTATGAAAAAAATTGATTGTGAAGCGCTCTTCTTGAAGAAGGCCCTTCGGGATAGTTACAAACAAAGTAAATTTTTTTGAATGAAAAAGAAAATAAACAGCATACTTTTTTGTGGACAGCATACTTTCATAGTATATTTAGCATACTTTCATTGTATAGACATCATAGTTTCAAAGTATCCCTAGCATACTTTCATTTTATTAATAGTCATACTTTCAAAGTATGAATAGTAATAATTGTGTGCGGAATGATTTAGAATGCTTTCAAAGTATATAGTTCCAATCTAATACTTTCGAAAGTATGACTATTAGTTCATACTCTTTTTTGTACAAGGGAAAACATATTTAGCTTATTAAAATTAGCTCTACGCACTATTAGTAACTCTGAAAGTGCGAATAGAAAAACATATCACAGCCGGAGTCCTGGCCCTCTATTATTATTGTATTGCAGTTTGTGATAGTTTGTTTTCTCAAAAAATACTTTCTGAAAACCAAAAAGAGTTTGCGAAGTAAGTACGTTTTTATTACCGCAACGAGATTCTATAGACGGTGAATCTGATGAATAGCATCCTTAATTTGATCAAATAACGTTTTACCGAGCCATCGCGAAGAAAACTACGAGTGAAGTAGTTCTGAACTTTTCAGTGGAACTTATTTCAGGAATCCATATCAATCATACGCTTTTTTTACAAACAGTCTTTCTCTCTCCCTTTCTCTATCTCTCCCCCCTCTCTCTCCCTGTCTCCCCCTTCTCTCTCACACACTCTCTCTCACTCTGTATAAAAAAAATTTCAAAATTTTCTTCTCTTTTCCTCTCGCCTTGTTCATTGTTTCACAGTATTTTACTCCACATTAAACTAATACGCATGTGTTATTGAAACGACCGCCAAACCATTTATGCGGAAACTGTTGCGTAGAACTAACGGTATACGGAAGAACTGGAGATCGATTTTGATGTCTGTTCCGTTTTAATAGCGCGTACTATTTCCATCCAACGCATACAGACCTCTCAAAAGACTCATCTCCTGTCCTAAATGGGATGCTCATAATTAAGTGTGAAGAAAGAGTCTTCCCTTCAATCGCATCAAGAGCAAGCCGAAAGAAGAACTTGTGAGTTTTGATTGGTAGATTAGGCCATTTTGATTGACAGCTGATAACGCATTCACTCCCATGATAAAAGTGATGTAATCCGCCTTGCCGATGAAGGAAGAGAATGAGTTCTCACTTATTTGAGCTTTTTTGAAACTCAAGATTTCTATCTTTCGGTCTGATTTTTGCTGCTGATACAAAGAGTCTTAAAGTCACTAAAAACAAAAAAAACATCTTTTCAATTAAAAGATCCCAATCGAGGAACCGAGTTCCAGTATCAGGATCTCGAGCTGAGCTTTCAAATGCTTATCAATTGTATTGTTCCCGATGTTTTAGAACTTTTTTACATCATGCTTCTCAATTTCTTGTCTTCTGCTATCAAGTATGTTTATTTTCGATCGTTTCACTCGACCGTTCTTCTCTAAAACAAGAGTTTTTGCATAGATTTTGATTAGAAATTTATTATACGGAACGTTCTTGAGTGAATTTTTCCAAAAAAACTTAATCAAGATATTGGAAAAATTCACCACTTATTCAAAGGTGAACAAATTCAGGTAAAACTACAAAAAATACAACTCATGAGTTAACAAAACGCAATTTAAACCAAACGAACGTGCCCTGATCGAAAATTATATACCATAAACCAAATTTCAAAACTGGAGAATTCTGTTCAGGACTCCATGGTCATTGATTTTTGATATGAATTGATGATCTTTTTTCTCGAGGTGACTTGTAAGGTCACTCTCGATAGATTAAACGTGCGGCAGTTTCGAAGAAAATTTTAATATGAGATTTCGTGTCCTCGAATTTTTAGATGAATAATTTTTAATGAAAGTATTGTGGAAGTTTTTTTCTGTTTATTCAAACGGTAGGAACTTATCCATTACTCGTTAGAAAAACAAACAGCCAAAACAGCCAAGTGTGAGTAAAAAAAGCTGAAGAATCAGTCATTATTATAGCTATTAGTTTTACTTGGTAGTATTTTCAAATGGACATCATATCTCGTTGATCTTATCTAGTGTAACCGACGAATTATTATTCAAATGTATTCTAGAAACAATAATCTGAATGCTCCCTGAGTACTTGGAATGAGCAAGCGTGTTTTAGAAAACGATTAAAACGGAGCTTATTGGGGCATTCTGCTGTAAAACTCCTCATTACGAAGTTCGTGAATAGCTGTTCTCTTCAAATATTCAGTTTCTAAATTCAAATACATTTAAAAGCCTCGATAAGCACGCTTTTTGGAGAAGTTTTGCATTTGCAGGTCTAGAAAACATGAGAAAAACATACACATTTACGATGAAAAACAGACAAAGCAAAGTGAGAAGAAAGAATCCTGGATGACAAAAACCAAAGACATACAAAAGCATCGGCTTCACATATATTAGCCAATTTTTTCCTAATCTTCGGGTTAATGTTTTTTAAAATCTTCTTTTCAATGACGTTCTGACTTAGAAAAAACTTAGAAAAATCTTAACTAGAGCTCAAAAAACCTCATTTCCCTGAAAAGTGTCTATTCTCCCATCTTAGTATCGTTGTTTCTTCTCTCTTCTGGTACAACTTGATCTGATCGTCGTTCATAGTTGTATGGATTGAGATGAGGATTCCTCAAGGCCTCTGATGGAGATGTGAATCGAGAGGGGTGCTGGATCTGCAGGGAATTTTAATCGATAGATGTGTTAGGACAATCCTCGATTTTCGTGATTATGGCCGAACGGTAAATGGAAATCAACAAAAGTTTTTATAACTTCTCTCCTCGCTTCCAGATGAAGAAATTTCAATGCTTGGTCGTCGAGAAAAACACACTTAGATTGAAATCGATCTTTGTATAATTAATTAAAAGACAAGTATCAGTATTACGGCTAGAAACGCTTGGGACCGGTCGCTTTCAAAAAAGGAAGAAGTTTTTGTTAAACTCATTCATTCTGTATCAATCAACATGGAACGTGCTCCTCGACTGTCATCAGAAGCACGAGCTCAAATCTACGTGATGAGACAGCTCAACAACAGCATCAATAAGATTACCAACAAGCTTGGAAGTTCTTGTCGTCAGATTTCGTCTTACCTCGCGTCTTACCTCCAATAGTTTTCTAAAACATCTAGAGAACGTCCACGCAAACTAACGAAACGAGAAGAACGAACAATTGGCAGATGAGATTCACTGCCTCCGCAATGAATATCAAAAGAAAACTCGCCTTGAACCTCTCTAAATTTACTGTTCTATGCTCCATTATACGAAATCCACATCCAACCCGCATAAAAATAAAGAAGTCCCTGCTCTCACTATTGCCCACCATCAGGCACGCGTCGATATCGCAAGAAGTAAAATGGTTCGCAATTGGAAAGAGGTAAGTTTTTGGGAGTTCACGCACTTTAATTAATGACTTTTCAAAAGGAAAGTTGGTTCTCAGATCATCTTCTCCGATTAGAAAAAAAGTTCAACCTCGATGGCCCGGTATGGCTACCGATCCTGCTGGCGCGATCTTCAACCTCGATGGTCCGGTATGGCTACCGATCCTGCTGGCGCGATCTTCAACCTCGATGGTCCGGTATGGCTACCGATCCTGCTGGCGCGATCTTCAACCTCGATGGTCCGGTATGGCTACCGATCCTGCTGGCGCGATCTTCAACCTCGATGGTCCGGTATGGCTACCGATCCTGCTGGCGCGATCTGCACGTCACTTCAGCAGAAGGAACTGGGTCAGTGATGTGTTGGGGAGCCTTTTCTTCGTTTCGCTAGCTCCCTACTTCCTTTCCTTCTTCAAGGACGAACTTGGCGGAATACCAGGCGTTGATAGAGTCTACTCTGGTTCCATTCATGTCAAGACAACGTGCCCTCCACCTCATCTTCCAACAGGAAAACGCCCCAATCCATGCCAGCACCTCAACCCAGGCATGGTTGGCAGCCAACTTCTTGGCCTGCTCTTTCTCCCAATGCAAGTCCCATGGAAAACGTTGAGGTACTCCTAGTTCGTAGAATCTACAAAGATAACAAGCAGTACGCAACCTTAGCCGAGCTCAAGGACGTCATCGAAAAGTAGTGGGACTCGAAACACACGGGCAACAGTGACCATTTATGACTCTACAGCCTTAAGAACCTGTCATGGATGGAGCCGGATCACCCAGTCCGGAATCGAGCGCGACCTCAGGTGGTGGATAGAGGGACGCCTCCCTATGAATAATTCGTACCGGGAGGTAGCGGGAGAAATCCCGCTGTGGACCAAAACTGGGTAGTATAGCTCGTCAAAGGAGGGCGATGCTGGACCGGCCTAGGCAAGCCACCGGACAAAACATCAGTCGATACTCCGCTAAACTTTTCAATGGTGAGTCGAGGCGCCAGTCAAATAGCTTCTTGCCTATCTCCGGTCAACGGCAGGCTAGACGTCTCTACTCCCACCCAAAACGTTGCTAGGTCGGGTTGACCACCCACTTACAAGGCTTATAGCATGAACAGGCTGCTACAACGATGTCCGCCTTCACAAGGTGCAGCATGACAGTCTCAGGACTGCAAAGGACATCAAAACCCTTCTCCGGACACATCTCTCACGTAGAACAACACGAGAACCCCTCTCATTAAAGAGAGTTTTCATAACCAAAAGTAATCGATGCGGGCTGCTTGCCGGTAATGACAACAAAAAGGAACGGGATGGAATCGAGCAAGACATAATATCTGCCCTCTATGAAAGCATGCCTAACCGCATGTTTGAAATTATCACAAAAAGGCCATGCCATAAATTATCAAGCTTTTTTTGTTACTTGTTCACTGTAAATAAACTCCTAACTATCAAAATTGTTACATTTATTTTTATGATGTAAAAGTCGATTTCCGTATGATGGTATTTTTCTCGACAACAAAGCACTAAAACTTCCCATTTTTCAAAAGTGAGGAAAAATAATAAAAACTTTTTCGTGATTTCCATGTACCGTTCGGCCGCAATCACGAAAATTGAGGGTTGTCCTATCATTATGCAACGCACTGTATTTCTTTATTTCTGTTTAACTCTCTTTCTTTTCAACTCTCTTTCTTTCTCTCTCTTTCTCTTTTTCTTTGTCTCTCTCCTCCTCTTTCTCGTAATGTCTTTATCTGTTCCAATTTCATTCTCTAGCTATCTCAATCTACGTCTCTCTCTTCACTCTTCTTTTCACTACAGGGAGACCATAAATTACCTCGACAACTGTAAATGTCTGTATTTCCTTTCAAAACGAAATTCATATCTTGGTATCATACCATACTTTATCACAATATATAACCAACAGTTTTGCACAATCATGTTCGATATGGCCGCCTCTAGCGCGAACGCATGCCTTGAGACGACGCTCGTATCCACATGCCAGTGACCGCAGGTAGTCGTGGTCGAGTTCGTCCCTTGCCTTCAGAAGGGCGGCACGCAGAGAATCGAGAGTGTGGTGGTGGATAGCTCCAACCTTTGCCTGCACGACGCCCCAGGCAACGAAGTCAAGCGGGTTCAGGTCGGGGGAATTCGATGGCCATTCGGAAATGCTTTTTGGGATGTGTGTGCGCAACGACTCTTGTGCGATTTTTGTCCATTTTCGTTTTTGTCGTTAAAAATTTGTCCATTTAATTTATGGTCACCTTGTATTTCTCTGTGTGTTTCTGCTTTCAACCATATTTTGACTGAGTAGGCAAACTAACACTGCGGAAGCGCGACGGGAATCTTGATCCGTTAGAGCGACCGTAGCTGTTTCCAGATTCTGACGGCGCTGTGGTCATAGAACATGTGCACATGCAGCGCCCATTAACCATCTCACCTGAATACAATACTTTAGTTCTTCGATGTTAGCACGTGTGTTCGATATTGGTATACTATAAGATGAACCTTAATTAACCAACAAAAAAAAACCCTCTTTCCAAAAAATCCAAAAATGAATGGATTGGATTTTTGAGAAATGGGGTCCTTTCTTTGTAAGAAAGCTCAATGGAAAAGTGGCAATGACTTTGAATTTAAAAAAAAAGTTGCCTTAAACCTTGATAAAACTTTGCCGGCAGTTCTGGTCTATTGTTAAAGTTGTAGAATTGGCCGGAGAACGGAGGAAGAGAGGTCGGCATTGGTGGGAGGAGTGAGAAGGGGTTTGTTGAAGACGAAGTGAAGGAAGAGGGAGGAAATGCGAAAACATCTTGCTGTAGTCGGTCCTTCGCTGCCACTCAAGACAAACTGCCGTTTAAGTATTCTTTGGTTGCAGTCTAGTCTCCTCTTTTTTTCCTCCTCTTTGCTTTTCTCTTCCTCTATTCTCTATCTTTCTTTGCTTTCTTCTTCTTCCTCTCTTTCTTTTTTTAGTTATCTTCTCCCCCTAATCTCCTTTGTTTCTTTTATATTTTTACCTTTTTGTTCTCTCTCTCTCTCTCTCTCTCTCTCTCTCTCTCTCTCTCTCTCTCTCTCTCTCTCTCTCTCTCTCTCTCTCTCTTTCTATCTCTCTCTTTTACTGTCTTTTCTCTCCTCTTTCTCTTCGTTTTTTCCTACCATTTCCTCAATCTTGGAGCTTGTCGTATTCTTTTTAGTTTCCTTACCATTTTTTCAGACTAACAATTAGTTTGTACGCGTATGCTGTAAGAGTGAGCAGTTGCTGACTCTACGACACAGTTTACCAGGTCATGAGTTATTCTGGTCATGAGGGCGTCCCGCGAGGCGCAAATGCATCCTCGCAGCCTCTCCAGGGATTTTGCTTGACAAGTCGAGCGGACACTTGAAAACGAGTTGAGATAAATCATTGAAAACTCAAAAGTTATATATCTAGAGTTTTGATTCCATAGCAGTAGTGAGTCTTTTTGGAAGTTTTATTGTAAGTAATGAGCCATTAATCAAGGGTCATTAGTCAGAAAACGCCAATCCCATGTTTTTGTATATAGAATTTCACCTGGTACAGAAAGCAGTATTGCTGTTTTCTAAACTTTATAAAAGTCAGCAAAAAGTTCTCTACAAAACTTCGAATGGTTTTCTCTCGGTCTTTATTTTGCTTTTAAGTTGTTTCAGAACAACAAAGAAATTTTTTTCCAAAGCAAAAAATGGAAAAAGACCCTGAAATTATAAATACCATAGAAACTATAATACTCATATAATAGAAACTATATTAAACAAAATTTTGGGAATGAACTACAAAAGATCTTCAAATGCTCAGTTACACAGTTTTAAGGCAGTGACGCCTGGTAGAGAAGACAAATTGATCAAACCACCGCACGGAAAAAAGCTAGTCACCGGGGGGACTCGAACCCATGTTTTTTTCCGTGCGGTGGTTTGATCAACTACAAAAGAGTAACCCCTGCAGACATGTCCGGAGGTTTTGATCTCTGCGCTGCAGTATTTGCCGATATGCCTTCAACAATTAAACTTTGAATAAAATGGCGTTGGATAATATAATCGATTTGAGACAATATTCCGTTCTTTCCACCTAGTTGTCATTCTTTCCACCTAGTTGTCATTTATTGTTGAATTTTTCGGGGAATTTTTCCTTTTTTTGTCTTTTTCATTTCTTCACTTTTTTCTTTTTCACAAGACCAAACAATGATGAACTGAAGCCGCTTTGCAGTGAGATAATGCGTTTCGTATCTGAATTGTTGACCAGTGTATAAGAACATGCCAGTGACTTATCCAAAACAAATATGCTTTGGACATTCATTGATGTACTGCGGGAATCGCAATCTTTATTGTAGTATATCTCTTGATTAGAATAACCATTGTGTAAACCAATTCTGTAGATCTTTAACGTGATCTTTCTGGTTATGAATTCAACCTGATTATGCTCTAAGAAGCCCCGATAGCAAGCCGTCTCACCCTCGTCCAGCACGCAAGCAGAAGAGATGTTGTTCCTAGTATTCATTGTTCCGAAAAACTTTTCGAAACAGTAGTTCAAGTAAACGAATGAATTAGTCGTTCAAAACTTGTGTAGTGTAAGAAGCTCGCATTTTTCAATGTATAGAACTAATTGCACTGAATTCATTGGAAGAAATCAAAAGTGAGGTACAAAGTTATAAAAGAATATAAATTCGGTTTCTAAGTGAAATCTCAAGTCTTGTGTCGAATCTCATCTTGCAAAAGATCTCATCATGTTAGTCACATACATAAGTGTTGACTTACAGCCTTGGATCTGCCGTGTTGAGAAGGCGATTGATTCCACCCCCGAACACTCGCAGAAGATAGTCCTGTGAAGTCAGAATTTGATATTGATCCAATTCTCACCATGACCTCTTCTACGAACG
This sequence comes from Allodiplogaster pararmata, assembly GCA_964056735.1. Classification (NCBI taxonomy): domain Eukaryota; kingdom Metazoa; phylum Nematoda; class Chromadorea; order Rhabditida; family Diplogasteridae; genus Allodiplogaster; species Allodiplogaster pararmata. The sequence goes on from OZ057408.1 coordinate 27,667,115, forward strand.
CAAACGAACAAGTGTTTATAGTGATTCCGTGAAAACTCGTGGCCTTGAGTGCTTATTGTTCTCGGTCAGCCCGTCTTTAGGATCCTACGCTTCTGAAGTTTGAAGAACCTTTGTCGGACAAACTGCGTCGACATTCAGTGTTCGGTGGAAGAAGGCTGTGCCGAGAACACTGCGTGTTTCCTCGAGCGCCCAGAGGCGGTCAGATACGTCTCCCCCATAGACTGAGCGAGCGTAAACAGAGTCTTCTGAAACTGGAATTCATTGCAAAAAACGTGTTATGAGTTGAAGTTAGAAAAAGTAAGAGAGTACTAGAAAAAGATCATTCAAGAGAGAGAGAGAGAGAGAGAGAGAGAGAGAGAGAGAGAGAGAGAGAGAGAGAGAGAGAGAGAGAGAGAGAGAGAGAGGGAGGGAGAGAGAGAGAGAGAAAGAGAGAGAAAGAGAGAGAGATTCCGTTCCAGTCATCAAGTCATTCAAGTCATTCCGTTCAAGTAATCAAAGAGTTCTTTTCAATGACCATCGAGGAAGAAAGTATCGAAGTTGAAAGTGCCGGATTGCACTGGAAAGGAGTTTGTAGAGCCCGAGAAACAGTCATCGAGCGAGCGGTGGTAGGACTTGAAACACACACTATGTCATTATCTGAACACAAACTGCACGCCATTCACACACACGCCACACACGCCATTCACGCCAGTTCATTACTAATGCACGCCACTGCGCGGGGAAGAGAGAAAGAATGTTTGACGCCTTATTATGTTGTTTTTTGATACGGTCTCGTTAGCCTAAGCCGTACGGCTTCTTTAGCGTGAACTTCTGCCTAAGCCTAAGCAGAAAAAAACATGAAACAACTTTTTTTTAAAAACTAAATAAAGCGCATGGGCCAAAGTTAAGAATTTCACCGCGCAGTGGCGTGCATTAGTAATGAACTGGCGTGAATGGCGTGCATGGCGTGCATTAGTAATAGCCAAAACGCAGTACAATCAAATTAAGTATTCGTGCGCTAAAGTAATATTGTCGCGCAGACGTATGTATTTGAAGACTCTTTTAGTTGAATTTTTTTTTTTTTGCGGTTTTCAGAGTTAGCACTCTATCAAGCATATATAGAGTTAGCACTTTCTCAAACATGCATACAGTTATCCCCTTTCTCGAACATACTCATAAGATGGTCACGCCTGCTTGACAAAAAAAAGTGACAACAAACTCAATGTTGTTAACTTAGGAGACATTTCATTGTTCGTAATTTAGTATTTATGGAATAATTTATTGTTGGAATTTCGAAGTTGGTTTTATTGTAGTTGAAGTCCTTTTTTCGGTTTTGTTTTGTTTGTTCAAAAATAAATCGTTCAATCGATCCCGAGTCATTACCCCTTACTTCAAAGAGGCTTGACCTCAATATACCTTACCACTGAACCACCACTAATCAATCTTTTCAGGAAGTAAGTTGTGTAAATGGTGCATCGGCCGGGAATCGAACCCGGGCCGCCCGCGTGGCAGGCGAGCATTCTACCACTGAACCACCCGGTATAGTGTGTTGTATTCTGGATGGAGCTAGTTTTGATTTGCTCATGATGAGTATGGGAGGTTCTTTCATAGTGACTGCATAAACAGCGGCTCCCAGAGCGAGAGCGGATGCATCTGAAAAGGCGACGAGAAATATGTGACCTTTGAAAGGAGTGACGCGTGGAATGGACAAATCGATTTGATTCAGGTTCTTTTTGATTTGAATCCATTCCTTTATTTTGTTCTCCTGTATTGGGGCATCCCATCTATGTTTTTCTTTCCATATTTCTTGAATGAACAGTTTGTAAGGGAGCATAACAGGGACGAGAAGTCCTAGCGGGTCAAAGACACTGGAAAATTCGCTTAACATAGTTCTTTTGGTGGGGTTCGTGAAATTCTCCCCCAAATCGATGTTGAACTTTATTTTGTCTTCAACGTTGTCCCACTGTACTCCTAACAGTTTTTGGTCGCCAGTCTTTCCCCTGTCTTTCTCAGGTATGCGCTCTGTGAATGTGCTTGTACTGCATGTGAATTCTCGGGCATTCATTCCCATATCGGCAAAAACCTCTTTGATTGTGTTGTAGACTGTCCATAAATTCATTTCGCTGACGTCGATGATCAGATTGTCTACGTAAGTGTTGGCTAACACGCGTTCAACTATGGTTTTGCGTTCCGGGGTGAGATTTGTCTGAAGTAGTTCCCGCTTCAAGTGGTAGTTGATTGTTGACATGAGTAAGTATGGGGACTGTGCCGCTCCAAATGGAACAGAAGTGAATCTGTAGGTGATGACATTTTCATTGGATACTGGCTTACTGATGTCTTTCAACCAGAGAAATCTCAGTAGATCCCGCTGATCTTGATGTATTCCCACTTGTAAGAATGCTGCTTGAATGTCCGCTGTCATCAATTTTTCTGCGGCTCTAGCTCGGATCAGTAGCCTTGGGATGTGTTCGATGAATGATCTCCCGGTTCCCATGCACTCGTTCAGAGACAGTCTACCTTTTTCTTTCGCTGAGGCGTCAAACACCACTCTGATTGGTTTATCTGGTTTGTCTAGGCGGAGGACTCCTTGGTGTGGCAAATACGATATATGAGAGCCGTCTATTTGACCAGGTTTCACCTCTTCTATTTGTTTCTCGTCTAGGTGGTTCCTAATCACCTTGTCATATTCCTGCAACATTTTTTGCTTCGAAAATTTCAAGGTATTGGCTTTCAGTCTTTTCCATGAGACATTGTAGTTTTCACTTAGATTGGAGATGTTTTCTTTCAAATAGTACCTGATAGTGTATCTGCCGTTTTCGAACAAAATGTTGTTTTCGAAATGCTTGTCTATTGCTTGAAGTTCTTTTGACTTCAATTCTTTTTTCCGTTTCACCGCTTTCCATTTCATCAAGTCCCAGAAATCGTTCCATACCTAGTTCGAGGGAGGGAATTGTGTTTTCAATGAAGAGGTATTTGAAACAATTGTAACCGAAGTTGAAGCAATTGTAAACAGCAGACCTCTGACGGAAGTCCCGAACGAAGAAGAATTCATAGTCATCAGACCAGTGGATTTCTGGCAACCAAAAATTTGATCAGGACTGCATCTTTCTCAGAACTCTATTGAGAAAGACGAAGACTATATTCCTAACGACGCGTCAATGAATTCCAAGCGAGAAATCTGGAGAAAAATTAAAGATACAAATCAGTATCTCGAAAAAATCCACAAGGAATGGGAAAAAAACTTATCTGATGCAGTTGAGAGACAGGTGCGAATCAAACATGATTGAAAGCTCAGGAAGCAGAAAATTTCCTCGAATCGGTGAAATAGTTCTGCTGAATGATGAAATTATGCCAAGAGGCAGTTGGCAAATCGCCAAAATACTGGAGGTATCAGAGAGAGCCGCGAAATTGCTTTCGCCGTCTCATAGAGTCATATCTCGCCCCTTAAACAAAATCATCCCACTAGAAGTGTTCAGCAATTACGACACTAATAATTCGCTCGAAGAAAATGATGTAAATCTTAACAAATTGAGATTTCAGCCACCGCGAGCCTGCAAAAAGCTGGTGGACTACGCCGCTGGCCCGCAGACCGAAAACTCAGAGGATAAAGAGGTCTGAGTTACCGATTCCCATTGAAAAATGGTTGAGAAGGACAACAAAATTTCTTCTCTCCTGTTACAAAATCATTGATGTTAAATTTATCATAAACCTGTATAATTTACATTCAAGAAAATGAAACGGAACGTGTCATTCACGGCGAATGAAGTTGTAAAATTGATACAACTGTACTCAAATCACTTCTCGGTTACGGGAATACACCCTCTATAACCTCCACTTATTACTTCAGATATGATGAGGCTTGATAGCCTTTGAACGATGCCTGCCACGCGGATTCACAGAATGTTTATCTGAGCAACTTTATTAACAAACACCAAAGCAACAAATAACCAACGAACAAACTACTAGAGAGAATGAGGAGGGTAAGAAGAGAATTTGAACAACTAGTTAATTAGAAGTTCTAATTAAGAAGAAGATAATTTGATAACTAATCAAGTATAATTTACTTAACTGTGCGGCTGGAATTAATCAGTGAACCGAACCTAGAAACCTTTAATATTGCCGACGACTTCTCTGTATCGATCGACGCAGACGAGTTCCTTTGTCTTAATGACGAGGAAGAGCGGGAGAGTTGGGGACAGCGTACCTCAAACTTGGGTAATTAAACCCGTGTTCTATTGCATAGATTAATTTCCGAGCCGCACGACAATTGATAAACGCGAATCGTCCTAGACATACTCGAAATCTATGGATTAGGAAATAATAGCATTCTTAAACTAGAACACTGAGTATTTAACGCAACTCTAAGAACTCTATTTCGCTCTAGAATACTAAGAGTCTGTCAAGACGAGGCTAGAATTTCTATTCTTACTTAAAATACTAAGATTCTCTTAGAACAAGGCTAGAAACTCAAATAGCAGTCTATAAGAGGATGAAGAATTCCTAGAATAATTGAGTATTCTATCGAGAAAACTATAAATAAATGGAAGTAGAACAAGGAACATAAAGGATAAAATTGCCATTTTAGGCCAGAGAAACATCTAGAATAATAAAATGTTTGAACATGTCTAGAGAAGAGGGAGAGTGCACTCGGGCCGCACTATAATTAATAATTAGGTCAGTGCACTCGGGGACGCACTATAATTAAGAACTAAGTCAGTGGTAATCATGATGAATGATTACATTGGGGCCACCTAAAGAAGAAGGTCTAACTAAGTCCTTTTTATGAATGGGTTCTCCTTGCACGTGGCGCCATTGTGCGCGTCCCGAGCAGACGCTCCGCAGTATGGGCAAGTAATGGGGGGGGGGGGGCAAACGTGGTCCTTGGATCTGAAATTCAAGCACCTAGTGCATCTCTCTCTGATCTTCAGCAGAGAGAGACGGTCTTCCCATTTGGGTATCGCTCTGCACACTACAGCCTTATGACCAGGTAGGTTGCAGAAGATGCAGCTGACCTCTCTAGGTCGGGACGGGGTTTCTAGCGAGTCTGTATCACTACGGAATCTCTTCCTGTAATCGCGGTTCGACGTATATCTTGACGAGTCATCGTTGTTGTTGCGGGTATGCGATGTTTCCGTAATAATTGACCGCCTACTAGAACTCCCCAACACTTCAGTTTCAAGGGAACGCAGCCGACCGAGAACGACCTCCATATTGATGTCTAACTTATCGAGCTTGGACAAGACGAGGGGTATATCTTCAAGTTGGAGAAGTCTATGATGAATTGCATCCATTGGTGGTTCAGTGGTAGAATGCTCGCCTGCCACGCGGGCGGCCCGGGTTCGATTCCCGGCCGATGCACCATGTACTCAAATCACTTCTCGGTTACGGGAATACACCCTCTATAACCTTCACTTATTACTTCAGATATGATGAGGCTTGATAGCCTTTGAACGATGCCTGCCACGCGGATTCACAGAATGTTTATCTGAGCAACTTTATTAACAAACACCAAAGCAACAAATAACCAACGAACAAACTACTAGAGAGAATGAGGAGGGTAAGAAGAGAATTTGAACAACTAGTTAATTAGAAGTTCTAATTAAGAAGAAGATAATTTGATAACTAATCAAGTATAATTTACTTAACTGTGCGGCTGGAATTTAATCAGTGAACCGAACCTAGAAACCTTTAATATTGCCGACGACTTCTCTGTCTCGATCGACGCAGACGAGTTCCTTTGTCTTAATGACGAGGAGGAGCGGGAGAGTTGGGGACAGCGTACCTCAAACTTGGGTAATTAAACCCGTGTTCTATTGCATAGATTAATTTCCGAGCCGCACGACAATTGATAAACGCGAATCGTCCTAGACATACTCGAAATCTATGGATTAGGAAATAATAGCATTCTTAAACTAGAACACTGAGTATTTAACGCAACTCTAAGAACTCTATTTCGCTCTAAAATACTAAGAGTCTGTCAAGACGAGGCTAGAATTTCTATTCTTACTTAAAATACTAAGATTCTCTTAGAACAAGGCTAGAAACTCAAATAGCAGTCTATAAGAGGATGAAGAATTCCTAGAATAATTGAGTATTCTATCGAGAAAACTATAAATAAATGGAAGTAGAACAAGGAACATAAAGGATAAAATTGCCATTTTAGGCCAGAGAAACATCTAGAATAATAAAAATGTTTGAACATGTCTAGAGAAGAGGGAGAGTGCACTCGGGCCGCACTATAATTAATAATTAGGTCAGTGCACTCGGGGACGCACTATAATTAAGAACTAAGTCAGTGGTAATCATGATGAATGATTACAACAACACTATTAAAAGCATTAAACAAGATCAATAAATTAAAGCAATTTTCCCCTGTCCAGTATGGAAACCAAATGTCCCTTACATTGTAGATGGACGAAGACAACTTCGTCACAGAGACTCAGCTTCTCAAGGAGGCAAATGATGACATGAAAACCCATACGAAGGCTCTGGAAAAGGAAAGGCACAAGAAGAGCAGTGAGAGAACAGACACACTCGTTCGCCAGCTGCAAGGGACGGTCATCAAGTTACTTCAAGACC
>OZ057408.1:27673811-27829796 GCA_964056735.1 Allodiplogaster pararmata
ATCGAGAAGTCAACTTGGGAAGAAGAATTGGAGCGGAAGAAAGAGGATAGAAGAAGAGAGCACAGGATTCCCCCGTCTTACGATCATCGCCGCGACAACAGAAGAGGACTCTACGGACGAGGAACTTTCCGAGGTCGCTCACAGCCCGTCAGAAGAGATGAAGAAAGAAAAGTCTGCCGCATCTGCCGAAGAGACCAACATGACGAAGTTATTTGCCCCTTATCATTGCCGGATCGTAGAGTCATAATTGAGAAGTTCAACATGTGCCATAAATGTCTGTCCCATAACAATGATAAACATCACTGTGTAAATATGGCTTTCTGTCCCCTCTGTGGGATCAAGGGCGGTCATCACGCGTCTCTTTGGAGTGATGGCCACACGCCACCTTAAATATTTTGACTCAAGTTAAAATGTAGTTTGACCATATATATATATATATATATATATATATATATATATATATATATATCTCAAACTTTCTCAAGTTTCTGATCTTCTTTATTTAACACAGCATTCTTAAATGCTCGCTTATTTTAAAATTAAGCATTTCATGTTTCCGGCTTTTTAGCAATAATTTATGTTTTTTTTTTCTCGTGGGGGGAGTGACAACAAACTCAATGTTGTTAACTCGGATATTAGGAGACATTTCATTGTTCGTAATTTCGTATTTATGGAATAATTTATTGTTGGAATTTCGAAGTTGGTTTTATTGTAGTTGAAGTCCTTTTTTCGGTTTTGTTTTGTTTGTTCAAAAATAAATCGTTCAATCGATTCCGAGTCATTACCCCTTACTTCAAAGAGGCTTGACCTCAATATACCTTACCACTAAACCACCACTAATCAATCTTTTCAGGAAGTAAGTTGTGTAAAAAAAGATTACCAACGGACAGTAACGGAGTATTCAGACTAACGGCAGAAACCAATTTTAGAAATAGAGACAAGAACGATTACGCACTTAACGAACTTGTTTATGATTATGCCACTCTTTGTCCTACAAAACACTTGTACAAAAATCAAATTTTGATCATAATGTTGAGAAGAAAAAACAGTTGAGTTAAGTAAACATAGCTTGTTAAGAGAATGAGCCAACAAATTTCTATTAGCCTCGGAGCAACCTGGAATGTGTCAGCGATATTATTGTAGATCGTCGGGTTTTTGAAGTCCTCTGGAATTTAAATACATTTTTAATTGCTATTTTGTGTTCTTCAGGTTATGACACGAAATACAAAAAAATCTTGTTTTGAAAAAAAACCACTCGGTAAAACGAATCCAATACTATTTCAAGCAATTGAAATGGTTTGTAAAAAGGGGACCAAAAATCATTCGTTGATATACCGAATGATTTTTGGATATATTTTGTTATAAACCTCGCTGATTGACAGTAGCTTCGATCGGAATCTCATTAGATATCCGTAGAGACTCAAGAAAGCATCCGTCGAAGGCTCGTCGCTCCTCTTGGCATCTGAAATCACTGCCTTACAAGGGGAAAACGTGCATTAACTGTACTCTCATTCTCTCATTCTCTGTCTGTGTGTCCCATATCTCGTTCCATGTATTCTTTTCGTTTCATTCTCTCTTTTTTTTGCGTTTCTGTTCATCTCTTTCTCCCATTGATGCTCTCTCTCTGTTCTTTTTCTCTGGTTTTCGCTCTCTTTCTCTTCATTATCAGTAGTCCTCTTTATCTTTGCCTCTCTCTCTATTCCTTTCTTTCTCTCTTACCACTCTCTCTCTTTCTCTCTCTTTCTTTCTTACCACTATCTCTGTCTTCCTGTCTCTCCTTCTCCCTCTCTCTCTCTCTCTCCTTCTCTTATTCTACTTTATATAAAACGACATACGATGGTCTCCGGAAGCACGCGGCGAATCCAGACGCTTTAATCTCGGCCAGCTGCTTTTCATAGTCCTCCACAGCAGCACTGCAGCGAGTGATCTGCTCTCCGCAATACATCTGACCCTCCACGAGCTGCGCGAAGAAGAATATCTTTTATGACTACATTTTTCTTAACCTTCAAGTGGCGAAGCAATTGTGAGTTTTTCCCTTCCATAATTGCTCGGTCCCGAAAAGAAATTGGGCAACCCAGGCATCTTTTTTTTAGATTGTCAAATTGCTAGGTGCAACAAATGTGAGGAGCAGTTTTGATTTTGATAAGCGATGCTAACTTGGCTGTTCTACTTTATTCCTTATACGCTATCACGATGTCTCCCGTCTCTTCTGGCTCATCCCTTCAAGTTTCTCAGAAACTCTTAAAACCTTGAGATATCCAGATATTGCACGGTTCGGTAACTTCTTTGTAAACGTAAATCTCTCTTACTGACGGCCTCAATCTGAGAACTAAGGAACCAATAAACTGACTATGTTTTCCTGAAGAAGCAGAAACATTAGGAAAGCGAGCAGCATGAAGTTCAAATCCATCCTCACCTCAACGAAATGCTTCAAACTTATGGTTAAACAATCGAGCACTATTTTGCATGGGTACAAAAAAATCAATCGCATAATCAATCGCTTAAGTACATAATGCGCACAAAGGAAAGTAACATGGAGATTTCCGATTTAAACTTACGGATAAAAAAAAACTTACTTAACGAATGTCAGAAATAACAGAAATAAAGTTATTCTTTCAGATCACTCGGCGATTATTATTTTTATCACTGCTCAAGTAACGACTCAAGAAAGCCCTGGGTGCTCAAGTAACGACTCAAGAAAGCCCTGGGTGCTCAAGTAACGACTCAAGAAAGCCCTGGGTACTCAAGAAAGAAAAAAAAAACTCAAGAAAGGTCAGGGTGCTCAAGTAACGACTCAAGAAAGCCCTGGGTGCTCAAGTAACGACTCAAGAAAGCCCTGGGTGCTTGACGACTTCACTGACTCTTGACTCAAGAAAGCCCTGGGTGCTTGACGACTTCACTGACTCTTGACTCAAGAAAGCCCTGGGTGCTTGACGACTTCACTGACTCTTGACTCAAGAAAGCCCTGGGTGCTTGACGACTTCACTGACTCTTGTACTTTTTCTATGTGACTTTCTATGTGACTTATAGCGATCCTGAGTTTAGCAATAGACAAAATTCGAGCTCATATAAGACATAGATCATACGCGAACAGCCTGCATAATAAGTAGTTCATCTATGGTGTAAAAGAGTTGCTGTATGCTCCACCTTGTTTTGCTCGTGGGCAAGGCTCGCGGACAAGGGTAAATAGAACCTGTTAATGGTGTTTACTCTCGCATTTCATGTGGAATAATGGAAGAAAGGATAGTGAATGAAATAGAGGATCACTAGCGACGGCTAGAAAAAAAAGTGAGAAAGAGAAAGAGAAAGAAAGCAAGAAAGAAAGAAAGAAAGAAAGAAAGAAAGAAAGAAAGAAAGAAAGAAAGAAAGAAAGAAAGAAAGAAAGAAAGAAAGAAAGAAAGAAAGAAAGAAAGAAAGAAAGAAAGAAAGAAAGAAAGAAAGAAAGAAAGAAAGAAAGAAAGAAAGAAAGAAAGAAAGAAAGATAGAAAGCAAGAAAGAGAGAGAAAGAGAGAGAAAGAGAGAGAGAAAAAGAGAGAGAGAGAGAGAGAGAGAGAGAAAGCAATAGAGAAGAGAAACCACTGTAAAGTTGTCAAAATATACGTATGAGAATCAGAGACGGGAAAAGACAGAAAAAGAGTGAGACACAAAGAGAAAAAGATAAGGAGAGAGATATACTCGAAAGGTTTAGGTGAAGAAAGAGGTTCAAGAAACCTTTGTAACAAGTTCACACTCATTTTGAACGGGACGATGAATTGAGATGATTTGTGTCCATTGGCCTCTAGTCTATTCATCCATCACTTTCGGATTGGATCTGCTTGAGTAATTTCTTTCCCTAGTTCTAACTCTCTCACATATTTACTCGCCTGTCTCAGAAGTCACTTAGTTCTGTTGTCGCGTTCCAGTGATCCGCGTAGAGGGCTCAGAGTAACCATAAGTACTCAGTTTATTAAGCCCTATGTTCAAATCAGTCGAGGGTGAATTGTTGAAGAAAAAAAATTCTTATACTCTAGAACATCTTAAACTCAGAAAAAGTTATTGGAACAGAGAGCTCATGGAACTGCTTACCTTATCAAGATCAGGTAAAAATTCTGATGCTCAACTGAACTAAATATCAAGATCACCCATGCCTTCACGGGTTTTACGTGCTTCTTTCTCATGGAAAATCAAAACTAGTTATAAATTTGCAAAGATGCTGGTAAACTCTCAGATATTTACTCGCCTCTCTTAGGACTTCTGAAGCTTCTATGAGAGGCGAGTTACGCATTCTCCCTCAAACAGAACTCGCCTCTCATAGGAGTTCTGAAGCTTCTATGAGAGGCGAGTTACGCATTCTCCCTCAAACAGAACTCGCCTCTCATAGGAGTTCTGAAGCTTCTATGAGAGGCGAGTTACGCATTCTCCCTGAAACAGAACTCGCCTCTCATAGCAGTTCTGAAGCTTCCATGAGAGGCGAGTTACGCATTCTCCCTCAAACAGAACTCGCCTCTCATAGGAGTTCTGAAGCTTCTATGAGAGGCGAGTTACGCATTCTCCCTCAAACAGAACTCGCCTCTCTTAGGAGTTCTGAAGCTTCTATGAGAGGCGAGTTACGCATTCTCCCTCAAACAGAACTCGCCTCTCATAGGAGTTCTGAAGCTTCTATGAGAGGCGAGTTACGCATTCTCTCTCAAACAGAATTCGCCTCTCATAGGAGTTCTGAAGCTTCTATGAGAGGTGAGTTACGCATTCTCCCTCAAACAGAACTCGCCTCTCTTAGGAGTTCTGAAGCTTCTATAAGAGGCGAGTTACGCATTCTCCCTCAAACAGAACTCGCCTCTCTTAGGAGTTCTGAAGCTTCTATGAGAGGCGAGTTACGCATTCTCCTTCAAACAGAACTCGCCTCTCTTAGGAGTCAACCGGGCACTCCTCTAAAGTAAAATGAAAGTTTTCTAAACATCGCCTGCATTCAAGGGACGAGCAGGAAACGTGCAAACTTACGCAACATTGGTTACGCCTTGCAAACTTACGCAACATTGGTTACTTACGCAACACCTTACAAGCTAATTCACCGCGGGCTCACCATCGCCAATGGTATCACCATTGTCGTTAGCGAACATCTATGTTGCTGAGGTCCAGAGTCTCTCCGACCGACCGTTTTATGTTCGTCGCCAGATGATCGTCATACCCACACGTACCCATGCAGATGATCGTCGTACCCACATGCACCCATGCAGATGATCGTCGTACCCACATGTACCCGTGCAGATGATCGTCGTACCCACATGTACCCATGCAGATGATCGTCGTACCCACATGTACCCATGCAGATGATTGTCGTACCCACATGTACCCATGCAGATGATCGTCGTATCCAGATGTACCCATGCAGATTGTTGTCGTACCCACATGTACCCATGCAGATGATCGTCGTACCCACATGTAACCATGCAGATGATCGTCGTACGCCCATGTACCCATGCAGATGATCGTCGTATCCACATGTACCCATGCAGATTATCATCGTTCCCTCATGTACCCATGCAGATGATCTTCGTACCCACATGAACCCATGCAGATGATCGTCGTATCCACATGTACCCATGCAGATGATCGTCGTACCCACATGTACCCATGCAGATGATCGTCGTATCCACATGTACCCATGAAGATGATCATCGTACCCACATGTACCCATGCAGATGATCGTCGTACCCACATGTACCCATGCAGATGATCGTCGTACTCACATGTACCCATGTAGATGATCGTCGTACCCACATGTACCCATGCATATTATCATCGTTCCCTCATGTACCCATGCAGATGATCTTCGTACCCACATGTACCCATGCAGATGATCGTCGTATCCACATGTACCCATGCAGATTATCATCGTTCCCTCATGTACCCATGCAGATGATCTTCGTACCCACATGAACCCATGCAGATGATCGTCGTATCCACATGTACCCATGCAGATGATCGTCGTACCCACATGTACCCATGCAGATGATCGTCGTATCCACATGTACCCATGCAGATGATCGTCGTTCCCACATGTACCCATGCAGATGATCGTCGTACTCACATGTACCCATGCAGATGATCGTCGTACCCACATGTACCCATGCATATGATCGTCGTATCCACATGTACCCATGCAGATGATCTTCGTTCCCACATGTACCCATGCAGATGATCTTCGTACCCACATGTACCCATGCAGATGATCGTCGTATCCACATGTACCCATGAAGATGATCGTCGTATCCACATGCACCCATGCAGATGATCGTCGTATCCACATGTACCCATACAGATGATCGTCGTATTCACATGTACCCATGCAGATGATCGTCGTACCCACATGTACCCATGCAGATGATCATCGTACCCATGCAGACGATCGTCGTACCCCCATGTACCCATGAAGATGATCGTCGTATCCACATGTACCCATGCAGATTATCATCGTTCCCTCATGTACCCATGCAGATGATCTTCGTACCCACATGAACCCATGCAGATGATCGTCGTATCAACATGTACCCATGCAGATGATCGTCGTACCCACATGTACCCATGCAGATGATCGTCGTATCCACATGTACCCATGAAGATGATCTTCGTACCCACATGTACCCATGCAGATGATCGTCGTACCCACATGTACCCATGCAGATGATCGTCGTACTCACATGTACCCATGCAGATGATCGTCGTACCCACATGTACCCATGCATATTATCATCGTTCCCTCATGTACCCATGCAGATGATCTTCGTACCCACATGTACCCATGCAGATGATCGTCGTATCCACATGTACCCATGCAGATTATCATCGTTCCCTCATGTACCCATGCAGATGATCTTCGTACCCACATGAACCCATGCAGATGATCATCGTACCCACATGTACCCATGCAGATGATCGTCGTACCCACATGTACCCATGCAGATGATCGTCGTACTCACATGTAGCCATGTAGATGATCGTCGTACCCACATGTACCCATGCATATTATCATCGTTCCCTCATGTACCCATGCAGAAGATCGTCGTATTCACATGTACCCATGCAGATGATCATCGTACCCATGCAGACGATCGTCGTACCCACATGTACCCATGCAGACGATCGTCGTACCCACATGTACCCATGCAGATTTTTGCTCAGAGGAAGATCTTCTCATCGGCGGCGGTTATCTGAATGGACATTCTGATGGAAACGTAACGGCGATAAAAATATGAGATGAGTAATACCGATTTACAACGGATACTCGACTTTGCGGGTGTTCCTGTAATACTCGAAACTTGAAAATTTTATTTTTCAAACCTTTGTAAAACATTCAAACTCTATAAGATTATACTTCATCACTCATTAAGACTTCATTCTGTAGATCTCATGCACACAAACACGATAAAAATTGAAACTGGACGAGAAAATATATTTCCCGACCATTGTTCGTCAAATGGCTGTTCAAGAACGTCGTCAAATGGCTGTGATTCAAGGTTAACACGCTCGCTCCCGGATAGAGGAGAGATGGTAGCATGGGTTCGAGTCCCCCCGGTGACTAGCTTTTTTCCGTGCGGTGGTTTGATCAATTTGTATATAAAGTTATTTAAATGTTTCAGTTTCTTTTTTCTGTTCCAATATTTATACATTATATTGGGTTTAAATCTTCCTCGCGCTCAATCCCGCTCCACTACCGGATATTCGATCCCTACAATGAGTTGCAGAACTAACCTAATTTTTGTATACTTGTTGCTTTGTATACAGAGATATAAGAGACCAGCCGCTCAAAAAAGACGAGGAACCGATTGATAAAAATTGAAACTGGGACGAAAAAACATGTTTCCGGACCATTGATCGTCGTCAAATGGTTGTTCTTGTGTGATTCAGAATTTGAAAAGTGTATATAAAGTTATGTAAATGCTTCAGTTTGTTTCTGTTCCAATATGTATACATTATCTTGGGTTCAAATCTTCCTCGCGCTCAATCCCGCTCCACTACCGGATATTCGATCCATACAATGAGTTGCAGAACTAACCTAATTTTTGTATACTTGTTGCTTTGTATACAGAGATATAAAAGACCAACCGCTCGAAAAAGAGGAGGAACCGAGTGATAAGTAACTATGTCATCTCGAAAAAGAGGAGGAACCGAGTGATAAGTAACTATGTCATCTCGAAAAAGAGGAGGAACCGAGTGATAAGTAACTATGTCATCTCGAAAAAGAGGAGGAACCGAGTGATAAGTAACTATGTCATCTCGAAAAAGAGGAGGAACCGAGTGATAAGTAACTATGTCATCTCGAAAAAGAGGAGGAACCGAGTGATAAGTAACTATGTCATCTCGAAAAAGAGGAGGAACCGAGTGATAAGTAACTATGTCATCTCGAAAAAGAGGAGGAACCGAGTGATAAGTAACTATGTCATCTCGAAAAAGAGGAGGAACCGAGTGATAAGTAACTATGTCATCTCGAAAAAGAGGAGGAACCGAGTGATAAGTAACTATGTCATCTCGAAAAAGAGGAGGAACCGAGTGATAAGTAACTATGTAATTTTTTTTGCAAATAATTGAAAGAACTTGAAAAGGCGTGTATGAATATCAAATTAAAAACACTGTCAATAGAGACAATAATAGAAAAAAAGTCATACAACTGCGTGTTGTATCTCTGAACTCTGAACAAATTAGTTCGATAACCAAATTAACTCTGAACAAATTAGTTCGATAACCAAATTAACTCTGAACAAATTAACAAATTAGCTATCATGTACAATACTTGCGCATCATTTCCGCGTTTTTCTGATCAGGATTGAGGGTTTTTGTCCCAAATTGAAAAAAATTTTCATAGTAAAGAAGTCTTTTTTTCCAACATACATAGGTTCCAAGTTCACGTACAAAACAAGTTGAAAAATAGTCAATCTTCGCTGAGGTGTCCACGACATACTCATTTTTCATATCTTTGACGTAAAAAAATTGTCCTGAACCTCTGAGAAAACCGAGGGTTCATTTATCTCGTGATACACTATACAAAGAAAAAATTGATGGGAGAATTTGAAATAAAAAATTCTAGAGATTCACAAAAATACGAAAAGTCATTACAAGACGATTATATTATAGTTCAATGATAAAAAATTCAATTTTATAATGTATATCGAATTCCTCTCAGATTCAGAAACTAAGGAATCAGTTAACCAATTTCTTTTTCAACGTGATAGCCGTACGCTTAGAGCTCGCTTAGAGCTAATCCGTAAGTTCATAAATGTTGCTGTTGTACATATATCCCACGTCGTGTGATATAAAATATACAATTAGCATGATCTCATCACGTGAAACTTCAGTTGAATCAACACTAGGCTAATATGTATATTGTCTTACATATCATCAGATCATGCAAATTTTCAGATATCTCAATTTATCTCAATTCAGGTATCTCAATTTTTTCTTAGTATACATATACTAATAGAGTAGGAATGTTTTGTGTTGGGTTTTTTTGGGAAATAGTGAAAAGATTTGCATAAATTTTGCATATATACATAATTCGTTTGATTAAGAAATACTAAGATCTGTGAAAGTATTTCGAAAACACACGTACTCCACGAAACTTGAGATAAATTGAGATTTTTTCGAAAAAGAAAACGAGTATTGATATGATGTAACAAAATATTGTGACATAGATGACGGGTTTCAAGCTATTTAAGCTGATTGGGTCGTAGGTGCTTGTAGTCTTTGTGGTCGCAGTAACTTCGGTGTTCATGACTCCCTCGCGTCGCGACCAATAACCAGACACCTACAAAAACGTTTAGTTCATTGCGTTATGGTACAACGCTCACTCCCGGATAGAGATATGAAAGATAAGTAGCTGGGTTCGATCCCTTCCGGTAAACTAGCTCAAGCAAACGTTAAGTTAATCAATTTATTCATTTATACAATTCTTCTATTCATTAATTTATTCATTTTTCTATTCACTCATTCATTATAATATCTGTTTTAATGACCAACTTAACTAACTGATTCCAAAAACGACTAACTGACTTTTTGGATGCTAAACCTGAACAACTTACTTTAACGATGCTGAAGTTAACTAACTGATTCTACTGTTGATATTAACAGGCCGACTATGCTAATGACTAACTGAACATGAATAACTGACTTTGCTAATACTGAACATGGCCTGCTGCACAAACTGGACTTTCTTAAAGATACGAAAAGGCAACTGTCGAGGCAAAAGGTAATATATGTTTCTCTCCCCGAACGCTTTCTCGTAGCGGCCATCTTTGAGGGGTAGGAATGTTACAACGTCCTTTATTCTGGAACAACTCACAGGAAGATTGAAAGAAGATTTGAAAGAGAAGGGAAATTTTTACTTTTTTACAAAAGTAAAAAATTAAGAAATTTTTGACAGTGAAGACTGGTCGTAGTGTTTAAAAGACTCATGAGACTATAAAGTTCGTGAGATTTTTGTGTAATACAGTTTTTCACTCAGAAAAATCTTTTTTAAAAGTATAGTTTGTGGCAACATTTTTAAACCACCGTTTTGTTGAGGCAAATTGGCAAAAAGTGAACCCAGGCTGTCCATAACTCAAATACTCGTCAGCTTTCAACATCGTTCATGTTTTGATTTTAAACATCACCTTAAACCTTCAAACCATAGAACCCTTAAACCCTAGAACCCTTAAACCCTAGAACCTTTAAATCCTAGAACCCTAGAACCCTCAAACCCTAGAACCTTTTTTTTGTAATTATACTGGTTACTACATGGTGTTCGCAAAAAAATGTCACTCTGAACTAAAGTTGACTGCTCGATTGGTTCCATGAACTTTCGCACCAAGACAACTCGCATCCGGATTTCGCAATATTTTCTCTCCAAAGCTCTAATTATGTGACTGGTCGTTGTATACTCCGCACGTCAAATTGTTGATAGCTGATTATTCAACGAATCATCAAATTGTTGACTTCCTGACCGTCCCGCCTGTGTTGCTAGCACGGAAGAGTGAAAACCATCAGAAAATGTCTTCTGAACTAAATATTATAGTCAAAACGGTCTATACAGTGTGGATAAATAAGCTGGGCATGAACCTGTAAAATGCTAGAAGCACCATGGTCTTACCGCGAAAAATACGGTCTTCGTGAAAAATAACTTTCTCTTTTGGCTCGGATTGCAACCGGTGATCATCTTAAGACTCTTTTCATCGATGAGAAGTTTTTCACCGTGGAGAAGAGCTACCGAAAACGAAATAATAGAGTGTCCGTCCGGTTTTCAGAGGAAACTGACAATACTGGTCGGACAGTCTCACGTTTTCCCATCCCACATCATTCATAGTTTTTGCTGGCATCTGCTCCACGGTCTGAACATCCTTTTAAGTCAAAAAAGATGCCAATATTGACTAAAATCTATACATCTCGGTGGTCTTCGAGAAGCATGTGCAGCAAGCATGTGCAGCAAGCATGTGCAGCAAGTATGTGCAGCAAGCATGTGCAGCAAGCATGTGCAAACACGCATGTGGACATACCAACAAGATTACGCTCTTGCCTGCTCGAGAAAAGACACAGGAGTGACTTTCAGAAAGTTTCTTCTGTTTCATATCCGCCAACGAATGTCCCACAGATAGCCCATATTTGAAGACTATGAACAACTGAATTCGGTCCGTCTTGGAGAGCAAAACTTGTGCTTGAAGTCAACATCATTGACCAGCCTGAAGACTTCACTCAAGTGAAAGCGGTACCAGATTTTGCAGGAAACGTTGCGGACCCCGGTCAATTCCTACCCGCGTTGTCTGGACGTTGTCAATTCCAAGAAAAGGGGCCAAATTTGAAAGAAACTCAGGTTTTATGATAATGTAAATAGATAACTTCACTTTTTTTGAAAAAAAATTTGAGTTGTGTTTTTCAGCCTTTGAGAGAGTTTACGCAGTAATGGGAACACCTTGTACTCAGCTATTATCTTAATTTTGAAATCAATGAGCCTTTTCACTTTTATGTTTGCCTAATTGTTTTTCCCCTGTTCTCGTTCAATATTTCACGGGGAAGATTTATGTATGAAGAATGAATAAATGAAGTTGAAAAGAGTTTTTTAAAAAAACACATAGCGTATTTCTACCTATTAAGTTTACAGGCAAGTTTCTGATGGGGTCCAAAGACGACTTCTGAGCGAAAAGCGATGGCGACATAGCGCTGGTCTCCGGGAAGATACTGGCTGGAACACAAGTTCTGCAGCATCTCAAAAGCTCCTTCGATGATGATCGGCATATTGTCTCCGAGCATGTATCGATACTGTGAAATGATGGAACTTGGTTGGTGTTGCTGCTCACAGCTTTAGTTCTTGCTGTTACTGTATTTCTTCAACCAATATGACTGCTCTTCTTAGGAGACTGGGAGATAATCGCCGAGTAAATTTCCGTCGAACCTTTCAATACGAATATAACTAAGAGATTTATATTCCATAAGGTTTTTGTATTCGAAAAGTGGAAAAAAGCTTTTTATTTCATGTTTATCCTAACGTTCCCGGGCTAAGAAACAAGAACTTTTTTGTCTTCGAACTTTTTTCAGTTGGGTTTCTCTATTTAGTCTTCGATCATATTCGTTGTTATCGAGTTTTAAATACAGGGTGTATAAGGTTTGGCGTGGCGTGATAGTAGTTTGCGCTGAATATAGGGCAATGATTCCCAATTTGAAACCCAATATTTCTCCCTTAACAGATTCACCAAAAACGAGGGTAAGAAAAAATTGCACGGGCTTCTGTGTTTCATACCTTGCTAAATTTCAAAACCTCAAAACTTATGATTTTTTCGTCAACTTTCCAACAATATGATGGAAATCAATGATTTCAAAAAACATCGAAATTAGGTACTCACAAAGTTTGTTCCCTGTGGGTTGTCGAAAGGAAAAGAAGCTAGTAATTTCCACTTCCCACTGTTCAGCTTGCTGAGGATCGTCTCGAAATTGCTAAATTAAAAAATAACGTATTTAGAATTTTTTGAAACTAAGCTATTTTTATGAACTAAGCACTGAAATAATGACTTCGATGACGTCAACACTTCTTTTCTTACTAGAATTGGATGAGAGACGCTTTCAAAATGGTTATAGTATTAAAATATATTGGTTATTAAATAAAGTAATTCAAAATTGTTTATCCCCTACACATTGTGATTAAATTTTTCTAATTGATTTTGAAAATATTAGGGAACAACTGAATTCTCAGGGAAGAACACGTTTCTACGATTGATTCATCCGTATAACCTACGTTTTTTATGATTTGAAAAGAAAATCACTTTCTTTTTTTTAACATATGTTTATGGAAGGCGAAAACATCTTTATTTGTAAAAAAAACAACAGGAAATTCATAGTTTTACAGCGAATCGGGTACTTAGTTTCAAGAGCCGTGTCAACGATGGACTGCTGGCTGTTGTAAGAGGTGTAAAAGAAGATGATGAAGAGTTTGAAGATCGCGAAGATCGAATTGACGACTAGAAAAGACTCGTTTACTCCAGCTGGAAATTTTTTTTTTTAATTTCTCTAAAAGGGAAAAGTTAATGAGTATTCAATTTCTCATTCAGTTTCGTTATCTCTTCGATGATTTCAATTTCAATTCACCATCGAGTTCCCACATCTTTCAGAAGTGTATTGATTACTTAACAAGGGAGAGAAACGAAACAATGAACATAAATAAAAAAACCGAGAAAAAACAAACCAAAAACCAATGGTAGTTCAAAATGATCTTTTTCTAAACTCTTACTGTTCTGTTTGATCCGGATCGCAACGACTCTGAATCAAATTCTAGTGAGTTTCAACCAGTTACTAATGACTGTGAATGCTCATACTCGTTTTAGAGTGGCTCTCACTGCTGCGAGAATGTTGTTGGCCTGGTCGATTCCTCTCCAGATGCTCGATAAGTCTGATGAAAAGCAGACACAGAACGACTACCATCAGAGTCGCAGGTTGAAACACTAAGAATGTCCACAGCGTGGTGTCATCATCCCTTCTTCGACGCGCTACTTCGTATAGGTCTACCTAAATTAAAATTGTAACTGAATGAATGAATGAATGGATGAATGCTAATTTTTATGGACGAATGCGATAGAACTGATAAGACATTCATTTCTTGCCATCTATTGGATATTGAGCGATCCTCATGTGACTATCGACGGCTTTCTGGATAAACATCAAAATTTTTCGATCCAACTTTTCACAGAGTCGATCCAACTTTTTACAGAGTCGATCCAACTTTTTACAGAGTCGATCCAACTTTTTACAGAGTTGATCCAACTTTTCACAGAGTCGATCCAACTTTTTACAGAGAACTTTTTACAGTCAACTTTTTACAGAGTCGATCCAACTTTTTACAGAGTCGATCCAACTTTTTACAGAGTCGATCCAACTTTTCACAGAGTCGATCCAACTTTTTACAGAGTCGATCCAACTTTTTACAGAGTCGATCCAACTTTTTACAGAGTCGATCCAACTTTTTACAGAGTCGATCCAACTTTTCACAGAGTCGATCCAACTTTTTACAGAGTCGATCCAACTTTTTACAGAGTCGATCCAACTTTTTACAGAGTCGATCCAACTTTTTACAGAGTCGATCCAACTTTTTACAGAGTCGATCCAACTTTTTACAGAGTCGATCCAACTTTTCACAGAGTCGATCCAACTTTTTACAGAGTCGATCCAACTTTTTACAGAGTCGATCCAACTTTTCACAGAGTCGATCCAACTTTTTACAGAGTTGGATAAACTTTTTACAGTGTCGTTAATATCGATCAATTCTTAGTTTATTTTTATCCACTTCTAAAAATTGTCAAATCATTTCTTGGTGAATGCGACAGTTCTAAGTAAACTATCGAGCCATGTGAGTGACTTTTTGTTCGTATTTATTTTGAATTGTCTCGTAATATTTTCTGAAAAATCCCTTCGAAAACCCCAATTCCTTTTGGATTTGTACACATCAGTTGTTAAATAAAATAGTCCTTGAAAATTTCAAGGTTCTCTTCATTAGACTTTTTTTACTATTCAAAGTTGTGCCTCACTTTTCCTCTGAACTAGACAATTCGCTTTGTGGTGACTGGAAAAATTTCGACTTTTAGCGGGAACTCGAAATTACATACATAGTTTTCGAACAAAAACAGCTTTTCTCACTCCCTTAAGATACTTATTATCTATTTTTTTTGTTTTGAAGTCTGTATAAAAACTTGATTTTGAGCATGGAAAATTTCATTCGAACCAGTTTATATCAGTCTGTCCATTATACATGTGAGTTTTTAAATCATACATTTTATTTTCTGCTCACCATGTTTAAATCGGTGTACTTTCTATTGTCTCCCTGGTACACGAATTACATGTGGTCGACAAGATGTAAAATCGATTTTGGAACAAAAAAGATGTTTGTTGTATGGGCCTAAAAAAAGAAAACAAAGGCCCATAGACCTCTGACCCTAGACCTCGAGAGACCTCGGTTGTTGAGAGGGGGGCATGTTGTATGGGCCTTAAAATGTGCATCATCATGTGTGCGTGTGTAGCTCAGTGGGGAGAGCATTCGCCCGGAACGCGAAAGGTCACGGGTTCGGTTCCCGTCACACCACATGATTTTTGCACAAGTTTCTGCGAACAATCCGCTCCTCTGCTCGGTATAAAAATCCGTTGCTTGGGAACAACGAGGAGTAAGGAATACTCTTATTGACATGGGGGCCAAACCGGGATGAGAAGAGAGGATAAAAAAAGAAAAAAAGAGAAAAAGAAGAAAAAAAGAGAAAAAAGAAGAAAACCCGAGCATGAGCTAGTTCGCAGAAACATAGGCGCCTAGACCTCTGACCCTAGACCTCGAGAGACCTCGGTGTTGAGAGGGGGGCATGTTGTATGGGCCTTAAAATGTGCATTATCATGTGTGCGTGTGTAGCTCAGTGGGGAGAGCATTCGCCCGGAACGCGAAAGGTCACGGGTTCGGTTCCCGTCACACCGCATGATTATTGCACAAGTTTCGGTGAACAATCCGCTCCTCTGGTCGGTATAAAAATCCGTTGGTTGAGATCAACGAGGAGTAGGGAATACTCTAATTTACATGTTTCTTCAAAACCATATAAAAGTTATTCCATAACTTCAAACACCTGGTAGCACCACCCGTGCTTTTTCGATGCCTACAGTTCAGTTTTGCGTGCGTCATTTCACTCAGAATGGAACAAAAAGTTGCCGAAAAATTGAATTAGACTTCATATAAAGAAGGCTTCCATAGGATTATATTACGCGTGAAGCTGCAAAACTGACAGAGTCGACCGTCATGGGGCCGATGATCCGGAACTCCTGCGTCCGGAGAGGCGATATGCTGCGGCCGTCCAGAGTCGTCAGGATGCGACCTTCACTAATCTCTTTCAGATCCCCGTTCCATTCACCAGATTCGAAGTATGGTATAGAGTTGTCTGAGAATGAGACAGCTATTTGTGTCGTTCATTTTGCCTTAAATTTATTCAGATTGGCTGTTTTTTTCTTATGGAGCGTTAGAATTCAACTTTTCACTTTGCAAAGTAATCTCTGCAAAGTGATCCCGTTAAACGCTCTAGGCCGCATTTCGGCCGCATCCCGTTAAGCGTTTAACGCTCTAGGCCGCATCCCACACGTTGCAGAGATTTTTTTGCAAAGTGAAAAGTCGAATTCTAACGCTCCATTACTCACAAAATCTAGTTACCGGGATGTAGGATTCCAGCCTCTAAATTATAATAAATTAGACAAATTGAAGCCTTGGGTCCGAATAATCGACTTTTTGAATTCTAAAGTCGATATTTAAGTTTGGGCTTTCACTGTTAAAAGACACATAATTGAATTATAGCGATCATTCACAAAAAGACTCGATCCTTGAGCTCGTACTTTTGAACTGGGCAGCTTCTCTTGTTAAAAGATCTACATATTTTTGTGCTCTCTACATAGAACATCGATGAGCTTTCCTTAACCTTTTCTTTGTCATAAAATGAGATAAATGATATATTGCTTCTTTTTCGCCTTTTCCTTATGCTACTCAAAACTCTCACTTTTTGAGAAAGCTTTTCAAAACACCGACTTCTCATTTCACATGGGCTCTGATTCGCAAATATAGATACATGAAACTTGGGTTTATTTACTATTATTCATTTCATTTTATAAACTAATTTTGCTTTTGCAACAACATTCCATTGTTATTTTTTGTTGACAATCTATCCGCAACCAAAAATGAATAAATACAATCTCTTCGCGCTTTGAAGAGCCTTCGACATAAGCAACTCGATACTAATGGAATCTCTTTCTCCTCTGTTACACGTCACAATTGATAGTACCTGATAGTTTAAACGGTTCATCATCTTTACTGATGTCATGAGACCTAAAACGTCATTGTTTCAGACGATTCTAGAGATTCTCATTTTATAATTTTCCGAATGAACATAGAATATAGACTGGAATGCGGATTAAGGTTAGGAATTAACAGCTTTACAAGATCCGAACCGTGCTAAACACCGGGATTCTGTTTTTTTATACAAAAGAAAGGTAGAGAGAAAAGGAAGTCAAGCACTTTTAGCCAGATTTATAAAGAATGATCCGTCTTTCGTTTCAGATCTGACTCCTCGAGAATATGGAACTGCACTGCACGATGCAAAAGCTTATCAACTTCGCTCACGATTGATTTTTCGCGAGTAGCTCACGTTGGACTACAATAAGAACCACAAGAGCTTTTTTTTAAAGATTTTTAATCACAAGAATCGAGAAGTTTCATTTAATATCACAATGCATTAAATTTCCATGTCCGAGGTTTCGCCAAAAAAATTACGGAAGCTTAACTTACCATATTCTACTTGGACAACTTCCAAGGTGCGATTGAGGAGCTCTGCTACCATGCGGAATGTTCTGACTGCATAGCCTGTCAGTGCCCCGTAAAACCTCTCGTACTCAATTGGATAGTAGGATCTGACACGGCCCACTTTCAGCGAGTAGTTCGTTAGAGCTTCTATTGGGACTGTATCCTGCCAGGAGTCTCCGCGAAAGAGAGAAACATTCTCTTTGGTCATAACGGAAATGGTTCAGGAGACTCTTTCAGTTTGCAACTGAAAAGATTATTTGTTTTTTTAATGAATGAGTAAAGGCCGCATGGCCGCATCAAGCTTGGAGAAGAGCATTGTAGCTTATTCAGCCACTTGATGGGGAAGAGCTCAGTGGGTTGTAAATTACAACCCAAAAGAGGTTGTAAATAAAGATCAGCCTTAATTTGAGATTATATGTATGAAAGTATGATTGAAGAATGGGCCGGCATCTGTGGAGAAGATTAGTCGAAAGAAACTAATTTAATTCATTCACAATAGTCTGTATGCAAGTTATTCGTTTTTTGAACTAATTGCGCTCTTCTACAGGAACAACTTGGCATATTCACTTTTGTCTAGAGTTACAATATTCTCGACTACCACTCGTCTACAGTAACAATATTCTCGACTACCACTCTTCTACAGTAACAATATTCTCGACTACCACTCGTCTACAGTAACAATATTCTCTACTCACACTCGTCTACAGTAAAAACCTTTTCTACTCACACTTGTCTACAGTAACAATATTCTCTACTCTCACTCGTCTACAGTAACAATATTCTCTACTCACACTCGTCTACAGTAACTATATTTTCTACTCACACCCGTCTACAGTAAAAATTTGAGATATTCACACTCTTCTAAAGAAAATGTGACAGTTATTCACACTTGTATAGAGAAACATAACTTTTGTTCTACCGAACATCATCAAAAAGCAACATAGACGGAGAGTAATTGGATGCCTATGCCATGTGGGAACATGTTTGAACATGTTTGTGTTAGGCCCCTTCCTCAAACGACGCCTAATTGACTGCCACGTGGAGAGTTGAAGCGAAAAGACGTGCAAACTTACACAAAAAATTGTATGGAAATTTCAATTCACAAATAAGAAACTCAAACTCGGCTTTCAAACCTGTTTATTTTGTGATTCGTAATCTTACCATGGTCTTACTTTAAATACGAGTCTAATCATACGATCGGAATTATTTATTTAGAATCAAAAAATTAGCAGTATACAATATACCTCATTGAAATTTCCTATACATACTTGATAAATTTGAAGTGGTTAATGAAACCAAATTTTGAATGAGTTTTCAAAGTTATCGTAAAAATACGTTGGCATGCTATCCTTCATATTTTAACAATTTCAAAGCACAAGATTTTAATGATAAATAAGTTACGCTTCCCACAAAAATGTTTTTTTTGTTGAAAAAAGCTCTTTGAAAATAAAAATTTTCTGTTCAGC
This sequence comes from Allodiplogaster pararmata, assembly GCA_964056735.1. Lineage (NCBI taxonomy): Eukaryota > Metazoa > Nematoda > Chromadorea > Rhabditida > Diplogasteridae > Allodiplogaster > Allodiplogaster pararmata. The sequence goes on from OZ057408.1 coordinate 27,693,081, forward strand.
GTCTGAAAACTCCAACGTTCGACAACATACTATTGAATGAAACCTGCTGCGTGTTTTGCGCGAACACCACGTGATAAACTTATATGACCTCAATGTAAATTAACCTGGTGCAGTTTCAAAACAGTGCTTCATTCGAATTCACTTGAAGAAAAGTATATTTGAAAATTACCGTTCGGCGAAGCCAGAAACACTTTCAAGTAAGATTTGTTTCGAAAACGCCTTCGTCCGTCTTCCCTTTTTTCTTATTCATTTATTCGGATACAATTTTGGAACAGAAATTTTAGAATTTCTCTGTAGGTTAGCTATGTAATTGTAGAACAATGAGAGAACTCAATTTTGCTTTCGAAGCAATTACAGTGGGAGCAGAAACAACATCATTTGGAAGCTTAAAATATTACCTAGGGAAAGGGGACTTACAAGGTAACGTGGTTCCAGCTCATATGTAAATTTTAAAAAACATAGTACAACGAGAGGAATCGTTTTTCGTTTTTTTTTCGTCAACGAGAGAAAAAATCGTTATTTTCCTCGAGAGGAATCGTTTTTTATTATTATTTTTAGCTAGAACCACGTTCCTTTTTGGTGGAATAATCGTAGTCTAGGCCTACGAGAAATGTAAAAAATGAATCTGAGGTTTTTTCATGTGCTGGGTAGAAACCAGTAAGAAAATTTATGTTTTGAAAAAACTCGGTAAAAAAGAACAATAATATTGACGATATTTTCTCGAAGAGTAATTTATCAAACTCATTTCTATGCAATAGTTAGTTCTAGTTTCCATATGAGATGTTTAAACACGAACACAGATTTTCTAAGCCAATGAAAATGAGACAATTGTTTTACAAGACCTTCAAAACCTAATTTCGAAGCACATTTGTTTTATTAATATGAAATTTGAAACTAATAAATGAAATTTCGCTTTCTGTCTACATATATATCAATTCTTCATTCTTTGCATATATGATAATACATGTGGAGATCTGTGATTCGCTTGCAGGCATCTGTGATTTGCTGCACTGAGATCTGTCGCGGGTGCGAATACAGTATAAAGCATACAGAGTGAGAAAAAAGTGAGATGTGGTACTAAAGGATTGACCGTTCTTGCTCGTTACTTGCATTGATTTGAGATAAGGTCACGATTTGAGATAAGGTCACGATTTCAGATTAGGTCACGATTTGAGATAAGGTCACGATTTGAGATAATGTCACGATTTGAGATAAGGTCACGATTTGAGATAAGGTCACGATTGGAGATAAGGTCACGATTTCAGATAAGGTCACGACTGATTCCAGCTCTCCGAAAAGCATGAGAGAGTTGAAAAAAGCTTGTTTCGCCGAAAGTACATGAGGGTTTCGCACTGTTCTAAGAGGCATATGTCGCTCAGATTGATAGCTAGATCCACCAAATACCGACTCGATGTAGTCTAATAATTTATATTCAAGTAACTATGTTTGCTTTTTAGCATATTCAACTTTCACGGTTTTCGCGAGAACAAATATCAAAACAGAAATTTGATGAAAATATGAAAAAATGATTTTTCTCGGAGTACAGGAAAAAGATCCGGGATTCCAGTCAGTATGCTGTAGCCCTGAATTTTCGCTACAACTTTCGTTATATTCTTGTTATCCACTTTTGATTCCAAAATGGTAACAAACTTGATTCTAGGACGTCGGGAACCCTGTCAAATAGGTACCTCGTTTTCAAAATTAACTTCTGAAAAATACTTGTTTGGATTTTGAAATAACTCAACGCGTTTTTCGAATTGAAAGATGAAGTTTAGCTAGTATGTTTGGAATTTTCTAAACTTAGATATACAGATAGATTCAACTTTGTAAGTTTGATTATCGATTAGTTATTTTTTTGGTCGGAACTCATCATGTTTTGATTTGAGCAAAACGTGATTGACTACAAAAATGTTTATCGTTGTATGGGGCATGACAAAAACAAAGTTCCACAAATGTCGGTCAATTTTGAAGCGAGTTATGGCCACTTCAAAAAAGACCCTAAAACCCTTAATACGGCTTTTTTCTAAAAATTTTTTATTCATTCTCATCAGCTTAACTGGACAAATTCAATGATGTGAAACCTCGAGGATAAACCTACTTTGAAAAGAGTTATCACGGTTAGTTCAAACACAAATAAACCTCATTGGGGGTCCTAAAATACCTTTTTTTCAAGGTTTGAACTGACCATAATAACTCTTTTCAAAGTAGGTTCATCTTCGAGGTTCTACATTATCGAATTTGTCTAGTTAAGCTGTAAGGTATGAAAAAAAAGTTTTGAAAAAAGTCGATTTTAAGGGTTTTAGTGTCTTTTTTTGAAGTAGCCATAACTCGCTGCAAAATTGACGGGCATTTGTTGAATTTTTTTCATGTCATGCCCCATACAACGATAAACTTTTTTTGTAGTTAACACTTTTTGCTCAAATCAAAACATAATGAGTTCCGACCAAAAAAACCGTTTTCAGGTTTTTCAAAACTGGCATATCTATTCGATAATCAAACTTACAAACTTGAATTTCCCTGTATATTTAAGTTTAGAAAATTCCAACATTTTAGCCGAATTGTATCTTAAAATTCGAAAAAACGCGTTGAGTTATTTCAATATCCAAACAAGTTTTTTTCAAAAGTTAGTTTTGAAAACGAGGTACCTATTTGACAGGGTTCCCGACGTCCTAAAATCAAGTTTTTAATTATTTTAGAATCAGGAGTGGATAGCAAGTGTGATTCTTTAGATTTTAGACTCCTAGCTCTATTGCGAAATCTTTAGACATACTCCCACCTTTAGTACCCCACCTTTAGTAATATACGAACTCAAGGCGATGTATCTCGAGTTTGCCTAAGTGGATTGAAGTGGAAGCATTAGAAAGTTGTAGAAAAAGTTCAGGGCTACAACATACTGACTGGAATCCCGGATATTTTTTCCTGTACTCCGAGAAAATAATTTTTTCATCTTTTCATGAAATTTATGTTTTGATATTTTTTTCTCGCGAAAACCGTGAAAGTTGAATAAGCTAAAAAGCAAACATAGGTACTTGAAGATACATCATTCGACTACATCGAGTCGGTATTTGGTGGATCTAGCTATCAATTTGGATGACATATGCCTCTTAGAACAGTGCGACACCCTCATGTACTTTCGGCGAAACAAGCTTTTTTCAATCTTCTCATGCTTTTCGGAGAGCTAAAATCAGAAAAAAATAAAATTGATCATTGTTCTCGCCATACTTGAAATACCCTTTGGTGAAATTTTCAGTGAAATCGAAGACATGCAATTTCTATTGCCGAATGTATGCAGAGCTACCTACGTACATTCTATCGCGTTCTGCGTCATATGGCACAAAATATTATGCCCACCGATTAGCGGAAAAGCATAGCGGTGCGGTATCAATGACGCGTCATTCACTGGATGTTTCAAGTATTTGTTATCCAAAAGCTCTCATTGAATATCAATGACAGTCAGATCGAGTTTCTGTAGAATATCAATGACAGTCAGATCGAATTTCATCGAATATCAATGACAGTCAGATCGAATTTCTGTAGAAAAAAAACATAATTCCACACCTAAAACTTGAGCAATGAAAATAGCATATGTTCATTAATAAAATGCTAAAGTAATTTTTTTTCGAAAACATGAAAACAATATTTACTTTTGAATGCGTATTGCCACCTTTTCTTTAGTATACCTTCTCAGAGTCAAATTTTGATGAAGATAACAAAAAACCCCATGCCCAATAAACTGTCTCATATAACATCGCACACTCACATCGAGCTGTCTTTGTTATTATATGTATGTATAAGAAATGAATGAATGAATGAATGAATACGTGGCTGCTGTTGAAGAGAAGCTGTTTTGTACCGTGTTGTTCCGATCCTCGATTGAATGAGATGACAATTAAGTTTGTTACAGAAACGCTTTACAGCTGATATAATATGTATATCGCAGAGAAAGAGACATTATGCAGAATATAAAAACAATGCACTTTTCAGAGAAATGAAGGCTTCGCGTAAAAGATTCGGGAGAAAACACAATCCTTGTGGAACTTTTAACATCGAATGCCACGTTTGCTAGCGAGAATTCAGTTAGTTCAGTTGCCCTCACCTGCTATAAATTGACCGTTTGAGACGTCAACACCGAGCGACAAGTTTCACGATTTTTTATCCAGATTTATCTACTTATTAATTTATTTATTTATTTTTCTCGAATAACTGACTTTGAATTGAATCACTGAATGTCTTTTTCTATTATAATTGTTTAAATTGGTTTAACATTAGCAAATAATTTGCTATTAAAATTTAATCCTATAATATGTTCGATTTGACGTTTTTGATAGGAGATCAGTGAACATGGTTTGAACGAATTCACAAGTAATTTTCTGTGTCTCGACACTAAGTATAAACACGTAGATTGAGGGTAGTGTATCAGATAATAGATTGGATCATGTGCAATCGAGGATGTTTCGAATTCAAGAGGAACCATTCATTTACTTTATAGGACACCTTTGAACTTGAAGTCCTGTTATCTTCTACGGCAAGTTCAGGAACTTCGCTGAACTTCACTGAGTTTTCGAAACAATAAGCTTATCAGTGAATTGATTAAATCATCGCACGAAACAATTTAGTCCATCAGGCGGGATAGAACATTTATTTTCTAACCAAAGGCGTGCGCGTTACCATTACATTTTTATGAAACTTTAATTCTCTGGGTCTCATCAACATTGCCATAAAAACGATTGTTTCGCAGTTCACACTACTATTACGCCAGTCACACTACAATTACGCCAGTCAGCCATGCAGTCCGTGCTCTTGACCGTTTTGACATTCACCGCAATCCTGCAAATCTCTCTGGCAGTTGAATGCGCCGACGTATTCCGGAGTTAGTTGAGCAATCTTCTGATCAAGCTAATTTTTTTAACATTCAGTTTACAGACAATTTTTTTAAACATTCAAGCTTATTTATAAACATACAAAACACATGTATGTGTCGATGCTTGAAAAACCTCATCGGAAGACTTTATGACTCAATTCTCAAAAAAGACTCAATTCTCAAAAAAGACTCAATTCTCAAAAAAGACTCAATTCTCAAAAAAGACTCAATTCTCAAAAAAGACTCAATTCTCAAAAAAGACTCAATTCTCAAAGAAGACTCATTTCTTTATGACATCAAAAATAATCAGTGATGTCATGAAAAGAAAAGGCACAGTGATGAGGAAATATAGTGTAAAAGCCAAATCTACAGAAACCAACCTCAACAAGAACAAAAATCAGTTGCGTGAAAAAAGGGAAAAATGCAAAGAAAAAAACAGACTGAGCATATCGATCTTAGCAGCAAACTATTTATCTTCATATGTAGGTCATTTATACATTTTATTGAAGTCTAGGACAAAAAATATCAGAAATGGAAAATTTTATTCAGCAGAACTCGGAAGCTGGTGCAAACCCTTTTATTTCTCCGCAGCCAATGCAATAAATCTGCTCTTGCAGCTGTGCTAGAATGAATGAGGAGAGACAAATCTGCTCTGCGGCTGGAGTACCGAAGCAAATTAAAGAAGTTGTCTGCGTGAAGACGTGCGGTCTCTGTCCTAAGGACGGTTGCATGGATACCCATCCAATGTCAGTTGCGATAGAACCAACTTGGAAGCTTCTTTGTTTATTTCATATTGATTGGAAAACCTAACACATGGATATGAACATCCAACATAGTTATTGTAAGATTTATCGATTGACTTTTAGCCTCATGAATGGGGTGGTAGCTTCATGAACTAAATCATGGACTCCAGATTGAATTTATTGACTAAAAGCCTTATTGTTTGACTGATAGCTCTGTTAAGTAATTATGGCTTCACTGGATGTTCAATAGTCTCAAAGAATGAATATGAAAGTTCTTAACTGAATGAGCCCTTTTTTACGAGACCAGATTTGTTAAGAACCGTCACTAACGTGGTTGCATAAAGAATAGAAAACTTGCAGTGAGGAATGGGTAAATAGTCTGCTGCAGTAATGGTTCTGAGTTTACCCTTGGCGTTTAAAGTTCTCATAGACGGAGAATGTGGCAAATGATATGAGTATATACTCAGTTTCCCAAAATACATAGTTATTTTTATAAAAATTTGAAACTTTTTATGGTTTCACTAAAAGTGAGTTCTTATTATTTGACAAACTTCCTCGAATAAACAGGAATCGTAATTCTTTTGCTGCATGCTTTTAACTCCGAAGGTTCCGTTTGCACGGATTTATTGAGTTTTGAGTATCGAGTGAACCTCCTAGCAATCGATAATAGGTCAATCGAAACAATCAATAAAAAAATAATTAATGTATGTTTAATACAATTCAGGTGCGAAGAAAAGAAGAAGCAAGGGTACTGTAGTTCGTCAGATGTCACAGTGGCAGAAAAAAACAAGTATTGTGCAAAAACTTGTGGTTTGTGCTAGACAACTACAGATTCAGTTTGAAGTAAGTTCTTTACCTCACTTCCAATTTAAGTTTTTTGTTGCTTATATTTGTTTTCCAATTATTCGAGCATGATTTTAGAGCCTTTCGTCAAGTTCTCAAGTGAACGGTTTAAGTGATGAACAAAAAAAAGTGTTTTTGTTGGACTAGGTTTAAATTTTTTTGCACTTGGTTTAGTTAATGACTAGGTTGCACCAATTTTTATATAGAAGGCTTAAGAGCGATAAAAAAATGAAAGATACAACTGAGTGCGCCGTTTTTAAAATTTTGAAAGGTAATTACTATAAAGAACTCACAAAATAAAAATTTTGAAGAGAACATTTAAAAGAAAAAAAAAACTGAAGTTATTAGTTGAGATATAACAAAAAATAAGGGAGTTTTGAGTTTCGATAATCTGAAATATAATTCTTTCTTTGTAATCACATCATTGTGTAAATCAGGTCTCACTATGATACCAGCCTTCTCGTCTAAAAAACCTAGAATCGACTCGAGACAAAAACTTAAATAATTTCTTTCATAAACTCGAGTTAAAAATATCTAATGAAAAATTACACCAAACTTCTCTGAATTACGACATCTTTTTTCAAAGATTGAGTATCAATATCCTACAATTCGAACCCTTCCCACCCCCTTCGTATTCCCTCGTAAATATATACCCTGAAAGACTTATGTTGCAACTTTATCTCTATCACCAGTTTCCATGATACAACCTAATCATAGAGTAAGAACAATCCCACCAAAGTTTTATACTATCCAGTTTCAGCATGAAGTCGTTGACTACCAGGAAGCGGAAATCATCCTGCTTCGCGAGCCGATTTATACATATGTGAAGATAATTTTTCTTATGAAGAATTGTTATCTAAATAGTCAATAAACTTTTTACACCTGCTGAGATACTAGTTAATGTTTAACAAAAAGCAAGATTACATCATACACCTTTCAAGTAAGAGATGGTTGTGACTTCTAGTAAGACCCTTACAGTATCCTCCATGATACAGATCCTTTACCTATGATGCTCTCACATACATACAGTACTCTCACATACATACAGTACTCTCAATGATAATGAATTTTTCAGAACATCCATCGATTTGTTAAGAATGAGTTATACTCAACTTTTCGGTCGCTCATATGTGAACGATATGTACTTGCACTTCTCACCAAGGCATAAAAGTTACACTGATCTTTCACAAAGTAGGACAGGAGTATCCGAAAAGTGTTCGACATTCGAATCTTTGTGTCAGAAGCTCGGCGAAAAATGCCGCACTATTTATCGGAAGTAACTGTCGCAAAACATTGTTTTCGTGGTTCACTTTTGCACACTTACGCTTAGAGGATGATGCATTATTGTATGGTTCATTATACAATCTGGTGGTTGGGTTGATTTTATCGTTTTTGGATGACGCCTGATTGTTTTTGATGACTTGTTTTTACAGTTTCTCAAGCATTGAAATTGTAATTTGCGATTTTTTTTCTGAAAAAAACTTTAAAAAAATTTTTTTCTACGCATTATCATGTTTGTTAAAGCATCACGAGATTTTGCTGTACTTCTAGGGCTTCACGTGCAATTATCTGTTTCAGCTAGAATTTCCATGAACTTTATTCAATTTGATATCCGGTGAAGCACTTGAACACATGAACGGATGAAGATTACGGATGAACGGATGAACGGATGAACGGATTAACGGATGACAGGATTAACGGATGAACGGATGCTAGGATGAAAGGATGAACGGATGAACGGATGAACGGATGAACTGATGACAGGATGAACGGATGAACGGATGACAGGATGAACGGATGAGGATTAAGAAATTCAATCACCGATTCCAAAACGTGAATAATTCATGTCTTTATCCAATTCGAGAACAAATATGTGTAAAAAATTAAAATTTGTAAAAAAAATTTAAATTATGCAACGCACTTTTATCAACTTAGAACGAACGCTTCAAATGATTGCTTTTCACAAAAGTAATGTAATATATGAAGTTCTTATTGAAACGCTATCCGGAAAATTATCAGAAAAGTTTTTTGTCGCGTCTTATTATAATATTTGTGGGCCGAAGCTCGAGATACACTTTTAACGATCGTGTTCTTTCAGCCGGTGAATCAGTAAACTTTTCATACTTTCAAAGTTCTGTCTTCAAATCCTCAATCGAGGTCTAACTATTACTGAAGGTTTTTTGTGTTTCAAAATGTTCATTTTTGTCTCCTTTTCGTTTTTTTTTCATACAGAAGTTATTTTTTTCCTTTTTTTTCTTTTCGTTCTCGTACAGAAGCTCCATTCATGCAGTGAATGCATGATGAATATTTGGAACATCAAACCAACAAACTAATAATTCAAATGCAGAAGAGCCACGCATGTGATTATTGCCTTCCTGAGAAATTTCGTAGAAGTCGTCGTGGTAACTTTCCGTTCTCCTCATTACATGATCTTCATTCAAAAGATGAAATCCGTTTGTTTGCTCAAACATTTCTCATGTTTTCCTTCTTGTCATAGTACTTTTTTAGACCATTCATCAACCAGAGTCAGATTTTTGAATTTGCTTCATCTTTTCTCAAGAGAACAAGCTCAGAATGAGAGAGTTAGAACTAGTTTTTTTTTTTTTTCATCTGATGTAGCCATATCGCCAAATCAATCATTGTCCAAATCATCATCATTTGTTGATGAGGAAGTAAAAAGTTTCGATAAGCATTTGGATGTGTATTATACAGATGGTTCCATGACTTTTCACATCCCAACATTTCGAATCGCGACTACTCGCACCCGGGTTCCGCAATATTTTTTCTCAAAAGCTCTTATTATGTTGTTATATACGGTCTCGTACTAAGCCGTACGGCTTCGTTAGTGTAATCTTCACCTGAGCCTTAGCACAAATTCCAATGAAAAATACATGAAAAGATTTCAAATGTGAATTTTAGGGTATGAGTTGTCATGGTGTGAAATGTCTTGGCCACGATGTGTCCTGATACTTATGCAGATACTATTCATAGGCGTAATTCTGTGTGAAGATGTTAGGCATGTGATGTAGACATCGTGGAAGATTTCAGCCATATCATGTAGACGTGGTGGGAGATTCTGGCCATATTATGTAGACGTGGTGGGAGATTCTAGCCATATCATGTAAACGTGGTGGGAGATTCTAGCCATATTATGTAGACGTGGTGGGAGCATATGAAAATGACATTGAAAAGCACATGAATATCAATGGCGTTATTTAACGACCAATTATGAACTGAATTCCGAAACTGAAAAAACATTAATTCTGTTATTAGTCCTTTCTAGCTTAGTGTTTTTTCTCTCTTCCCTTTTGATTTTTTAGTAAACTGTTACGCCGGTTGCTCGTGGCATCCAAACTGTGCGCTTAATATTTATCTTCTGTTTTCCATTTTATTTTTCAGATTGTGTGTGAAAAGGGCTCTACTTATAGGTGACTTTTTGTTTTTGTTCATATTTTAAAACAATGAAACTCAAATACCCAAGTTCAAAATAAGATCCAATTTTCAATAACACCTGAAGTTGTTTATCGGACCCACCGTGTTGAAGTCTTGCGCTGCGTGAGTCTTCGACGTTCCGCCTATTAGCTCCATTTCGCTTCACAGAGTTCACCCAGAAACGCGATAGAAGTAACGTCGAACAGTTTGTTGAAACTTTGAAGTCGGAGTTCTTAATGAGGTTGATAGTTGACAACGATTTTAGCTTCAAGTCTTACCGATGTCGCCCGTGTTCTTCGGGCACAGTTCGCATAGTTGAACATCTCTTATATGAATGTTCTGAATAAAGCGTAAACAACCCTTTAAGCCATTTTCCTCGCAAATCCAAGAAATACTAAAAAAATTTCCAAAGGATGACTACAGTATAAGCCATTTTATCTTACAAACTCGACCTGGTCGTCATTGAGTATACGAAAAAAGTCGAAACGCGGATCGCATCCGATGAAGGTTATGTTGGATTTTTGTAGAACTTACGCGGTTTCTATGAGCTGCTAACCAAAAACATGAGTGTTACAGCAGTTATCTACTGTGCCCAACCCGACAGGGCTCGACGGGCTACGGTAGCTTAAAGCGAAAAGAGCGCTAAGCTCCGATTTAGACTCGACAATGCTCGAACTCACATCGCGAAGAAAAAAATCAGAAACTGTTAGAGCTAGAGAAGAAGTTGTTTCCCCACCCACCGTATTTGTATGACATGGCTCTTCTCGACTACGATCTCTTCCGGTCCGTGCAGAAAGACCTCTGAGAGAAAAAAGTTAGAAAGAGGAGAAGGTCAAAGTGGGGTAGTAAACTTCGCCGTTCAATCACAAGAGTATACACGATCTGCCCACAAATTATCAACACATACTGTATCATAATGAAACATTCATCGTGGATGAATAACTAACAGATAAAAACAAGAAGAAGACTGCGGTCTCAGCAAATCAAACAAAATTTTCGTCAAAGTTTATTCTAATAGTTTGGGATATAACTGAGTTTTCAAATTTCGAACGGCCCTCCTTTCTCCTTGACACAGGCGCGGAGTCTCTTATGGAAGGTACCCACCGTGGTGGACAGGTAAGCGACGTCAAGATCATCCCACGCCTTCTGTAGGGCGCGCTTCAGACTTTCCAAGTTCTTGTGTTGGGAAGCACAGGCTTGCTCTGAGTAAGGAGATGAGTACGGAGGCCATTTGGCGGAGGTGATCATGGAAGGGAAATTGGTCTTGCACCAGTATTGCACCAGTCGTGCACAACTTTAACTTTGTGAGCGGGCGCATAGTCCTGCGGGAACGTCTATTTGCGTCTCGTTGAGTGAGCCTGGCTCCAGGGAAGTACTTCCCTCATGAAAATGTCGTTCGGATAGTTATTGGCATTCACTTTGACTCCCTGCTCGACGAAAACAAGTGGAGTATTGCCAGTCTAGCAAATCCCGGCCCAGACCATGACAGAAGCCGGATGGCCCTTTCTCGAGACGTAACGGCCACTTTTTTTGGCCTCGTTGACCGATTTCGACCATATCCTATCGTTCGGGAGGTTGAAGGACTGCTCAATATTGAACAACTTCTCATCGGTGAAGAGAATATCCAAACAGTCCACCGGCTTGAACCGCTTTGACCGTTCCCGACATCTCCGAAGACGGGACACCTTCATCTGGTTCGCAAAAGCGTGACTCTTCTGCAGCTTGATATGGCGAAGTCCCTTGCGAGATTTAACGATCCTACGAACAGAACTATTCAAAATATTCAGCTTCTTTGCGACTTTTCTGAGACTCGCTTGGGTTATATCGAATCTTGTCTCGGATACTTCTCACGTTGAAGGAAGTGGTCGCGGTCACTGTCTGCCGCTCCTGAGACGGTCATTCGTCTTACCAGTCTCACGAAAGCGACTTATTGGGTTTTCAATGGTCCTGCGGGAAAATCCAGTGGTTCTGGATGTGCTTTTGAGTGTGCCCGGACTGGTTCAAGCGCAGAATGTAGCCTCGGTTCATATCAGATAGCATTACCGGAAAACTAAAAGATTTATAATTCTGATTTTTTCAGGGTATGTTAGCAACATTATGATTAAGATACAAGCGAAAAATCACTCTACTGCTACACTAAACAAAAAAGATACAAAGTGACAAAGTCGTCCACCCGGACTTTTGATGCACCATGTTTATTAGTTCTCATAAGTTCCTCTTGAAAATAAGCAGAATTCCTTCCATTTTTCATGGCTGAAAGCGGTCGATCTTCACTTCTATCGCCAAGAATGGAAGAGTCCGGTCTGTAGCAGGATTTAGACACCTTCAGGCCGTAATGTCCAAACCATGATCGACATTTCAGTCTACATTCATTGTTCTCATTCTTACTGTACTGTACGGAGAACCAGATGGAGCCGTTCGATTTTATGGCGCTTCATGTCCCATGACATCGAAAAGAAAGCGTTTGAATTGAATTGAATAAGCAGAAGCTTTGATAGCAATTAATACAGGTTGTTACAAGACAATTAGGTTTAGTTAAAGGCAAACTGTTTATTTTTGAGTTTTTGGTAATATGTCATGGAAAAGCATTGATTTGATCGACTCCGCTTCGAATTATATTTTTTTTCGGAGTAAGTGTGAAAACATAGAACTGAAAGTAATTGATCGGAGATGTTTAATCGAAGAATCTTTCGAAGTTGTATCATTTTTTTTGAAGAAAGACATCTGAATTTCACAAAGAACTGTTGATGAAAACTGCAGGCTCCGGAAAATTCACCAAAACTTTACTCTCTTGTATTTTTTTAGTTTTTTAAACAAAAAAGTACCTTGGAAAAGTTTCCAGTTCGATTACGTAAAAAGGAATTTACGCAACAAAGCCATGGATTCTTGGCTCTTGACCGCTTTGGCATTCACTATAATTCTGCAATTTACTGTCGAAATCGAATGCGCCGACCGGATTCCAAAGTCAGTCAAACAATCTGTCGCTTAAATTAAGAAAAAAACTGAAGTCGAAAAGTTTCAAACTTTACAAGGTTATACGGAGAAAACTGACGAAAACGCGCCTACCAGAAGAAGTAAAAAAAAGTACCGAAAACTGAAGCGAATATAGAGGAAAGAAAACTTCTAGACAATATGACAGGGAAGAATATATTGATTTTTCTTAACTCATTTCAAATTCACATTCCTCACCTTATGATTTATTAAGCTATCTATAAAAAATAACTATGAAAAATATATTCACTGAAACATAATTTTTTTATAGTTTATAGTTTCATAGTTTTTGTAGTCGTGAACTCGAAAAGGGTTAGGTTAGCAAAAGGAGAATCTCATCCAGCAGAACTCAAAAGCACCTTCAAACCCTTTCATGTATCTCTGCAGCCAGTTCTACGTATTTTAAGCTGTGCTGAATTAGAGGCCGAGATGAAAATCTGCTCTGCGGCTGGAGTACAGAAGGAAATTATAGAAGTCGTCTGCGTGAAGACGTGCGGTCTCTGCCCTGAGGACGGCTGCATGGATACCCATGGAATGTCAGTTGCGATAGAACCAACATGGAAGCTTCTTTGTAAAGCCAGCTTATTTATATGAAGCTTTTTTGAATGAGAAAACATATTGATTAAAACATTTAACCTTTTTTTTGTGGAGAAATCAGCATATTTGATGAATTAGTGACAGCTTCATATGTAATTCCAATCCTTATCATTTGCCTCATTGTTTCATTGCTCCACAATAAACGTAGTCATGATACAATACTACATTGTGTTTACAGGAGCCCCAGCACTACATTCATCGAATTTTCAAATGCTCTTACTTCCATTGAGAACATATTCTTAGCGAACGACTGCGAACATGTTCTTGTCGGCGATTTCAACTGTCCAGAAATATCATGGCCCGATGGCTGGACTCCTCCTTCACTCTCACTCGGTCATCACTCTCGCTCTCTTTCTGGATTTGTGTCGTACCACTCCCTCACACAACATGTCAGTTCTTCCACGAGACTCGGGAACACTCTTGACCTGGTGTTTTCTTCTTTACCTGGAGGAATATCAGACTGTTTCGTAGCTCCTCCTCCTCCATCATGTGACCACAACATAGTTCTTTTCAGAATTGCCTTCCAACAAACCAGAATAACTAGAACACCTCATATGTACAACTATAAGAGAGCCAATTTCTCGCTCGCAAACTATCTGATAGATAGGACTGACTGGTTTACTCTATTCAACTCATGCAAAGATTCAAATGAGGTATATGAGACATTCTCATCTACAATCCATAGAATCATATCAGAATGCGTTCCACTTATTAATATGTCTAAATTCATCGGTAAACCTCCTCATATCATATCTCAAATCAGTCGTCGCGTGGCTAGACTTTATAAGAAAAGAGAAACTATTGGATTATCCCCATTTCTCCGTATGAACCGTAAACTGAGAAAAGCCTATGACGCTCATCGGAGAAATAAGGAGAAGGCTCTTCTAAAAAACGGAAATCTGTCAAAACTGTATCGCTACACTAATGCGAACATAAAGGAAGAAACCGGGATTGGTCCAATAACTGAAGAAAATGGTGAAGTTATAACCGAAGATTTCAGAAAAAGCCTCTTATTTGCGAAGTACTTTCATTCTCTATATGGAGGTGTGAAAGAGGTTAGTGAATCTAGAAAGGATTTATCCAGACTTCCGATCCCGTCCTTCTCTATCGATTTCGTTCAAATACCCACGCATCTGGTATATTCTCATCTGAAGCGACTCAAATCGAGAAACAACACATCTCCTGACAATATTCCTTATATATTCATCAAGTATACTGCTCTATCGATGTGTGTTCCTCTCTCACTCATGTTTGAACGTTTTCTACTTCATGGAGATATCTCTTCAGTATGGCTAACGGCTACCGTTAGACCAGTATTCAAGAAAAAAGGTGAGAAAACCGATGTCAAAAATTACAGACCGATTTGCCTTACTCCTTCTACTTCAAAGATTATGGAGAAAATCATTGGCCATAAGCTATTAAAGTACCTCAATGAAAACCAACTTATTAATAAACATCAGTTTGGTTTCCGACCTAAGCACTCATGTGAACTTGCTTTGCTAGAAACGCTTTGTGATTGGCACTCTAAGTTGGACCAGAAACATTTCATTAGCTGTGCATTGATAGATTTCTCCCGCGCCTTTGATGCGGTACCTATTGATCTATTAATGGAGAAAATTAGGTCCTTCGGTATAAATGGATGTCTTTTCAGATTTTTGGAGAGTTTTCTCCGAAACCGTGTGCAAAGTGTCAGAATAGGGAACAGCGAGTCCCCTAAATACTCCACTCCGACTGGGGTTCCACAAGGGAGCTGCCTAGGCCCCATACTTTTCATTCTGTACATAAATGACATTGCCGAATTTCTCCCAACTGGGTGTCATGTTACTATGTACGCCGATGACGTTAAACTCCACTCCATCGATGCCCCAGAATGCCTACAAGAGGGGATTAATCGAGTTTATGAATGGTCGAAAAAGTGGAGACTTAGTATCTCTACCTCTAAAACAGTTGTGATACGTCTTGGCTCAAATCATCCTGTCTTTCCTTTTACTCTCTCAGGGGAACGTTTGCCGGAATCCAACGTAGTGCTTGACTTGGGCGTTGAATACTCCAACTCACTAGATTTCTCTCAACACATGGAAACAATGTGTAAGAAAGCAAATGCCAGAAGTGGTTACATTCTGAGGACATTCAAATATAGAGACCTTAACTTGTACAAAAAATTATTCGTTTCTTATGTGAGACCTATCGTGGAGTACTGTGCTGTAATATGGTCCCCACACATGAAGAAGTATATTGAAATGGTTGAGAATGTTCAGCGCAAATTCACCAAGTGGATATTCAGAAGAACCAGTCAGGCTGCGCTGAGTTATGAAGACCGCCTACAATCTCTTGGTCTACAGAAACTTCAAATAAGAAGAAGAAACTTAGACCTTGTGATGACCTATAAAATACTCACGGGTAAAACGCCACTTTCTGCAGACTCCATCTTCTGTTTATCCGCTCATAACTACCTAACTAGATCGAAATATCTACATCTCAGAGTTCCACGTTTCCGTACAGTTCATCATTCTAATACTATTGCTGCTCGAGTTGTGGAATTATGGAACGCATTACCATTGGAGGCGAAGAAAGCCGCTAGAACTGAATCATTTAAAAATTTTCTTAGTAGCTTAGATTGAAATCTACATAATGTTTTCGCTTTGTTTTCAACGTTTTTAGTTTGACCTTTTCCTGTTCTCACCTTAATTCTGTTTGAGAACAAATTTTCTTCTTTTTTTGCTTTCTTTTTCTCACTTTTCCCGTAAAAGTGACATGCTTGTGACTTAGCTACATTGTGCAATGTACTTGATGCTATTTCACTGTGCAATAAAGATTTATTGATAGCTTAAAAGAGTGATTGGCAATTTTTTCGTTTCCGTGTTAGCATAGTTGGTCTTCATAGATAAAGAACTGGTTGCTATTGCTCTTGACAGTAAGGGAGAACGAACGAGATAAAGAAAGTTAGGTCAAAACTGTGCAGCTGCACTAAGAGTGTCGCAAGACCTCTCGGTGTTTTTAGCAATCCATAGAATCATATCAGAATGCGTTCCACTTATTAATATGTCTAAATTCATCGGTAAACCTCCTCATATCATATCTCAAATCAGTCGTCGCGTGGCTAGACTTTATAAGAAAAGAGAAACTATTGGATTATCCCCATTTCTCCGTATGAACCGTAAACTGAGAAAAGCCTATGACGCTCATCGGAGAAATAAGGAGAAGGCTCTTCTAAAAAACGGAAATCTGTCAAAACTGTATCGCTACACTAATGCGAACATAAAGGAAGAAACCGGGATTGGTCCAATAACTGAAGAAAATGGTGAAGTTATAACCGAAGATTTCAGAAAAAGCCTCTTATTTGCGAAGTACTTTCATTCTCTATATGGAGGTGTGAAAGAGGTTAGTGAATCTAGAAAGGATTTATCCAGACTTCCGATCCCGTCCTTCTCTATCGATTTCGTTCAAATACCCACGCATCTGGTATATTCTCATCTGAAGCGACTCAAATCGAGAAACAACACATCTCCTGACAATATTCCTTATATATTCATCAAGTATACTGCTCTATCGATGTGTGTTCCTCTCTCACTCATGTTTGAACGTTTTCTACTTCATGGAGATATCTCTTCAGTATGGCTAACGGCTACCGTTAGACCAGTATTAAAGAAAAAAGGTGAGAAAACCGATGTCAAAAATTACAGACCGATTTGCCTTACTCCTTCTACTTCAAAGATTATGGAGAAAATCATTGGCCATAAGCTATTAAAGTACCTCAATGAAAACCAACTTATTAATAAACATCAGTTTGGTTTCCGACCTAAGCACTCATGTGAACTTGCTTTGCTAGAAACGCTTTGTGATTGGCACTCTAAGTTGGACCAGAAACATTTCATTAGCTGTGCATTGATAGATTTCTCCCGCGCCTTTGATGCGGTACCTATTGATCTATTAATGGAGAAAATTAGGTCCTTCGGTATAAATGGATGTCTTTTCAGATTTTTGGAGAGTTTTCTCCGAAACCGTGTGCAAAGTGTCAGAATAGGGAACAGCGAGTCCCCTAAATACTCCACTCCGACTGGGGTTCCACAAGGGAGCTGCCTAGGCCCCATACTTTTCATTCTGTACATAAATGACATTGCCGAATTTCTCCCAACTGGGTGTCATGTTACTATGTACGCCGATGACGTTAAACTCCACTCCATCGATGCCCCAGAATGCCTACAAGAGGGGATTAATCGAGTTTATGAATGGTCGAAAAAGTGGAGACTTAGTATCTCTACCTCTAAAACAGTTGTGATACGTCTTGGCTCAAATCATCCTGTCTTTCCTTTTACTCTCTCAGGGGAACGTTTGCCGGAATCCAACGTAGTGCGTGACTTGGGCGTTGAATACTCCAACTCACTAGATTTCTCTCAACACATGGAAACAATGTGTAAGAAAGCAAATGCCAGAAGTGGTTACATTCTGAGGACATTCAAATATAGAGACCTTAACTTGTACAAAAAATTATTCGTTTCTTATGTGAGACCTATCGTGGAGTACTGTGCTGTAATATGGTCCCCACACATGAAGAAGTATATTGAAATGGTTGAGAATGTTCAGCGCAAATTCACCAAGTGGATATTCAGAAGAACCAGTCAGGCTGCGCTGAGTTATGAAGACCGCCTACAATCTCTTGGTCTACAGAAACTTCAAATAAGAAGAAGAAACTTAGACCTTGTGATGACCTATAAAATACTCACGGGTAAAACGCCACTTTCTGCAGACTCCATCTTCTGTTTATCCGCTCATAACTACCTAACTAGATCGAAATATCTACATCTCAGAGTTCCACGTTTCCGTACAGTTCATCATTCTAATACTATTGCTGCTCGAGTTGTGGAATTATGGAACGCATTACCATTGGAGGCGAAGAAAGCCGCTAGAACTGAATCATTTAAAAATTTTCTTAGTAGCTTAGATTGAAATCTACATAATGTTTTCGCTTTGTTTTCAACGTTTTTAGTTTGACCTTTTCCTGTTCTCACCTTAATTCTGTTTGAGAACAAATTTTCTTCTTTTTTTGCTTTCTTTTTCTCACTTTTCCCGTAAAAGTGACATGCTTGTGACTTAGCTACATTGTGCAATGTACTTGATGCTATTTCACTGTGCAATAAAGATTTATTGATAGCTTAAAAGAGTGATTGGCAATTTTTTCGTTTCCGTGTTAGCATAGTTGGTCTTCATATATAAAGAACTGGTTGCTATTGCTCTTGACAGTAAGGGAGAACGAACGAGATAAAGAAAGTTAGGTCAAAACTGTGCAGCTGCACTAAGAGTGTCGCAAGACCTCTCGGTGTTTTTAGCCCGTCTATTTAAAAATGTCTCTCTCAGTTAGAGTACTGATACTGTTTCAAAAAGTGTATTTTAAGCTTTTCATTTCTTTAAACATTTCGGTCCCGATGATATTTATTTCACTTATTTCCTTAGACTAAAGATTTATCCTGCCTAAAAACCCAGAACTTTAATAGAACTTTGATTCTTCTTCATAACAGCTTTGAGCAAAGCACTCACTATCACAAAGACTGAAAGGCGAAGACGGCGAAGAAAGCTCGCTTGAGTGGTATTTTCCGATAAAAACTTGACGGATAGAGCAAAGGAAATAAAATTCTCATCATTGTCTATGCATATAGTTTTCAATAGAACTGCACTCTCAAATCTCGTGGAGCCCTCCCATCTCCTTGACACAGGTGCGGAGTCGATGTCGAACTCACCCACCATGGTGCACAGGAAATCGACCTTGAGATATCACCTTTCGAAGAGCGTGCTTCCATCACCTTTCGAAGGGCGTGCTTCAAACTCTCCAAATTCTTGTGGGAAGATGCATAGAACTTGCTCTCTAGGACCGACTACACAAATAAGTACGGAATAATTCAATTAGGCGAGTACAAGGCCACTCGACGGAGGTGATCATGAAAGGGGAAATTGGTCTTGCACTAGTATTACAACACTATAGCCTTGCGGGTGGGCCCAGAGGCTAGGAGGTGGCCCTGCTGGAACGTCCAGTTGCGTCCTGCCAAGTGAGCCTTGCTCCAAGGAAGTACTTCCTTTACGAGAATGTCGTTCAAGTACTTAGGAGCATTCACTTTGTTTCCCTTTTCGACGAAAACGAGTGGATTCTTGCCGGTCGCGGTGACCCTGGCCCAGATCATGACAGAAGCAGGATGACGCTTTTTCAAGACGTGGTGGCCTATTTCATCGGCCTCTTTAATCGTTTAGAGATTAATGTCGCGGCAGGTGCCCGACAAATGTACATACAATTGTTGTGGAGAACCGTTCCAACAAAGCTTTTGCTCAAGAAGCTACTGTTCTTCAACTTGGCTTTAGTCCATATCTAACCACCAGAATACGTTGCACTCCTTTCTAAATTTCTATTGTCTTAGTGGGCAAGAAGAGAGCGTTTGACGCTGTGCCTTTTTTTGTTCTCTGCTCCAAAAACGGCCTCGTTTTGGTAGGATAAGATGCCTAAACTTAATAAAAAACTTGTTTGAAGAGTTTTTTTCAGCGTGAAAAAACACAAGGAGCTTTGATTGATGCTTGCAAGGGAATAAAGACGTAAACGTTTCCGTACTAGGCACTAACACACAAACAATAATTTGTTTTCAAAAAAAAGTTTTTCTTTAGAGTAATGTTGTTTACCCTTTTCTGATGAAATCGACCTACCAGTACCTGAAATGATCAAGAGGTATCAACTCTGAATCATTATATATTTATTCAATCAAGATCGTGTTCTGATGTAAGTTCTTTGCTGCAATTGAAGAAGAGAATTAAAAAAAAGATCACTGCCGTTGAAAGCGGAAGTAAACAACGTAAACATCGGAAGTTTGTGAGCATCGGAAGAATTGTTTCCCTTCGAAGATGTTCGAATGGCACAAGAAAGACACATGGCTAGAAAAACCCTTATCACATTTTTCTTCTCCACATAATAATAAAACTCTTTTTCGAGTAGTGGAAGGATCACTTATCAGTTTTAACATAAGTCACTTTTCAAAGTGCGAGTTTGAGAGAACTTTGAGCGGAGCAAGCAGCAGTTTGAAGAATTGAAGTGAGACAAAAACAGAGTGAAAATCAGTTGCTATTAGAATGCTGTTGACGGTGATTTCGAAGAGACTGCATGAATAGCGGGCGTAAAAATTTAGAAGAAACTCGTCCAAATATTATTGAAATTCTTGTCAAAGTCAAACTAAGGCAGAAAAAACATCTGGATTAAACACGGTGATTCGATGGAGTGAATGCTTTCAATGAATTTTCAGAAACTTTGTCAATGATTTCTTTCATAGCTACCGCTACGGCGGTTTCATTTATAGCTTTTGTTGATCGTTTTTAAAGAATTGACGAGAAACATCTTTTAGTCATCACCAGTCAAGTGCTTTGACGCTTTTTCAATCAGTCTTATGCCTCCTTCAGTCTCATATACCGAGGATGATCCGATTGGTCCGAAGTCTTTTGTTTTCTAATTTGATTGAAAAGCTCTCGAACCTAGTCGTTTTCGCTCCACTGACGCGTTTCGATGCTTAATTCTGTGAGTTGGCAAAAACTGGTTCGAGACGTTTAGCAGGTGATATATCTAACAGAATGAGGTAATATTGAAAAGAAAAAATTTTATTACGAAAAGTTACCAGAAGTGAGCAGAAGAAAGGCGAGAGAAGAAAACTGAGCCGAGCACATTGGAAGATTAGAAATATCAGAGTAGAGAGAAAGAAACGAGAGAATCGTTGAAGTAAATGGAAAAAAAAAACATCCATTCATTGTTTCCCGGGAGACTCCGTAGCTGTTTATCCAGTTGCTATCTTCTGCTATAAAAGCCTTTCGCCGGCAAGGAGCATTGTCAACAGGTCCCTCAGCCAGTTCATCTTTCATCAGAACCCAATTAGCAAGTTTCTCCGCTTTGTTTTAAGAGAAAAAACTAGTTTTCGATATACTTGGTAGTCGTATTCGGTATTCGTAATTACTTGGTATTCGAGTTTTAACACTGTGTTTAAACTTGAATACCAAGTGATTAGACTGGTTACTGTAAAAGAGATAGTTGCTATAAAACCGGTCTCCCGGTTTTATACCAAAGTGTCATTATATCAATAATACTCAATTCCCATTCAACTTTTACTTTCAAATAGAAAAGATCAGAATCTAGAGAAGTCAGCTCTTTGTCGAGAGTCTTTAAAAAAAATGTGGAAAATAGAAGTTTTCTACAACGCGTCTATTAAAAGGAGCGCTTTTTGTTGACTTGCTTTAAAGTTATAAAATAACTCACCAGGCGCCATTGGAGAGGTAAGAAGGCCTTTTTGTGCGCGAAGTATTATATGAAGTAGTGATGCTCTAACTCCCGGTAAGATTGAAGAATCTATGTACGATTTTGCTTCGCGGGTTACCTCCAGTCTGTGAAATAGTTATAGTATTCTGAATGTCAATTCATTACAATACAAATCGTATTCATCTCACTCACTGACAGCAAAACTGTAGCTGTTGTACAAAGTATACTTGCTGCAACCCAATTTGATGAAATATTCCATTCTAAAAAGTTTTTTAGCTCCACCTTCAAGTGAAGCCATGCAGTCTGTTCTCTTGACAGCTTTGACACTGACAGCGCTCCTTCATGTCTCACTCGCGATAGAATGCCTGGACAGGCATGACGAGTAAGTTCATTCTCGGTGTATTTGATTTTAAAAAAAGATCCTACATATGTATATCCCGAACTCCATTCGAAGCAATTCAAGAAAACTACGTTCAAGTTAAGAAGAGTATACAAATACAAGAAAAACCGGGTAAAAGAGTCGAAAACTAAAAATTTGCAGCTGCGCGAACCTGAAATCGAAGGGTTTCTGCGAGCGCGAGCAGCAAGCGAAAGTAGTCCTCTTCTGTGGCGTCACTTGTAACGCTTGTGGGGACGATTGCTACGACCTCGATCCTTCGTCAGCTCTTTTCAACCCTTTAAATTTTAGAGATAGAAAAACACTTATAAATAGTTTTATGAGTTTTATCTAGATACAAGTTTTATTTGTAAATTGTTAAACAATGCTTTTTTTCCTATTTTTTTCCATTTCTCTTGAATACTGTTTCATGAAAAAATTATGAAGTTAAATTACAAGTTTCAATTTGAGAACATCAAGTTGAAAGTTAGTTTGTACGTTTAAAGTTAAAATTGGAGTAATAACGCACGCCACTCAACTTTACCCTTTTTTTCAAACAGCCTTTTGCTGCTGCAAGTACCAAGTACAGCTGCAAGTACCAAGTACTGCTGCAAGTACCAAGTACAGCTGCAAGTACCAAGTACAGCTGCAAGTACCAAGTACTGCTGCAAGTTCCAAGTACAGCTGCAAGTACCAAGTACTGCTGCAAGTACCAAGTACAGCTGCAAGTACCAAGTACAGCTGCAAGTACCAAGTACTGCTGCAAGTACCAAGTACAGCTGCAAGTACATACTATTACAAGACTTTTCAACCTCTTTCCCTTCTCTTATACGGAAATATAGACCGTAACTATCATAGTTCGAGGCGTTCATAATACTACCGAGATCGTCTCATCGGAGTTAAATTTACGTCTGAACAACCCTAACACAGAAAGTATCCAGATACATATATTACAGACGAAAGTTAACCAACAGAACGGGAAACCACGCAACCTAAGAACGTTACCAGCTCATTTGAGGAGCCTTGCTATTCCGAGCGAATATCTATATTTCGACAAATGAAGTAAGACATCTCTTCATTTTCAGGTGTGATAAGAAAAAGGCTGAAGGTTTCTGCACGGATAGTCCGGACAGAGAGAGGCGCTGCAAGAAAACTTGCGGTCTCTGCTAGATAGCCGCCGATACAGCATAAGGTTAGGACGCCTTTCAACCAGTTCTTACTCTGTCACTGAGACAATATATTTGTTAAATTTTAGTCTGAGCGTATTCTCAGGGCATCTACCAGCCTTCAGTTGCACTTTTTTTTCAATAACAAGTTGAGATAAAAAGTTTGCAGTTAAGGCGGAAAGTTAGCGGAGAAAGTTTGCAAAAACAAAAATTACAATTTGTAGTTATCTATGTGCATACATAAGTTGGGGTACGAAGCAAGTTTTGGGGTTCGTTCATGATCATCATTTACGTACACTGAAGTTATACATTAAGTTATACATTAAACATTCCCAAGCAAAGTTTTGAAGAAAAAACACCTTGTTTAAGTAGAGATGCACTATCGCGTTTTTTCTAAAGCTTTCACAAAGAGATTTACAGAAATAAAGAGGAAGGGAAGAGAGAAAGGGAAGAGAGAAAGGGAAGAGAGAAAGGGAAAAGAGAAAGGGAAGAGAAAGGGAAGAGAGAAAGGGAAGAGAGAAAAGGAAGAGAGAAATGGAAGAGAGAAAGGGAAAAGAGAAAGGGAAGAGAGAAAGGGAAGAGAGAAAGGGAAGAGAGAAAGGGAAGAGAGAAAAGGAAGAGAGAAACGGAAGAGAGAAGAGAGAAAGTTTAAGAGATAATAGTAAACCACTCATCTAGCCAATTCTTAATAAGTCTTTGCAAATTTGAAATTACCTTGATTGAACTTAAAAAGAAGGAGAAGTGTTTAAGGAGTAGTACGTAATCGCCCTTCTCATATGGGACTTTTTCAAAAACTTCATCGTTCCAAAAAAGTCTTCGTATTTTATATCACATTCCAAATAAAACATCCATACATCACTTTTCCAAATCACCTTACGCCCTTTATTCGCACTTACTATGCAAATTCACATTTTCCACATTATTAGGTACTATCTGGGAAAAAGTTTTTGTCTTTGGGAACAAAGAATGATGACATTTGAACACAAAAAAAGTGTCTCATACTCTCTTGGTTTTCTCTTCGAGGAGCATTTCTGGTTTCAGGTTCCATCGGACGGAAAGATCGTCTTCTTTTTGGTGCCTTCTTCACTCATATGACATCGCTACACAGAAATATTTTAAGGAAAACATTTGTACACGAGCGATTTTCCCTATCCCCCAAGTTTTCATTCGAAATAGTTGCTGCTGTTTCAGAAGAAAACAAGCTTACATCATACATAATTTTAGTATGAGAAATGTTATCATTAAATAAACATTTCCACAGTATCCACCATGATACAATACTAAGCTTTGTGAGCTCTCCCCTTCATACAGTACTCTCATAGAACATCTTTTCCGAACATCATTATTGAACTCTTTTAGAAGTCTAGTTACATTTAGGCTTTCTAGGAATCACATGTAGCAGATACCTTTTAGCACTTATTAACAACCTACATGCGCTTCCTCGATCTTACTGAACATAAGATGCGAAATTTCACACATATAAACAAGGCGGCTCCAAAATGCGTACTCTCGTAGTACTTTTTGGTGAAAAATAGCGCTAGTAAGGTCAAACAATTGCTTTAGGTTTCTCGCGCAGGACTGTGTTTGTTGTGCCGCAGAAATGTGTGTAGTTGTCGAAAGTAAAGTGTTTGATTTTATTGTATATGTATCTAACTATACAAAAAAAGTGTGAATATGTATGGCTAAGGTAATTCAGAGAAAGCTGGGTTGTTGTAAATGTAATTAGACTGCGATCGAGTTTGGTTTTGGTCCGATTTCTTATTTGTTTTAAATGTCGCGCTCAAGTTTTCTCAGTGAATAAAAAAATATTCTAAAAAATGAACACTTGCACTTGAATATCGTTAAGATTTTCTTATCAATTTAAAAATAAATATGAATAGTCGTCTTTGAAATATGAATAGTCATTTTTGAAATATGAATAGTCATCTTTGATTTATCACAGCGTTTGAGTATTAGGAACTGAACACCTTGAGGCCGTATCGTCCAAACCATAATCGACACTCCAGTCTACATTCTAAATTCTCTTTCTCAACATCAAGAGACTGATAAGAAGCTGGAGTTGTTCGAATCAATGGCGCTTCATGTCCCATGAAATCGAGAACAAAGCGTTTGAATTGAATTGAACTCCTCTTGTCGTCTCTCGAAATACTTTTTTTCTTGATACTGCTGGTTCGAATCTTGGACGTCACCTTTGAATTAAGTTCATATATATATATATATATATAAGAAATGAGAAAATAATTATGACGGATAGGATAGCCGACTTGTTTTAAAAAAAGCATGCCGATTTATCCAATCTGTTGAACCAGCGAAGTATTACAGATGAAGAAACTACAGGGTGTGACGAAAGTCCAGGTGCCCGACAAATGTACATACATTTGTTGTGGAGAACCGTTCCAACGAACGAAGCTTTTGCTCAAGAAGCTACTGTTCTCCAACTTGAATTTAGTCCATATCTAACCACCAGAATACAGTCCAGTCCTTTCTAAATTTCTATTGTCTTTGTGGGCAAGAATAGAGCGTTTGACGCTGTGCCTTTGTTTTTTGTCTGCTCCAAAACTGCTTCGTTTTGGTAGGATAAGATGCCTAAACTTTAAAAAAAACTTGTTTTAAGAGTTTTTTTTTCAACGTGAAAAAACAAGCAGCTTTGATAGACGCGTTCAAGCGAATAAAGATGTCGGAAACGTTTCCGTACTAGGCACTAACACACAAACAATAATTTGTTTTAAAAAAAAGTTTTTCTTTAGAAAAATGTTGTTTACCCTTTTCTGATGAAATCGACCTACCAGTACCTGAAATGATCAAGAGGTATTAACTCAAAATCATTATATATTTATTCAATCAAGATCGTGTTCTGATGTAAGTTCTTTGCTGCAATTGAAGAAGAGAATTAAAAAAAAGATTACTGCCGTTGAAAGCGGAAGTAAACAACGTAAACATCGGAATTTTGTGACAATGTGAAAAACAACGTAAATATCGCAACGGCAACTTTTTTTTTACTCGAACCATTACCCTCTGGAACAAACTCTGCGATCGGTTCCCCGACGTCGTTACGATCGAAGAATTCATTAAAATTTTTGAGAATTGTTCTTTAGTCTCATTCATGACTTTACCTGGATATCTACTCTAGGATACTTTGATTTTCTTTGATACCCACTAGATTGTGTTTTTCTTCTTCTTTCTATTCCGAAGTCAGTGCCTGTCGTGTGCCCTTTTTTTCAAATTTTAATCTTAAAATATATTTTCTCGTTTTTTGTTGTTTAATGTCTACCTTATAAGTGTATGCGACAACAAGCTTGCCTTTCGCATATAAAGTGAATTAAATTGAAACAGCTTTTGTTTATCAGTATCGGCGTTCTTAAGCATAGTTTTTTTTGAATAAAGAATTGACCAAAATCATCTTTCAGTCATCACCAGTCAAGTGCATTGACGCTTTTTAAATCAGTCTTATGCCTCCTTCAGTCTCATATACCGAGGATGATCCAATTGGTCCGAAGTCTTTTGTTTTCTAATTCGATTGAAAAGCTCTCGAACCTAGTCGTTTTCGCACCACTGACGCGTTTCGATGCTTAATTCTGTGAGTTGGCAAAAACTGGTTCGAGACGTTTAGCAGGTGATATATCTAACAGAATGAGGTAATATTGAAAAGAAAAAATTTTATTACGAAAAGTTACCAGAATTGAGCAGAAGAAAGGCGAGAGAAGAAAACTAAGCCGAGCACATTGGAAGATTAGAAATATCAGAGTAGAGAGAAAGAAACGAGAGAATCGTTGAAGTAGAAATGGAAAAAAAAACATCCGTTCATTGTTTCCCGGGAGACTCTGTAGCTGTTTATCCAGTTGCTATCTTCTGCTATAAAAGCCATTCGCTGGCAAGGAGCATTGTCAACAGGTCCCTCAGCCAGTTCATCTTTCATCAGAACCCAGTTAGCAAGTTTCTCCGCTTCTACTTGCTTTGTTTAAGAAAAAAAAACTAGTTTTCGGTTTACTTGGTAGTCGTATTCGAGTATTCGAGTTCGAGTTTTACTTGGTATTCGTATTCGTATTCGGTATTCGTATTTACTTGGTATTCGAGTTTTAACACTGTGTTAAAACTTGAATACCAAGTAATTAGACTGGTTACTGTAAAAGAGATGGTTGGTATAAAACCGGTCTCATGAAATAGCTCTTTTTAGTGCATTATATCAATAATACTCGAATCCCATTCAACTTTCACTTTCAAATAGAAAAGATCAGAAACTAAAGAATTCAGCTCTTTGTCGAGAGTCTTTCTAAAAAAAAATATGGAAAGAAAGAAGTTCAACGCGCCTACTAAAAGGAGCCATTTTGTGTTGACAATACTTGCGTTAAAGTTATAAAATAACTCACCATGCGCCATCGGAGAGGTAAGAAGGCCTTTTTTGTAACAGCGATGTGCGCGAAGTATTATACAGTGTGTACAGAAAGTCCAGGTGGACAGTATTTTTTCCGATAAAAACTTTACGGATTGAGCAAATCAAACAAAATTTTCGTCAAAGTTTATTAAAATAGTTTGGGATATAACTGCGTTTTCAAAGTTCGAACAGCCCTCCTTTCTCCTCGACACAGGCGCGGAGTCGCTTGTGGAAGGCACCCACCGTGGTGGACAGGTAAGCGACGTCGAGATCCTCCCACACCTTCTGTAGGGATCGCTTCAAACTTTCCAACTTCTTGTGTGGGGAAGCCTTGCTCTCGAGGACCGATCACACAGAGAGAAAAAGGGCCATCCCGCTTCTGTCATGGTCTGGGCCGGGATTTGCGCGACTGGCAAGACTCCACTCTTTTTCGTCGAGCAGGGAGTC
The DNA here is from genome assembly GCA_964056735.1 of Allodiplogaster pararmata. NCBI lineage: Eukaryota > Metazoa > Nematoda > Chromadorea > Rhabditida > Diplogasteridae > Allodiplogaster > Allodiplogaster pararmata. Next base: position 27,721,181 of record OZ057408.1, read on the forward strand.
AAAATGAATGCCAATAACTACCTGAACGACATTCTCATAAAGGAAGTACTTCCCTGGAGCCAGGCTCACTTCACGGGACGCAAATGGACGTTCCAGCAGGACTCTGCGCCCGCCCACAAGGCTAAAGTTGTGCAAGACTAGTGCAAGACCAATTTCCCCTCCATGATCACATCCGCCGAACGGCCTCCGTATTCACCTGATTCGAATCCTCTGGACTTCTCTGTGTGGTCGGTCCTTGAGAGCAAGGCCTGTGCTTCCCCACACAAGAATTTGGAAAGTTTGAAGCGCGCCCTACAGAAGGCGTGGGATGATCTTGACGTCGCTTACCTGTCCACCACGATGTGTGCCTTCCACAAGCGGCTCCGCGCCTGTGTCAAGGAGGAAGGAGGGCTGTTTGAAATTTGAAAACGCAGTTATATCCCTAACTATTTGAATAAACTTTGATGAAAATTTTGTTTGATTTGCTCAATCTGTTGAGTTTTTATCGTAAAAAATACTGTCCACCGGGACTTTCTGTACACCCTGTATGAAGTAGTGATGCTTCAACTCCCGGTAAGATTGAAGAATCTGAGTACGATTTTGTTCCGCGTATTACCTTCCGTCTGTGAAATAGTTATAGTAATCTGAATGACAATTCATTAGAATACAAATCGTATTCCGCTCACTCACTGACAGGAAAACTGTAGCTGTTGTACAAAGTATACTTGCTGCGGATGAAATATTCCATTCTAAAAAGTTTTGTTCAGCTCCACCTCCAAGTGAAGCCATGCAGTCTGTTCTCTTGACAGCTTTGACACTGACAGCGCTCCTTCATGTCTCACTTGCGATTGAATGCCTGGACAGGCATGATGAGTAAGTTCATTTTCGGTATAATTGGTTGAAAATGAGAACGATCGTACATATGTTTATGTTTTAAAATTTTTTTTTATCCGAAGAAATTCAAACAAAACTACTTTCGAGTTGAAAAGAGTTTTAATGAGAAAAATTCAAGAAAAACAAGGTAAGAAAGTCGTCAAAAACTAAAAATTTGCAGCTGCGCGAACCTGAAATCGAAGGGTTTCTGCGAGCGCGAGCCGCAAGCGAAAGTAATCCTCTTCTGTGGCGCCACTTGTGACGCTTGTCCTGAGGACGATTGCTACGATCGCCATCCTTCGTCAGCTCTTTTCAACCCTTCAACTTTTAGAGATAGAAAAGCACTTTAAACAGTTTTATAAGTTTTATCTAGATACAAGTTTTATTTGTAATATGTTAAACAATATTACAAATAAAACTTGTATCTAGATAACAATAACAATATCACAAATAAAACTTGTATCTAGATTTATTTGTATGTTTATATGTTCTTTTTTTTGAATTCTCTAAAGTACTGTGCAATGAAAAAAGTTATGAAGTTAAATTTCAAGTTTCAATCTGAGAACATCAAGTTGAAAGTTAGTTTGTACGTTTAAAGTTAAAATTTGAGTAATAACGCAAGTCACTCAACTTTACCCTTATTTTTTAAACAACCTTTTGAAACAGCTGCAAATAATTTTGAAAAAGCTGCAAGTACTAAGTAAAGCTGCAATTGCATACTATTACGAGACTCTTGAACCTATTTCCCTTCTCTTATAGACCGTAAATATCATAGTTCGAGGGGTTAATAATACTACCCAGTTGTTCTCATCGGAGTTGAATTCACGTCTGAACAACCCTAACACAGAAAGTATTCAGATACATATATTACAGACGAAATTTAACCAACAGAACGGGAACGAACGCGGCCTAAGGGCTTTATCAGCTCATTTGAAGAGCCTTGCTATTCCGAGCGAATATCTATATTTCGACAAATGAAGTAAGACATCTCTTCATTTTCAGATGTGATAAAAAAAAGGCTGAAGGTTTCTGCACGGATAGTCCGATAGAGGACAGAGAGAGGCTCTGCAAGAAAACTTGCGGTTTATGCTAAATAGCCGCCGATACAGCATAAGGTTAGGACGCCTTCCAACCAGTTCTTACTCTTAATGTGTCAATGAGACAATATATGTGTTAAATTTTAGTCTGAGCGTATTCTCAGGGCATCTACCAGCCTTCAGTTGCACTTTTTTTCAATAACAAGTTGAGATAAAAAGTTTGCAGTTAAGGCGGAAAGTTAGCGGAGAAAGTTTGCAAAAACAAAAATTACAATTTGTAGTTATCTATGTGCATACATAAGTTGGGGTACGAAGCAAGTTTTGGGGTTCGTTCATGATCATCATTTACGTACACTGAAGTTATACATTAAGTTATACATTAAACATTCCCAAGCAAAGTTTTGAAGAAAAAACACCTTGTTTAAGTAGAGATGCACTATCGCGTTGTTTCTAAAGCTTTCACAAAGAGATTTACCGAAATAAAGAGAAAGAGAAGAGAGAAAGAGAAGAGAGAAAGGGAAGAGAGAAAGGGGAGAAAGGGAAGAGAGAAGAGAGATTTTGAGAAAGAGTAGTAAACCACTCATCTAGCCGAACCTTAATAAGTCTTTTAAAATTTGAAATTACCTTGATTGAACTTAAAAAGAAGGAGAAGTGTTTAAGGAGTAGTACGTAATCGCCTTTTTCATATGGGACTTTTTCAAAAACTTCATCGTTTCAAAAAAAAATTAGTCTTCATATTTCATATCACATTCCAAATAAAACATCCATACATCACTTATTCAAATCAATCGCACTTACTATGCAAAGTCACATTTTCCACATTATTAGGTACTATCTGGGGAAAAAGTTTTTGTGTTTGGGAACAAAGAATGATGTAGAAAATTGTGTCTCATACCCTCTTGGTTTTCTCTTCGAGGAGCATTTCTGGTTTCAGGTTCCATCGGACGGAAAGATCGTCTTCTTTTTGGTGCCTTCTTTGACTCATATGACATCGCTACACAGAAATATTTTAGGAAAACATTTGTACCCGGGCGATTTTCCCTATTCCCCAAGATTTCATCCGAAACAGTTGCTGCTGTTTCAGAAAAAAACAAGCTTACATCATACATAATTTTAGTATGAGAAATTTTATCATTAAATAAACCTTTCCACACCATGATACAATACTAAGCTTTTTGAGCTCTTCCCTTCATACAGTACTCTCATAGAACATCTTTTCCGAACACCATTATTGAACTCTTTTAGAAGTCTAGTTACATTTAGGCTTTCTAGGAATCACATGTAGCAGATACCTTTTAGCACTTATTCACAACCTACATGCGCTCCCTCGATCTTACTGAACATAAGATGCGAAATTTCACACATATAAACAAGGCGGCTCCAAAATGCGTACTCTCGTAGTACTTTTTGGTGAAAAATTGCGCTAGTAAGGTCAAACAATTGCTTTAGGTTTCTCGCGCAGGACTGTGTTTGTTGTGCCGCAGAAATGTGTGTAGTTGTCGAAAGTAAAGTGTTTGATTGTATTGTATATGTATCTAACTATACAAAAAAGTGTGAATATGTATGGCTACGGTAATTCAGAGAAAGCTGGGTTGTTGTAAATGTAATTAGACTGCGATCGAATTTGGTTTTGGTCCGATTCTTATTCGTTTTAAATGTCGCGCTCAAGTTTACTCAGTGAATAAAAAATATTCGAATAAAAATGAACACTTGCAGTTGAATATCGTTAAGATTTTCTTATCAACTTAAAAAGAAATATGAATAGTCATCTTTGAAATATGAATAGTCATCTTTGATTATTCACAGCGTTTGAGTATTAACAGTGTATTTACACAAGACAAAATGAAGATAAGAGTGAGGATTAAAAACCGTATTAATACGGTTTGAAGACCCGAGCATCTTTGAAAAAACTTCTTTGGTCACCAATAAAACAAAGTTTTTCTCTTCAGTGATTAGTTATGTGTTTTAGAGGACATGAAACAAATCGTGGAATGAAAACACAGGTAAGCAGGAGTGAAGAAAAAAGACATGGTGAATATGTGATTCTGGAAAAAAGAGAAGCACAATCAGAAAAATCTCCTTCAATTGTTATTTTACAATAACACTATTTTAAAGACAATTATTTAGAAGTTATGTTTGCTAATTATTCAAAGACACCGCTGACATGGTAGACCAAGATAGAGTTATGGTAGACCAAGCTAGAGTTATGGTAGACCAAGATAGAGTTATGGTAGACCAAGCTAGAGTTATGGTAGACCAAGCTAGAGTTATTTCCATTACGAAAATTAATCCTGAAGTAGTAGGTACGGTACATAAGTTTTTTTTCAGATCAATCGGATTGTAAATAAGAGTATACCTTACATCTCGTTGACCTCAAGCAACGGATTTTTGTACCGAGCAGAGGAGCAGACTTTTCGCAGAACCATGTAAGAAAACCGTGGGGAGTGACCCATGAGTTTCACTTTCCGGGCCATGCTCTTACCCACTGAACTACACACGCACACAATATAACCCTCATTTTATTGCCCATACAACAAGATCGGTCTGTTGGATTCAACCTACTATCTCTCAAACTCAATTGTGAACATAGTAACTTTTTGAAATAAGCAGATTCATCGGGTAGCTGAGAAAATTGGATAGAACGGTTTGCGATTTTTACCCCATTCTAAAGCATCTACAAACTCAGAGCGCGATAAGTACAAGTTAGAACGAAATTATGAGACCAATTAATGAAAAAGAGTAACTCCTATATATTTCAAAATTTTAACCATTTATCATTTGTTTGTAAATACATACATAAATTTCTTCCATTCGTCGTGGCTAAGAGCGGTCAAATCACTTCTCACTCTTAATTTCCATCACAAAGAATGGAGGAATCCGGTCTTTTTGGACACCTTGAGGCATTGAGGGACACACACACATTTGGACACCCTGTCCAAACCAGGATTTGGACACCTTGAGGCATTGAGGGACACACACACATTTGGACACCCTGTCCAAACCAGGATTTGGACACCTTGAGGCATTGAGGGACACACACACATTTGGACACCCTGTCCAAACCAGGATTTGGACACCTTGAGGCATTGAGGGACACACACACATTTGGACACCCTGTCCAAACCAGGATTTGGACACCTTGAGGCATTGAGGGACACACACACATTTGGACACCCTGTCCAAACCAGGATTTGGACACCTTGAGGCATTGAGGGACACACACACATTTGGACACCCTGTCCAAACCAGGATTTGGACACCTTGAGGCATTGAGGGACACACACACATTTGGACACCCTGTCCAAACCAGGATTTGGACACCTTGAGGCATTGAGGGACACACACACATTTGGACACCCTGTCCAAACCAGGATTTGGACACCTTGAGGCATTGAGGGACACACACACATTTGGACACCCTGTCCAAACCAGGATTTGGACACCTTGAGGCATTGAGGGACACACACACATTTGGACACCCTGTCCAAACCAGGATTTGGACACCTTGAGGCATTGAGGGACACACACACATTTGGACACCCTGTCCAAACCAGGATTTGGACACCTTGAGGCATTGAGGGACACACACACATTTGGACACCCTGTCCAAACCAGGATTTGGACACCTTGAGGCATTGAGGGACACACACACATTTGGACACCCTGTCCAAACCAGGATTTGGACACCTTGAGGCATTGAGGGACACACACACATTTGGACACCCTGTCCAAACCAGGATTTGGACACCTTGAGGCATTGAGGGACACACACACATTTGGACACCCTGTCCAAACCAGGATTTGGACACCTTGAGGCATTGAGGGACACACACACATTTGGACACCCTGTCCAAACCAGGATTTGGACACCTTGAGGCATTGAGGGACACACACACATTTGGACACCCTGTCCAAACCAGGATTTGGACACCTTGAGGCATTGAGGGACACACACACATTTGGACACCCTGTCCAAACCAGGATTTGGACACCTTGAGGCATTGAGGGACACACACACATTTGGACACCCTGTCCAAACCAGGATTTGGACACCTTGAGGCATTGAGGGACACACACACATTTGGACACCCTGTCCAAACCAGGATTTGGACACCTTGAGGCATTGAGGGACACACACACATTTGGACACCCTGTCCAAACCAGGATTTGGACACCTTGAGGCATTGAGGGACACACACACATTTGGACACCCTGTCCAAACCAGGATTTGGACACCTTGAGGCATTGAGGGACACACACACATTTGGACACCCTGTCCAAACCAGGATTTGGACACCTTGAGGCATTGAGGGACACACACACATTTGGACACCCTGTCCAAACCAGGATTTGGACACCTTGAGGCATTGAGGGACACACACACATTTGGACACCCTGTCCAAACCAGGATTTGGACACCTTGAGGCATTGAGGGACACACACACATTTGGACACCCTGTCCAAACCAGGATTTGGACACCTTGAGGCATTGAGGGACACACACACATTTGGACACCCTGTCCAAACCAGGATTTGGACACCTTGAGGCATTGAGGGACACACACACATTTGGACACCCTGTCCAAACCAGGATTTGGACACCTTGAGGCATTGAGGGACACACACACATTTGGAAACCCTGTCCAAACCAGGATTTGGACACCTTGAGGCATTGAGGGACACACACACATTTGGACACCCTGTCCAAACCAGGATTTGGACACCTTGAGGCATTGAGGGACACACACACATTTGGACACCCTGTCCAAACCAGGATTTGGACACCTTGAGGCATTGAGGGACACACACACATTTGGACACCCTGTCCAAACCAGGATTTGGACACCTTGAGGCATTGAGGGACACACACACATTTGGACACCCTGTCCAAACCAGGATTTGGACACCTTGAGGCATTGAGGGACACACACACATTTGGACACCCTGTCCAAACCAGGATTTGGACACCTTGAGGCATTGAGGGACACACACACATTTGGACACCCTGTCCAAACCAGGATTTGGACACCTTGAGGCATTGAGGGACACACACACATTTGGACACCCTGTCCAAACCAGGATTTGGACACCTTGAGGCATTGAGGGACACACACACATTTGGACACCCTGTCCAAACCAGGATTTGGACACCTTGAGGCATTGAGGGACACACACATATTTGGACACCCTGTCCAAACCAGGATTTGGACACCTTGAGGCATTGAGGGACACACACACATTTGGACACCCTGTCCAAACCAGGATTTGGACACCTTGAGGCATTGAGGGACACACACACATTTGGACACCCTGTCCAAACCAGGATTTGGACACCTTGAGGCATTGAGGGACACACACACATTTGGACACCCTGTCCAAACCAGGATTTGGACACCTTGAGGCATTGAGGGACACACACACATTTGGACACCCTGTCCAAACCAGGATTTGGACACCTTGAGGCATTGAGGGACACACACACATTTGGACACCCTGTCCAAACCATGATCGACACTCCAGTCAACATTCAACGTTCTCATTCTTACTCTACTGCCCGGAGAATCAGATGGAGCTGCTCGATATGATGGCGCTCCATGTCCCATAACATCGAGATTAAATCGTTTGAATTGAATTGAATATGACCTCATTCTTTCGTGCAAAAACTTGTTTTTTTAATTGAACCTTTCAGAGTATGTCTTCTAATTTTGTTTTAGACCCTCAAAGTAGACTTTTAAGTATTTTTTATTACTTTTCGATTTAGTTAAAAACCAACGTTCTCAGAGGACTATTTCAAAGGGCAAACCATTGGAACAACCATTCGAGGTATATAGTGCTGAGTGTACTCACCTCTATTTTATATATACTTACCTTGATTTTCGTATAGTGTACTTGCTTGCCGATATACAAGGTGCACCCAAAGTACACCAATGAGTTCATTTACTAATATCCTGGTAATGAGTGGAGCGGTGAGTTCGAAATTTGTATACTTATTAGCTGGGAGTATTAGGAACATCGGGGTGTTGTTTAACCCGATTCTCCGTCCTTTTGCCTCAACAACAGTGCGAAGCCGCTTGGTAAACGCTTCAATCAATGGACGCGTGTTGTTTTTGTCTATTTGAGCCATTTCTTCTGAAAGCGATTTCTTCAGAGAAACCAAAATCTAACTGAAATGAGCTTTCACTTTGTTCTCAAGGTAAAACTACATAGAATTATCATAGGAGTATGATCTGGCAAGCAAGAGGGTCATTTTGAGCTCGACACAGTCAGGAAAATGAGTTTTAAACCGTGCTTGTGTTTTTTTGCTGTGTTAAACTGCAGTAAAAACAGTGTTACCAGATGCTCTGAAGCCTTGATTGAGTTGAAAAATGATGCACATCGTCTCTCCTGGCACTAATTCTGAACGAAGACTCGAGTGATTCGGATACCCCTTTACGAACTATAAGTTATGAATAAAATTTCGAAACAACAACTCAATTGCTACGCGTGTATCGAAATTCCGGAGAGGAAATTGTCATTATACACATACGTCCTGTATGTTGAGCAAAATTTATGAGGTGATTGTACTGAAAGCATCAAGTTCTTGTTGAAGGAAAAAAGAGAACTAAATTTGCTAACTAAAACTTATAACCACTCATGCGGAGAAAGAAAATTTTATCGAAATGAGCAACATTCCGAAATCTGAACCCTCTGTGAGTTCTGCAACCTATCGTCGTGTCCAACAATAGAAATCAATCAAGTATCAATCATTTTGCTCAAAGGTTGCCATTTAACGTCGATAAATAAACCCTGCCGTAATGTTTTCCTTCTTCGTCCTACTCGAATGACCGCTTTGTAACGACGCCCAACAGACCTCAGTTTAAAAAAAAATACCATCTTGTATTGTCGCCTGAAGCCTCTCCAACCCTCACTCCGGATAAGATTTCATCTTTTCTAAAACCCTATTATGCTCTATCATACATTGTGTGATAAAACAATTCAATTCAAGTACTGTCAATGTATGACTAAAATCCACAGACTAAAGCTGAGTTAAAATTTGAGAACTTTAGACCAGGGAAATATTTGAAGGGAACTTTGAAGGAATATTCACAGGCGATCATTATTGATGTGAGAAGATGATGAATTAGTCACCGCTCTCGGTTTGCTATTAACAGACTTCGAAAAATTGAGGCGCGAATTTATTATAAACACAAATAATTAAATAATTAACGTAATTTGGTGCATGGATATTGCTCTTCGTTCACTGTTTTATATATTACGTAGCTTTTCAAAGGGATACATAGGGCAGAAACTCTGCTGTAGGAATAATAGTAGTAAACTAACAGGAAAAATTGAATTTTTTTGTTGAAGTTTTGTTGAATATAACCTTAACCCCACTCCGTCCACCTTGTTTTTTTTTGTTGTAAAAACATTTCAAGAAAATGTCTTCAAACTCGCTTTTTTTCAAGCCTTTCTCTGCATTGTTGCTGCCCATATTACCTACAAGTTTTCTTTGCGACAACCAAATCATCAATCTTTTATTCGTTTCTTACATTGAATGATGTTACTCCAAAAACATATACTATTTCTGCTAATGACTTCGTGGCTCAAACTGGATTCGGGTGTTTATTACTGAAACAGTCACATGTGCTGCGAGAATCAGGAAGAGATTCAGGAAGAGACTGATCTATTCATGTGTTTGCCGCGTTCTTCTTCCTGGAAAAGTGAGGTGGCTGAAATTTTCTCGGAACGCATGGCAGCTAATATAACAAATCAGAAGAAAGAGACCTTTCAACAGAAAAAGAGAGAAATCCAACAAGGCAAAAAGAAGAAAATGAGGATTTGAGCTAGAATGGAGTGAAGTGATGATTCTCTTCCAGAGAAATACATAAAGTTACCTTCCGACCTATCTATGTCAAAAGGCAACTTTAGTTGCCATTCGGTAGATCTTAACCCTGTAAAACTTCTTCAACTATTCTCAGTCCATTCTCTGGTATCTACACACTTTCTTGCTGAGCTGGTTCATTTTTTCCGTTGTATTAGTGATGATGGTGTTGTGTAGTTCGTTGAAACTCAAAATTTGGTACCTTATATTTCTGATTGAATCAGAGACCTAAAGTAGGAGTCGCTCGAAGTTCAAGGTTTGAAAATGGTATAGTCTAGAAAATTCACAAAATTCATATGATAGACTCCCGTGCAGTACTAGAGTATAGTAATGCCGCGTCGTCTCAACAAACTGAGATAAAAACGGATAATGTTCTCTCATGTACTCAGTTTTTACTATAACTTTTAGAAAGTCGACTGATTTCGTTTTTATGAGAAAAAGTTTTCAAAATGTTGTTACCCCTTCATTAAGAAAGAAAACACTTCATAGCATGTGCTAATCAATAAATTTTGTTTAACATATACTGTGTAACTTCATAAATAGCCTATTTTTCTAGTCTAAAATTTACCTCGTCTCCATTTTGCAGGAGAGCAATGCTTTTACTATTGCTGTCAGCAACAACCTTCGTCGCGTTGCTCCATTCCGCGAGCCCAACTGCTTGTGGAGATAGGCATCCCAAGTGAGTCGGTTGTTCGTTTTCAGAAAGTAATTAGTTCAAATTCCAAGGCTCTTTCATTCAAACCATGAACAAACAGTGTCATTAATTGACATCTATACAATTGCAAATTTCAATTACTGGGTTTTGTAACATGGAATAAGAAAGGAAGAAGGGAAAGGCTTTTTTTGATATACATAAATTCAGAAAATAAATGAAAATACATCGGAAAATTTTGACAAAAATAATTTCATTCACCTGAAAATTTGCATATGGAAAGTTAAAAAAACAGAGATTTTGATGAGAACGCTTCACGTGATCAGGACGACAAAGCAGGAATGAGTCTCACTTTTGCTACTTAGCGGCTTCTCTAACGTTCTTGTTTGAATTCAGCGAAGAAAGTTGAGGATTGTTATTCGCAATTGATTACAGTAAAAGATGTTTCAAGTATTTCAGAATTTGTTATCGTCTGCTAGTGTGATTCAGTGTAAAAAGTACTCAAGTTTTGTGTTCATAAAAATCATGATGGCTTATCTAACATACCTCTCACCCAAAACGGGTTCTCGGAAATGTGAGCAGGGAATACTCAATCAATACTTTTTTTTTAGGAATCGTTAATAGAGCAGGCAGTCTGAGCCTTTTTCTTTCTAATTTTTTCGCTTTGAAAGTAGCTAAACAACGGATGTTGACTGAAGCCTTCTTATAATTTTAGTTGATAGATTATATGAGCTCTCTGAGGAGGAAAGAATTCTTTTTAAATTGTGAAACATAAAAAGGATGTTTTTTTTCGGATTTAGAAAACAAGAATGTTTCCGCGAAAAACTGTAATTGTATGATTGAAGCTGATTTTGAATGGCGAGTAAAATTCCTCAAAGAGAGTAGAGAAAAAATAAATCACGAAAATTCGCTGAATCATATGACTGATTGGCACTTTTCTTTTCTCAAACAATCTATTCAGCTGTGCGGCTTGGAACTCGAGAGGATTCTGCTCTTCGACGTTCTACCCTCAGTCTATGAAGCAGCGCTTCTGCCCATCAACATGTGGTCTCTGCGCCCCTGATGGCTGCCAAGACTTCCATCCTAAGTTATTATTCGAAGTTCATTCGATTCGAACGCTTCATCTTGATACCAAAAACATGAAGCGTCAAAATCAAACATCTCCATGTTGCGCGTGAAAGAATGGGAGATGTTGAAATAGTTTGGACGATACAAACCCAAGGTATTCCAATTGTGTTGGGAGCTGGGCTTTTTTGGTTGACGGTTTTATTTTTGATTTTTTGGTTTTTTTACTATTTTCAAAAAAAATTGACTTAAAAAATCAACAAAAAAAGTCTTCAAAAACCAAAAAAATTCAAAATTTTCACCAATTTTTTAGTGTGTTTGTAACAAATTTTGGTTACCTTTCATCCTTAATAATAACTAGAAAATCACACACTTCATGTGTTTCTTGAATATTCAATATGCAAACGAATATTTTTGGTGTGAACTCACCCTGATTTCTGTAGTTTGACGACCGATATCTTTTCAAAGTTTTTTTTCTTAAATCAGAATTCACAACTCATCGGCCTAAAACAATAAGAGTTTTCGAATATGAAAATAGTGATAAGTTCATAATTTAAAAGAAGGCTCTAGTTAATTAAATGAAGTTTTGCTCCATTTTTAGTACATCAAAATCGAAAAACACTATGATATTTTTCATTGTCTGTTTCTTTTCCTAAAAAGATGTTCACTCGAAATTTTTTAAACTTACTCTTGGAATAATGAAAAATTTGTTTCTGAATAATTTATTGGTTTTATGATGATTGTTAAAATGGCAATGAATTTTTTTTTAAAAAGAACAGTGCTTTTCAATTTCTCTTTCAGCATTTGAAGCTCTCTTTGTTAAAATTCTTGGAAGCTTTTCCTTGAAAGAAAGGACAAACAACGTTTTTTTCTAACAATTCCAGACCGTTGAGATGATTAATAATGTTGTTGACTTTGTTTAAATTAAATATTTCTGTAGAAACCCCCCCTCAATTTCTTTCACAGACGCGTATCATCACTTTGAAGTTATTGATTCACAAAAAAATGCCTACTGTTGGATCTCTTGAAATTGTCAGGGTTCATCTCCGGTTTTTTAAAGATTTTACTTGTTGTTATATCATCAAGACTCTTTTTTTTCTCCTAAAAATGTCAATAAACATTTTATTAAGGTTTTATCAGATAAAATCCCTTACACTTTATCAGATAAAGTAAATTAAGGTTTTATCAAATAATTGTCAGAATATAAATTTATCAAAATATAATTAGAATTAAATATTTATTTATCAGAATATAAATTAAGGTTTTATCAGATAAAATTCCATACAGATAAAATCCCTTATAGATAAGATCCAATATCGCCTTACACCCAAACTTAACCCATTGCGATAAAGTATATATAAAACATAACAAAGTGGATGAATAAAGAGGTGGTAAAAAATTTTGTTGGGAAAAAAAAACTTTGTTAGGGACAAAAAATTTTTTCTGGATTTTTTTGACTTTTTCGCTCAAAAAACAACATTTTTTTGATTATTCGCTTAGCCCTGGTTGGAAGCCGAGTTCGATTATATAACCGACCGTTCGAGATATTTTGAATTACGTATTAGGAACAAAAAGTGATTATATACATATGTATATGCACTAGAAAGAAAGTGCATGCATATACGCAATGATTATCGTCCGCAAATATAATATGTGCACGTTTTAAAGAATGAATGAACGACTATATTTTATATAGTTTCATGAATTTTCTTTTTTTAAAGTTTTTTTTAAACTAGACACTGTGAACAAAGAATTAACTTTTACATATTTTCCATTTTAAAAACTTTTTTCTTATGATTTTATTTAGTTCTGTTCATCAACTTGTGGGTTCTGAGTAATTCACAAAGAAAGTTGCATAATTTATAGTAATCCAATGATTTATAGTAATCCAACGATTTATAGTAATCCAATTTATAGTAATCCAACGATACAAGCAATCCTCAATCACATTTGATCGAACAAACACAAGTTCAATTCTAACATTGAACAGCTTCATTTCTGAGTATTTCCAAAAAAAGGTGAAAAGATTTTTGACGTGTATTTTTTTTCCTTCTTTTATAGTTTAAGCAAGATACTTTCATATAGAGAAAAAGAAAAACGTTTGTACTTTTTTTGGTTAAATTGTTCAATAAAAAAGTATGTTAGTAGTTAGAGATCTATGAAAAAAGTCCTGATGCTAATTGCATGTGCTGAATCAAATCGATTTAGAAAACCCTCTTTAATATTGAAGGTGCTTTGTTTATAATTGAAGTCACTCTGCTAAATTAATGTCTTCCAGTTGCATGAATTTGGTGGGTTTCTGATCTACTCTGCTAAATTACTACCTTCCAGTTGCATGAATTTGGTGGGTTTTTGATCCACTCTGCTAATTTACTACCTTCCAGTTGCATGAATTGGATGGGTTTTTGTTCCTCGTCTATGTACTCGCAAGCGCAGAAGAAGCAGTTCTGCATGAAAACGTGCATGTTGTGCACAGCTGTCTCCGTTCCTCCTGGAGGTAAGTAAATTTTTCATAAAGACATCAATCGATATTGTGATTCGAAAAAATTCGATACTCAAACACCTTTTCGTCTTGCCTGGGTGATCGATATTTGAGTTGTTAGTCATTAATTGGGCAGTCAATCACGAGACACCTCAGGAGGTCGGCTTGTCTCAATTATAAAAATTGTTTTGGATGGTTTTCACTATTCTAATAGAAAAGAAAATACCTGCTAAGAGGAAGTACCAAAGTCTGTTTCGCCCCTGCTCAGACAGACTTTGGTGCTCTCTGGGTGGGGCTCATCAGTGAGTGCCCAGAGAGTGACAACATAACAAATGAAGGTAATGAAATTATAGACTAAAATAAAAAATCAAAAAACAAAAATGTTAAAACTAACTTAGAATGTCAAAGACTAACCAAAAAATAAAGAGAACGAAACAAACTATGTGAATAACAAATATGAAAATAAGGAAAATTAAAAGGGAAGAAAACAAAAGACGAATGGGATATTGAAGAGGGAAAACAGAGAACAGGAAGCACACAACAAGGTTAGTGAGCGAAATGCCAAAACAAGATATGGGATATTAGACTATGAAGTGACCTGTGAAGGAGAAGAAGAAATATTGACGTGTGTGAGAAAATGTGCAATTATTGGAATAGGTGGAAAGGAAATTTTCAAAGTGTGAGAGAAGAAGAGTCTAGTTATTGAGATAAGAAGACATGTGAATTTAGAGAAAAGTATCCAATAGTAGACAATGAAAGGGGAGCGATATAGGAAGTTGCATCGATCGAAATGACCGAAGATAGGGAAGATGAATGGACATGTGTGAGAACACGATATAAAGAGAACTCATTGAAATGTGTGATAATGAACACAAAAAGGATGTCAACATATGAGGATGTCAATAATAAGATGTGAGATGACAGAGAATGTAAGAGAGGAAGAAATATTGATAAATATGTGTGAGAACATGTAATTACAGGGTATGTGATTTCAGAGTGTAATATCCATGAAGATATAAAATGAAGGTGACCTAAGAAGTGACACCAAAGTGGCCGATGAAAGGAAAGACACATGAATATGTAAGAGAAACACATATAAAAAGAAAGGATATTGTAATTTGTGAAAATATATACAAATTTATGAACATGTGGGTGAAAACACATATACACAGACACATGAACATTTGAGAGAAATACATATATAAAGAGAAAGGGTATTGAAATCTGTGAAAATACATTAAAGTTATTTAAAAAGGTGTTAATGTGTGTATCATGTTGTGTATTAGAATGTTATTATTAGTATTGTATTTAAGAGATATTTTAGGATTTAGTGAGAGAGTTTTGATTAAGCGTGAGAGTATAATATGTTTAGGATATTTGTTTTCTCTATATCTAGTTATTAGAATGTGAGCTCTATTTATGAAGTCGTGTAATTCGGAGCAGTTCCCAGCGAACCGCAATATCTCGCTGAATATAGTATTGAGTCCTATGTTAGTGGGTATGTTTGAGGAGTAGTGTGGATATTTGAGTACTTTAAAGCTGTAAAAATCAGTTTTATTATATAGATTGAATTTAATATTTCCGTCATGTTCAATTTTGATAAGAAGATCTAGAAATTCAGCGGAAGTTGGTTCATTATTTGTTTGTTCAAGTGTGAGTGAAATGTCATAAATCTCTTTAGTGATGGAGTAGAATTGATCGACTCTATCCGATATGTGAAATAGGTCATCTATATATCTGAAAGTACAGTTTAAAGAGTTTTTAAGAATATGAGTATTGGTAATATTTTTGTTTATATAGGAGAATTCCATATGCCATCAGTAATAAGATACCTTGAAGGCGTCTAGTCTTGTATGGGCGAAGAATACTGAGGGAACCCGAGATAGTCTCGTCTTTTCTAGAAGAACGGTACTTAGACATCTCGAAGCGGTGTCCTCTTATTTCTAAAATTTTTCTCACAGAATTCATATAACATTTATCAGCTGCCCAAAGATTTAAGCTGAACGAGTACGGACGAAATTCATTCTTAGAGTCTTGTTGCTCAGATATTGTTCATCGCAGAACGACTTAAATCCGTTCCATTATTATTTCAATCAACCATATAAGAAAATTAGTTCGCGAAAAAATTATTTTTAAAAAAAATTGAAAGATATTTAAATGTTGCTTTTTTACCATAGCTTAGATTTTTTTATATATTCTGTTTTTTTAAACTTTTTAAAAGATTTTTTTTAGAATCTTAGGTTTTTTTTAATTTTTTTTTCATAACTGCATTGAAGGTGTCTGAAAAACTTCCTCATTCTTCGTCTCTTCTGCGATTTCCAGTTACCTCTTATGGAGCGTTAGAATTCGGAAAATCTCTGTCATAAAATTTGATCAATGAATCGATATTGTGATTCGAAAAAAGTCGATACTCAAACACATCAAAGCCATTTCGTCTTGCATGGGGTGATCGATATTTGAGTTTTTACTCACATGCCATAATTTTCACGGTGAAACACGTGTGCACTAAAATGTATGTAAGTCTCTCCGCAAATCGCAGTAAAAATTAAAATTAATTGCGGTTTTTTCATTGCATAATCGAAACTTTGCAAAAAATCTTTTTTCAAGTACCGTAAACCATTAAAGAGTTGTTTTTTCTCGCTAATTCGTGGTGAGACACAATGTAATTTTACTGTGAATGCTATAGCAAGTTTTTTTTTATACTGTGATAGCTTCTTTCATCATATCCATTCGAAAACGAGTGAATCACCAAAGAATCGCTGTCAGGTTCGACTGGAGTACCAAGTGGAGCCCCTCCAAGCGGACCTCCTCCGAGTGGACCCCCTCCTAGCGGGGCCCCTGCTTCTCCTGCCCCTCCCGGCCCATAAATATTACCTACGAGCCTAGAAAACCCCTCATCGTTTGGAGCTCTACAGACACACAAAATATGTCTGAAAATGGCAAGTATGCATTAAAAAGTTTTTTGCATTGCATTTAAAATATTTATACAATATTTCAAATATTTATACAATTACTATCCATACTTTTTTACTCTCTAAATATGTAAAGTCTAACTTTCAAACCTATATAATTGCTGATTGACTCAATTCCAGAAACTCAGTTTTTCAATCAAGAATAGACTTGTTTGCGGTTGAATTAAACAAGAGTTTATCGATCGAAAACAAGAGTTTATCGATCGACCTCTGTTATGAAAATCAGCGCTCCGTTAGAGGGGGTGATTGTCATCGCTTTTCATGCAAGCCGGGCTTGTGGGCAGGTAAAACCAAATGACTTCCAATTTCATGATAGACAGACAATTTTTATTCAAAATTTTTTATCTTGAGATTCTATTATACTTTTGCAAATGCTTGCTATAATTGTTATGATTTTCATATTGAGGACGCGTATTCACAGAAGCAGATAATTTATATAACTATGTTTATTTTCATAAACAATGTTATCTGTATAAATATATTCTGATTTTTAGATTCTACAGTTGTTTTTTTTTATCATTGAAAACAGTACATGCAATTGAGTTCATGTTGGGAGCAAAAACACAGATTCAGTCTGTCATTTCCAAGGTCAAAGTTTACTTTAAGAATAGTTAAATTTTAAAAAAAACTGTTTGTGCAAAATTTTAACAAAAATTATAATTAGAGAACATAGGCAACTGCATATTTGATAGAAATTGAAGTATTTTTAAGTGGGACTCTTTGCCTAGTCTTGTGCCAACATTTTTTAACTCTGCCGACAATCAGAGCTTTTCTATGAAAGTAGCTGGGCCCAATTAAAAAAAACCAAGTGGGCCGTGATAAAAGAAAAGTCCCGGGTTAACAAGCAGAACACGAAAACGTATAGACAGGAATACTGATCCTGGTTCGTAATACAAGGCCTCGAGGTGTTCCATTCCTGCTAGAAACCGGAATCGTCTATTTCGAATAGTTAAAAAAGCGAGAAAAAACTGGGCTCCTCTTTGCCATGACAATTATTATTAAACAGGATGCGAAGAAAGTTTGATTGGGCAGTACTTTTTCGATAAAAAACTTGACGGATCAAGCAAATCAAACCAATTTTTCATCAAAGTTTTTTTTTATGAAGTTTATAACATAACTGCACTTTCATATTTTGAAGAAATCTCCGTTTTTTCCCTGACACATTGCGGAGTCGCTTGTGGAAGTCACCTACCGTGGTGAACAGCTAGGCGACAACACGATCATCCCACGCCTTTTGTAAGGCGTGCTTCACAACACGACCATCCCACGCTTTTTGTAAGGCGTGCTTCGACTCTACAAATTCTTGTGGAGGGAAGCAAAGGCCTTGCTCTCAAAAAGCGACTACACAGAAAAGTCCAAAGTATTTGAATCAGGCGAGTACGGAGGCCATTCTGCGAAGGTTATCATGGTGGGGAAATTGGTCTTGTACCAGTATTTCCCTACTTTGGCTTTGTGGGTCGGCGCAGAGTCCGGCTGGAACGTCCAGTTGCGTCCTGCGAAGTTAACCTGGCTCCAGGGAAGTACTTTCTTGACAAGAATGTCGTTCAGGTAGTTACAAGCATTCACTTTGACTCCATGCTCAACGAAAACGAGTGGAGTCGGTCTCGGTCACCCCGGTCCAGACCAAAACAGCAGCGGAATGGCCCTTTCTCGAGACACTTAATCAGTTCACGAAATTTCTGAAGACAGGTCACCTTCATCTGGTCCGTCAATGCGTGAGTCTTCTGAAACTCAATGGGGTGAAGTCCCATGCGGAATTCGACGATCTTCCCAACAGACATACAGAAGTCTGTCTGAGCGAGGCGAAACAGACTTTTGTGTTTAGCGTCATCACAGTGATCGATAGTGATAGTGCTTGTATATATTCTATCCCTTCATTCTTAAACTTTCATAATTTCCGAGACATGCAGCTCCTTCGCCTTTTTTTAGAAACCGTTTGGGTTCATAACGAATCTTATCCCCGATGCTTTTCACGTAGACGGAAGTGTTCGCGGTCGCTGTTATACCGCTCCTGGGTTGGTCATTTGTTGCACCAGTCTCACGAAATCGACGTATCAAGTTTTAATTATTCGAGTCCAGTGATTTTGGCGATGTGGTGCTCACATTCCTCGTCGTTGTCTTAGTGAAAAATGCGGATAAGTTTTTCTTTTTCAGTTCCTTCTTAATTGTCAAAATGCCAAACATTTAAGCTTAACTAGTTCCCAAGTTCCGTTGCAAATATAAGTCTTTTGTGATCCCGAGTCATCCTCTGATTTGTCTTACCTTTTGTGAGAAGTTCAATTCTTGAAAAAATTGATTATCACTATCACAAGTTATTACTTTTTGGCGCACATCGTAGTGAATCTTTGCTCGTATCATATTTGTAATTTTATCGCTCCCTATTTTCTTATTGTTTTTTTCACGCAAGTTTGAATTGATTTTAAAATAACAGTAGAGCATAATTCGTTTCTATGGTTTAAAAATGTGTTACTAGGTGTTCAACTTCAGATAATTGCTTCAAGCTCTAGCTTTTTAGCAGATAAAATTGAAATAATTTTAGAAATATTTAAGAATTTTTTTAAACTTAAGAAGAAAAAAATTGCAATTGAAACGGTCATTAACGAAAGGGCATAAAGTAACAAAAGCTATTATTGGTACTGATTAGTAACAAAAGCTCTTATTGGTAAATTTAGCAAATTCCGAATTCGTAACAGCGCTCCTGAAAAAGTGATTCGTTTTTCAAAAGTTGTTTCCTGCCCTCTCCCCCAACCTCCCGAAGGATCCTCTTCTTCCTTTAGTACCCTCCTCCTTCTATCCCTTTCCCCCTTTATATATTTTATCTACACTTGTCAGTGCAAAAACAAACATTCAAAAACCACAGATAACAATGGTGTCTTTAAGAAGCAAAGAAAAAAAAAGAAAAGAAATCTAAGACAATTCTTGTAACAATTTATTACAGAGCGCGTCATAGTGTCTAATAATTACATCCATATGTCTGCTGATTCGAAACGGAAAGACTAAAGTGTATCAATGATATTGATGACAGCTTTTTTAAAAACGTGTTCACTCGGAACATTCAACACATCTCTCGATAATCTAGTGAACATACGTGCTACCCTTAATGAGAAACAATGGAAACGGGCCGTATTCTGTGTTGCTTCGACATACAAACCGTTAACATTTGTCCGTGTAATCGGAACCCATTTGAAGAACTTTTCCTTCGCGACAATGGAACTATTGTTGTAAATTTTCCAACCCATCATAAGATCCGCGACTTTCTGCCTGTCTATCAAGGAAGAAAGACCTAGGTTAGCCAATCGACAAGAATAAGAAGGAAGTGCACGTGGATAATCAGGATTAGGAAAGCATCGGTAGTATACAATACGAGTAAAAGCTTCAAGTACTTTCTCGATAATTTTGCAGTCTTTTTTATAATATGGATTCCAGAAGCAAGATGCAAATTCTAGATGAGGAAGTATATATGTGGAAAAGCATTTGAGTAGAATAACTGGGTCGTTGATGGGAACAGCACGGAGGAGTGAATACATGGCTGCCGTTGCTTTGCTCACTCGATCTTCAACAGCTGGGCCTCTGCGCAATGATGAGATATTGATGACAGCTTTTTTGCATAGGTAGAGCCCCTTTTTCTTTTAGGGTCCCCTTTCCCTTCCTGCTTAGGTGAACCCCCTGCCTCCACCCAATTCCTGAATCGTTGCTTATTGAATTACATTTTTTAGGTAAAGAATTTTTTCAATTGAGATTCCGTGTTAAACAAACTACACCTTGATATGAATTATCCATATGCGAAGAGAAGAAAAGATGTTAGTTCAAAATAGTTTCAAAAAAAGGTTAACGTGTCTCAAAAAGGTTGACATTTTATTATTCTTTGGTAGTAGTTTCATTAAATTATGTAAACGAATAGCCCAAAAAAAGATAATAATTTGCTTAAAAAGTGGAAGTTTAACCAAAATAGGTAGACGTGTCACTGAGGGTAGGTAGGTAGGTAGACTTTTTTTTTCTTCAAAAGGGGTAGACTTTTTTTCGAAAAAGGTACATGTGTCACTAGATTAGCTAGACGTTCTATTGAAAAAGGTAGACGTGAAATCGGCGTCCCTCAAAAAAATACAAAACAAAAAGTTCCTTGTCAAGGGAAAAACAGAAAACTCCAAACCTTATTTCGCTTTTCACGTTAATCTCACGCTTTGGTTTTTTTTACAATGTGAGAATTTTTCAATATTTAAGTATTTACACACGAAAAATTGAATATGTGAATGAGGATTAAAACCCTTATTAATACGGTTTGAAGACCCGAGGATCTTCGAAAAACATCTTTGGTCACCAATAAAACAAAGTTTTAAAACATAATCCTATTTCAATCACAATTTTTTATAAGTTCTTTTTTTATTATTAAAAGACACCGCTGACATGGTAGACCAAGATAGAGTTATTTCCATTACGAAAATTAATCCTGAAGTAGGTAAATTTGTTCAGTTCCATCGGTTTGTAAACCGATTTTTCAGTTTCAGTATACCTTACTTTTCGTGAACTTGTATGGAGCAGAGGAGCAGACTTTTCTCAGAACCATGTGAGAAAACCGTGGGGTGTAACCCATGAATTTCACTTTCCGGGCGATGCTCTTACCCACTCAGCTACACACGTACATAAGATAATCCTCATTTTAAAGCCCATACAAAAAGATCGATCTGTTGGATTCAACCTACTATCTCTCAAACTCAACCGTGAACATAGTAACTTTTTGAAATAAGCAGATTCAGCGTCTAGCTGAAAAAATTTGATACAACGGTTTGCAATTTTCACCCCATTCCACAGCATCTACGAACTCAGAGCGCGATAAGGACAAGTTAGAACGAAATTATGAGACCAAGTAATTAAAAAGAGTAACTAGAGTAATTTTAAAATTATAACCATTTATTATTTGTATGTACATGCATGACCTTATTCTTTTAAGCAAAAAACTTTTCTTCAATTTAACCTTTCAGAGTATATACATATATTATAGTTTTCTTCTTCTTCCTCGCGCTTGTTCCCGCCTCGCGTCAGGGTACGCGCTCCCCTGAGATGCAGGACAGACCTATCCTGGTAGAACCAGTGGCTGCCTGCTAGATCACTGCTAGTGTGATTAGCAGCAGTGGGGAGAGTCAGATTCGTGCATGAGCACTACCAACATTTCTTAATCCCCTTGGTTTGGGTTGATCTGTCCGGGGTGGGAGTCGGACTCGGGACTCTTCGCACAATGGTCTATCACACTACCACTATGCCACGCCCGGACTATACATATATTATAGTAATTATATTATATTATATATTACTTTCAGAGTATGTATATTATATATATTAAAGTATATCTTCTAATTTTGTTTCAGACCATCTTCTTCTTCTTCCTAGCGTTTATCCCGCCGCCGGGCAGGGTCCGCTTTGTAGACTGCACCACGCCATTTCACCCGATCAGCTGCGTCTTCAGTCTTCAGCCCGGTCGTGTTCATGTCTACTTCGATGCAGTCTCGCCACCTAGTTTTGGGTCTGCCTCTGGGTCTTTTGCCCTCTACTTCGAGGTTCCAGGACGATTGAGAAACGGAATGGGGATTTGATCTTATCACGTGCCCGTACCATCTCAGCCTTGACTCTCGAAGCTTTTCAGATATAAGGGCGATGCCCAGACGATCTCGGATGGTTTCATTTCGCACCATGTCTAGACGAGTGAGTCCGAGGCTCCATCTCAGCATTTTCATCTCCATAACATGCAGCATCTGTATAGTCTTTGCTGTGCATGGAGAACATTCGAGGCCGTACAACGCTACTGGTCTGACAACTGATCGGTAAATTTTACTTTTCAGTCTGTCAGGCATTCGCTTGTCGCATAGTACACCGGTTGATTCTCTCCATTTGAGCCAGGCAGCATTAACTCTCGCAGCAACTGTAGCCTTGGGGTCTAGGTCTGCGGTGATGTAGAATCCGTGGTACTTGAAGCCATCCACTTTCCGGAGTTCGGTGTTCTTGACTTTGATGGTATTCGAGGTATTCGAAGTACTTTTTCCCATTTCCAAGTACTCAGTCTTTTGGAGGTTTAGTCGTAGACCATAGTCACTGAAGCGTTCGTTCCACTCTCCTAGCTGTTTCTCCAAGTCCTCTGTTGTGTTGGAACATAACACAACGTCGTCAGCATACAGTAGAGTTTTCGGAGGGCTTGTTTGTAGATCTCTGGTGATCGTGTCCATTATCAGTATAAAGAGCAGGGGGGAAAGGGCGGAACCTTGATGAACTCCTACAGCAACCTTGAATGACTCCGAAGTACCCGCTGGACTTCTCACGGTACTTCTAGAGTCAGTATACATCATTTGAATCCATCTTATGTACTCTTCTGGGACTAGTTGGTCTCGAAGAGAGAACCATATCAGCTCATGAGGCACACGGTCGAAAGCTTTCTCCAAGTCAAGGAAAGCGCAATGGACTGACTTCGCCTTTTCCCTGTGTTTCTCTAGATAAAGACGAATGGCGAAAATAGCATCTGTTGTTCCACTTCCTTTGACGAAGCCACACTGATTGACGGTTGTGCTTACAATTTTGCGGAGCCGTGCTTCGATGATCTTTTCCAAGATCATTGTGGTATGAGGAATGATTCTTATCGGCCGGTAGTTGGAGCATATTGTGACATCTCCTTTCCCTTTGTAGATGGGTATTGTAGATGATCTACTCCAGTCTTCGGGATACTCCAGGCGAGCAGTGGCTTTTTGAAAGAGGGTCGTAAGATGGAAAAGTCCACAATCACCTGCGAGTCTCCATGCAGAGGCGGCAAGATCATCTGGCCCACATGCCTTTCCGTGCTTCATTTTCTGAAGGGCTTCTCTTACTTCAATCTCTGAGATGGTGGGAACTGGTCCTTCTACTGGTAGGGACAGCGGGACGGGAGGGTGGTCGAACTCGATGTTCGAGATTTCCTCGAAGTGTTCTCTCCATCGCTGACAAATTTCGACATTGGATCGGAGGAGTATGCCGTCCCGGTTCTTGATTGTCCGCACGTGAGAAAGGTCTTTTGCTGCTGTGGCTCGTGCTTTGCAAATCCGGAAAATTTCCTTCTCTCCTTGAGGCGTGTCGAGCTTACTGTAGATTTCTTGGATGGCTGAGGAGCGTGCCTTCGCTACGGCTCTCTTAGCTTCTCTCTTCATACATAGGTACAGAGCTCGGTCAGCTTCGGTTCCGGATCGTTTCCATTGCTTGAGAGCCACTTTCTTCTCCTTGACAGCAGTTTGAACGTCTTCGTTCCACCACCATGTCTCCTTGTCTACAATGCGTTTGCGACCTGGTTTTGTTAAGCCCAGAGTGACTTCTCCTACCGCCTTCATCTTGTCTCGAACGAACCTCCAGTGCTCCTCAATGGAGTCAGGGAACGTTTTTTGGAGAGTGTCCGGGGATAGGGCGAGAAGAAGCTGATGCATGAAGCGAACCTTGTTGTCACGTACCTTCCACCATTTTATCCGAGAAACTTCGTTCAGAGGCTTTACGTTGCATTGCTTCTGGGAAAATCGGAGATCGATTATAACTGGATGGTGCTGCGAGGAGACGTTATCGCTCGGAATCACCTTGCAATCAGTGATGAGTCTCAGATTGATTCTTTGCGTCATCCAGAAGTCGATTTGGGTTTTTCTTCCACCACTGCAATACGTGGTGAGGTGAGACTCTCGTTTGCAGAAGAAGGTATTGCAGATGGAAAGATCGTGCTCTTCGGCAAAACTCAA
Organism: Allodiplogaster pararmata; assembly: GCA_964056735.1. NCBI lineage: Eukaryota > Metazoa > Nematoda > Chromadorea > Rhabditida > Diplogasteridae > Allodiplogaster > Allodiplogaster pararmata. The sequence continues at coordinate 27,745,835 of OZ057408.1, forward strand.
GATTCGCTCTCCTTCTGCATTCGGCAAACCATAGCCGTTGCCTCCATGAGCTCTCTTATGGGCTTCGCATCTTCTTCCTACGTGCCCGTTCAAGTCTCCTCCGATCATGAGAGTTTCTTCCGGAGAGCATTTTCTGATGACGTCATCGAAGTCTTCCCAAAACCCGTCTTTCTCGGAGTCGCTGCATCCTGCCTGCGGTGCGTAAGCACTGACTATTTTGAAGAGTTTGCCATTGCATTCCAAGGAGATGGACATCAAACGATCTGAGATTCGACAAACTTCCGTGACGGATGTGGCAAGGTAGGAGGCAGCGATAATTCCGACGCCATTGCGGGCTGCTGATGAAGTATTGCCCGAGTACCACAGCTTATACCTCCCGTCGAGCTGCTTTGCTTTCCCTCCTTTCCACCTAGTTTCCTGGAGGCATGCCAGATGTACTCTTCTTTTTGCCAGCATGTCACAGACTTCCATGGACTTCCCCGAGAGACTTCCGACGTTCAAGGTAGCTAGTCGGAGGCGTGTAGGCACTGCTATTTGATTAAATCGAGGACGCGGCCTATTATTCCTCGAAGACCCTCGCATATTTCTCACGTCGATCGGAATTCGACGCGCGTCGCTTGAAGGGGACGCCCTAGCATTGGGGTTACTCTGATGGTGCATCTTGGGGGGATGCGACGGTTTCTTCATAGACCGGCTTGTCGCACGAACATCCAAGTCGATAGTTCAGCCTGACGTCCGTTTACGACCCTTTGGGCCACATAACCCGGGATTTTGGGCTATGTGGGCTAGAGGTTATTTTTTGGACACGCCTCTTGACCGTGTCCCTTAGGCCAGTGAGATAACAGTGAGCGAGCATTTTATAGGATGTGGGCTGCCCAGTTCCCACACCCACCCGCGACGCTCACTAGCCTAAGCCCCTCTTTGGTCAGCCATGGCAAAGCCACCAAGTCTCCCATCCGCCTGCGGGAGAGGCCCCACATACGCCATCGGGGTAATCAGCGCGTGGGTTTCAGACCATCATACCCTCAAAGTAGACTTTTAAATTTTTTTATTACTCGTTTTTGTTAAAAAACAACGTTCTCAGAGGACAATTTAGTTTAAAGGGAAAACCATTGGCGAAATTATTCGAGGTATATAGCGTTGAGTGAGTGTACTTTACACGAACACAAAGAAATTAAATAATTTGGTGCATGGGAAGTTTCAGAAAAATCGCTCTTCGATCACTTTCTAATAATATATTACGTGGTTTTTTGAAGGAAATATTGGGGCAGAAACTCTGCTGTTGGAATAAAAAAAAATATTGGAAGTTTTATTGAAATCTTATTAAATATACCCTTAACTTAATTCCGTCCACCCTTTTTTTTGTACAAACATTTCAAGAAAACTTTCTCGATTACACTTTTTTTTTTCACCTTTTTTTCCTTCATTTGTGTTTCCCATATTACCTACAAGTTTTGTTTGTGACAACAAAATCATCAGTCTTTCTTTTTTTTGTTTCATATATGGATTTTTTCTGCTAATGACTCCGTTGCTCAAATTTTTGTGTGTGTTTATTACTGAAACAGTTACATGTGCTGCGGGATTCAGGAAGACAATCAGAAATAGACTGATATATCTAAGTACTTGCAGCGTTCTTCATATTGGAAAGGTGAGGTGGCTGAAATTTACTCTGAATGCATGGCAGCTAATATAACAAATCAGAAGAAAGAGACCTTTCAACAGAAAAAGAGAGAAATCCAACAAGGCAAAAAGAAGACAACGAGGACTTGAGCCAGAATGAAGTGAAATGATGATTCTCTTCCAGAGAAATACATAAAGTTTTAGGAGTCGCTCGAAGTTAAAGGTTTGAAAATTGTATAGTCTAGAAAATTCACAAAATTCATATGATAGACTTTCATGCAATACTCGAGTATACTAACAAACTGAGAGAAAAACGGCTAATATTCTCTCATGTCCTCAGTTTTTCCATAACTTTTTGTTTTTATAAGAAAAAGTTTCCAAAACGTTGTTACCCCCTTCATTAAGAAAGAAAACACTTCATAACATGCGCTAATCGATAAATTTTGTTTAACGTCGTATACTGTGTACCTTCCTATCAAAAAGAACATGTTTATAGTCAAAAATTTAACTCGTCTCCAATTTGCAGGAAAGCCATGCTTTTACTATTGCTGTCAGCAACAACCTTCGTCGCGTTGCTCCATTCCGCGAGCCCAACTGCTTGTGAAGATAGGCATCCCAAGTGAGTCAGCTGTCCATTTTCAAAAAGAATTTAGTTCAAATTCCAAGGCTCTTTCATTCAAACCATGAACAAACAGTGTCATTAATTCACATCTATACAATTGCAAATTTCAATTACTGGGTTTTGGAACATGGAATAAAAAAGGAAGAAGGGAAAGGCTTTTTTTTGATATACAGAAATTCAGAAAATGAATGAAAATACATCGGAAAATTGTGAAAAAAATAATTTTGTTTTCATTCACCTAGGAAATGTGCCTATGGAACAAGATAAATAAAAAAAAACAGAAAGTTTGATGAGAACGCTTTTCGTGGTCAGGATGACAAAGCAGGAATGAGTCTATTTTTTGCTACTTAGCGGATTCTCTAACGTTCTTGTTTGAATTCAGTTAATAAAGTTGAGGATTGTTATTCGCAACTGATCACAGTTAAAGATGTTTCAAGAATTTAAAATTTGTTATTGTCTGCTAGTGTGATTCACTGTTGAAAAAATACTATAATTTTATGTTCATAAAAATCATGATGGCTTATTTAACACACCTCTCAACCGAAATAGGTTCTCGGATATGTGAGCAGGGATAACTATCATTAACAGAGAATCATTAACAGGGATAACTATCGTTAACAGAGAATCATTAACAGGGATAACTATCATTAACAGATAATCATTAACAGGGATAACTATCATTAACAGATAATCATTAACAGGGATAACTATCATTAACAGATAATCATTAACAGGGATAACTATCATTAACAGATAATCATTAACAGGGATAACTATCATTAACAGATAATCATTAACAGGGATAACTATCATTAACAGATAATCATTAACAGGGATAACTATCATTAACAGATAATCATTAACAGGGATAACTATCATTAACAGATAATCATTAACAGGGATAACTATCATTAACAGAGTTATTAACAGGGATAACTATCATTAACAGATAATCATTAACAGGGATAACTATCATTAACAGATAATCATTAACAGGGATAACTATTATTAACAGATAATCATTAACAGGGATAACTATCATTAACAGATAATCATTAACAGGGATAACTATCATTAACAGATAATCATTAACAGGGATAACTATCATTAACAGATAATCATTAATAGGGATAATTATCATTAACAGATAATCATTAACAGGGATAACTATCATTAACAGATAATCATTAACAGGGATAACTATCATTAACAGATAATCATTAACAGGGATAACTATCATTAACAGATAATCATTAACAGGGATAACTATCATTAATAGATAATCATTAACAGGGATAACTATCATTAACAGATAATCATTAACAGGGATAACTATCATTAACAGATAATCATTAACAGGGATAACTATCATTAACAGATAATCATTAACAGGGATAACTATCATTAACAGAGAATCATTAACCGGGATAACTATCATTAACAGAGAATCATTAACAGGGATAACTATCATTAACAGAGAATCATTAACAGGGATAACTATCATTAACAGATAATCATTAACAGGGATAACTATCATTAACAGAGTTATTAACAGGGATAACTATCATTAACAGATAATCATTAACAGGGATAACTATCATTAACAGATAATCATTAACAGGGATAACTATCATTAACAGATAATCATTAACAGGGATAACTATCATTAACAGATAATCATTAACAGGGATAACTATCATTAACAGATAATCATTAACAGGGATAACTTTCATTAACAGATAATCATTAACAGGGATAACTATTATTAACAGATATTCATTAACAGGGATAACTATCATTAACAGAGAATCATTAACAGGGATAACTATCATTAACAGATAATCATTAACAGGGATAACTATCATTAACAGAGTTATTAACAGGGATAACTATCATTAACAGATAATCATTAACAGGGATAACTATCATTAACAGATAATCATTAACAGGGATAACTATCATTAACAGATAATCATTAACAGGGATAACTATCATTAACAGATAATCATTAACAGGGATAACTATCATTAACAGAGAATCATTAACAGGGATAACTATCATTAACAGAGAATCATTAACAGGGATAACTATCATTAACAGAGAATCATTAACAGGGATAACTATCATTAACAGATAATCATTAACAGGGATAACTATCATTAACAGAGTTATTAACAGGGATAACTATCATTAACAGATAATCATTAACAGGGATAACTATCATTAACAGATAATCATTAACAGGGATAACTATCATTAACAGATAATCATTAACAGGGATAACTATCATTAACAGATAATCATTAACAGGGATAACTATCATTAACAGATAATCATTAACAGGGATAACTTTCATTAACAGATAATCATTAACAGGGATAACTATTATTAACAGATATTCATTAACAGGGATAACTATCATTAACAGAGAATCATTAACAGGGATAACTATCATTAACAGATAATCATTAACAGGGATAACTATCATTAACAGAGTTATTAACAGGGATAACTATCATTAACAGATAATCATTAACAGGGATAACTATCATTAACAGATAATCATTAACAGGGATAACTATCATTAACAGATAATCATTAACAGGGATAACTATCATTAACAGATAATCATTAACAGGGATAACTATCATTAACAGAGAATCATTAACAGGGATAACTATCATTAACAGAGAATCATTAACAGGGATAACTATCATTAACAGAGAATCATTAACAGGGATAACTATCATTAACAGATAATCATTAACAGGGATAACTATCATTAACAGAGTTATTAACAGGGATAACTATCATTAACAGATAATCATTAACAGGGATAACTATCATTAACAGAGTTATTAACAGGGATAACTATCATTAACAGATAATCATTAACAGGGATAACTATCATTAACAGATAATCATTAACAGGGATAACTATCATTAACAGATAATCATTAACAGGGATAACTATCATTAACAGATAATCATTAACAGGGATAACTATCATTAAAAGATAATCATTAACAGGGATAACTATCATTAACAGATAATCATTAACAGGGATAACTTTCATTAACAGATAATCATTAACAGGGATAACTATTATTAACAGATAATCATTAACAGGGATAACTATCATTAACAGAGAATCATTAACAGGGATAACTATCATTAACAGATAATCATTAACAGGGATAACTATCATTAACAGATAATCATTAACAGGGATAACTATCATTAACAGATAATCATTAACAGGGATAACTATCATTAACAGATAATCATTAACAGGGATAACTATCATTAACAGATAATCATTAACAGGGATAACTATCATTAACAGATAATCATTAACAGGGATAACTATCATTAACAGATAATCATTAACAGGGATAACTATCATTAACAGATAATCATTAACAGGGATAACTATCATTAACAGATAATCATTAACAGGGATAACTATCATTAACAGATAATCATTAACAGGGATAACTATCATTAACAGATAATCATTAACAGGGATAACTATCATTAACAGATAATCATTAACAGGGATAACTATCATTAACAGATAATCATTAACAGGGATAACTATCATTAACAGATAATCATTAACAGGGATAACTATCATTAACAGATAATCATTAACAGGGATAACTATCATTAACAGAGTTATTAACAGGGATAACTATCATTAACAGATAATCATTAACAGGGATAACTATCATTAACAGATAATCATTAACAGGGATAACTATCATTAACAGATAATCATTAACAGGGATAACTATCATTAACAGATAATCATTAACAGGGATAACTATCATTAACAGATAATCATTAACAGGGATAACTATCATTAACAGATAATCATTAATAGGGATAACTATCATTAACAGATAATCATTAACAGGGATAACTATCATTAACAGATAATCATTAACAGGGATAACTATCATTAACAGATAATCATTAACAGGGATAACTATCATTAACAGATAATCATTAACAGGGATAACTATCATTAATAGATAATCATTAACAGGGATAACTATCATTAACAGATAATCATTAACAGGGATAACTATCATTAACAGATAATCATTAACAGGGATAACTATCATTAACAGATAATCATTAACAGGGATAACTATCATTAACAGAGAATCATTAACCGGGATAACTATCATTAACAGAGAATCATTAACAGGGATAACTATCATTAACAGAGAATCATTAACAGGGATAACTATCATTAACAGATAATCATTAACAGGGATAACTATCATTAACAGAGTTATTAACAGGGATAACTATCATTAACAGATAATCATTAACAGGGATAACTATCATTAACAGATAATCATTAACAGGGATAACTATCATTAACAGATAATCATTAACAGGGATAACTATCATTAACAGATAATCATTAACAGGGATAACTATCATTAACAGATAATCATTAACAGGGATAACTTTCATTAACAGATAATCATTAACAGGGATAACTATTATTAACAGATATTCATTAACAGGGATAACTATCATTAACAGAGAATCATTAACAGGGATAACTATCATTAACAGAGAATCATTAACAGGGATAACTATCATTAACAGAGAATCATTAACAGGGATAACTATCATTAACAGATAATCATTAACAGGGATAACTATCATTAACAGAGTTATTAACAGGGATAACTATCATTAACAGATAATCATTAACAGGGATAACTATCATTAACAGATAATCATTAACAGGGATAACTATCATTAACAGATAATCATTAACAGGGATAACTATCATTAACAGATAATCATTAACAGGGATAACTATCATTAACAGATAATCATTAACAGGGATAACTTTCATTAACAGATAATCATTAACAGGGATAACTATTATTAACAGATATTCATTAACAGGGATAACTATCATTAACAGAGAATCATTAACAGGGATAACTATCATTAACAGATAATCATTAACAGGGATAACTATCATTAACAGAGTTATTAACAGGGATAACTATCATTAACAGATAATCATTAACAGGGATAACTATCATTAACAGATAATCATTAACAGGGATAACTATCATTAACAGATAATCATTAACAGGGATAACTATCATTAACAGATAATCATTAACAGGGATAACTATCATTAACAGAGAATCATTAACAGGGATAACTATCATTAACAGAGAATCATTAACAGGGATAACTATCATTAACAGAGAATCATTAACAGGGATAACTATCATTAACAGATAATCATTAACAGGGATAACTATCATTAACAGAGTTATTAACAGGGATAACTATCATTAACAGATAATCATTAACAGGGATAACTATCATTAACAGAGTTATTAACAGGGATAACTATCATTAACAGATAATCATTAACAGGGATAACTATCATTAACAGATAATCATTAACAGGGATAACTATCATTAACAGATAATCATTAACAGGGATAACTATCATTAACAGATAATCATTAACAGGGATAACTATCATTAAAAGATAATCATTAACAGGGATAACTATCATTAACAGATAATCATTAACAGGGATAACTTTCATTAACAGATAATCATTAACAGGGATAACTATTATTAACAGATAATCATTAACAGGGATAACTATCATTAACAGAGAATCATTAACAGGGATAACTATCATTAACAGATAATCATTAACAGGGATAACTATCATTAACAGATAATCATTAACAGGGATAACTATCATTAACAGATAATCATTAACAGGGATAACTATCATTAACAGATAATCATTAACAGGGATAACTATCATTAACAGATAATCATTAACAGGGATAACTATCATTAACAGATAATCATTAACAGGGATAACTATCATTAACAGATAATCATTAACAGGGATAACTATCATTAACAGATAATCATTAACAGGGATAACTATCATTAACAGATAATCATTAACAGGGATAACTATCATTAACAGATAATCATTAACAGGGATAACTATCATTAACAGATAATCATTAACAGGGATAACTATCATTAACAGATAATCATTAACAGGGATAACTATCATTAACAGATAATCATTAACAGGGATAACTATCATTAACAGATAATCATTAACAGGGATAACTATCATTAACAGATAATCATTAACAGGGATAACTATCATTAACAGAGTTATTAACAGGGATAACTATCATTAACAGATAATCATTAACAGGGATAACTATCATTAACAGATAATCATTAACAGGGATAACTATCATTAACAGATAATCATTAACAGGGATAACTATCATTAACAGATAATCATTAACAGGGATAACTATCATTAACAGATAATCATTAACAGGGATAACTATCATTAACAGATAATCATTAATAGGGATAACTATCATTAACAGATAATCATTAACAGGGATAACTATCATTAACAGATAATCATTAACAGGGATAACTATCATTAACAGATAATCATTAACAGGGATAACTATCATTAACAGATAATCATTAACAGGGATAACTATCATTAATAGATAATCATTAACAGGGATAACTATCATTAACAGATAATCATTAACAGGGATAACTATCATTAACAGATAATCATTAACAGGGATAACTATCATTAACAGATAATCATTAACAGGGATAACTATCATTAACAGAGAATCATTAACCGGGATAACTATCATTAACAGAGAATCATTAACAGGGATAACTATCATTAACAGAGAATCATTAACAGGGATAACTATCATTAACAGATAATCATTAACAGGGATAACTATCATTAACAGAGTTATTAACAGGGATAACTATCATTAACAGATAATCATTAACAGGGATAACTATCATTAACAGATAATCATTAACAGGGATAACTATCATTAACAGATAATCATTAACAGGGATAACTATCATTAACAGATAATCATTAACAGGGATAACTATCATTAACAGATAATCATTAACAGGGATAACTTTCATTAACAGATAATCATTAACAGGGATAACTATTATTAACAGATATTCATTAACAGGGATAACTATCATTAACAGAGAATCATTAACAGGGATAACTATCATTAACAGATAATCATTAACAGGGATAACTATCATTAACAGAGTTATTAACAGGGATAACTATCATTAACAGATAATCATTAACAGGGATAACTATCATTAACAGATAATCATTAACAGGGATAACTATCATTAACAGATAATCATTAACAGGGATAACTATCATTAACAGATAATCATTAACAGGGATAACTATCATTAACAGAGAATCATTAACAGGGATAACTATCATTAACAGAGAATCATTAACAGGGATAACTATCATTAACAGAGAATCATTAACAGGGATAACTATCATTAACAGATAATCATTAACAGGGATAACTATCATTAACAGAGTTATTAACAGGGATAACTATCATTAACAGATAATCATTAACAGGGATAACTATCATTAACAGAGTTATTAACAGGGATAACTATCATTAACAGATAATCATTAACAGGGATAACTATCATTAACAGATAATCATTAACAGGGATAACTATCATTAACAGATAATCATTAACAGGGATAACTATCATTAACAGATAATCATTAACAGGGATAACTATCATTAAAAGATAATCATTAACAGGGATAACTATCATTAACAGGTAATCATTAACAGGGATAACTTTCATTAACAGATAATCATTAACAGGGATAACTATTATTAACAGATAATCATTAACAGGGATAACTATCATTAACAGAGAATCATTAACAGGGATAACTATCATTAACAGATAATCATTAACAGGGATAACTATCATTAACAGATAATCATTAACAGGGATAACTATCATTAACAGATAATCATTAACAGGGATAACTATCATTAACAGATAATCATTAACAGGGATAACTATCATTAACAGATAATCATTAACAGGGATAACTATCATTAACAGATAATCATTAACAGGGATAACTATCATTAACAGATAATCATTAACAGGGATAACTATCATTAACAGATAATCATTAACAGGGATAACTATCATTAACAGATAATCATTAACAGGGATAACTATCATTAACAGATAATCATTAACAGGGATAACTATCATTAACAGATAATCATTAACAGGGATAACTATCATTAACAGATAATCATTAACAGGGATAACTATCATTAACAGATAATCATTAACAGGGATAACTATCATTAACAGATAATCAATAACAGGGATAACTATCATTAACAGATAATCATTAACAGGGATAACTATCATTAACAGATAATCATTAACAGGGATAACTATCATTAACAGATAATCATTAACAGGGATAACTATCATTAACAGATAATCATTAACAGGGATAACTATCATTAACAGATAATCATTAACAGGGATAACTATCATTAACAGATAATCATTAACAGGGATAACTATCATTAACAGATAATCATTAACAGGGATAACTATCATTAACAGATAATCATTAACAGGGATAACTATCATTAACAGATAATCATTAACAGGGATAACTATCATTAACAGATAATCATTAACAGGGATAACTATCATTAACAGATAATCATTAACAGGGATAACTATCATTAACAGATAATCATTAACAGGGATAACTATCATTAACAGATAATCATTAACAGGGATAACTATCATTAACAGATAATCATTAACAGGGATAACTATCATTAACAGATAATCATTAACAGGGATAACTATCATTAAAAGATAATCATTAACAGGGATAACTATCATTAACAGATAATCATTAACAGGGATAACTATCATTAACAGATAATCATTAACAGGGATAACTATCATTAACAGATAATCATTAACAGGGATAACTATCATTAACAGATAATCATTAACAGGGATAACTATCGTTAACAGAGAATCATTAACAGGGATAACTATCATTAACAGATAATCATTAACAGGGATAACTATCATTAACAGATAATCATTAACAGGGATAACTATCATTAACAGATAATCATTAACAGGGATAACTATCATTAACAGAGAATCATTAACAGGGATAACTATCGTTAACAGAGAATCATTAACAGGGATAACTATCATTAACAGATAATCATTAACAGGGATAACTATCATTAACAGATAATCATTAACAGGGATAACTATCATTAACAGATAATCATTAACAGGGATAACTATCATTAACAGATAATCATTAACAGGGATAACTATCATTAACAGATAATCATTAACAGGGATAACTATCATTAACAGATAATCATTAACAGGGATAACTATCATTAACAGATAATCATTAACAGGGATAACTATCATTAACAGATAATCTTTAACAGGGATAACTATCATTAACAGATAATCATTAACAGGGATAACTATCATTAACAGATAATCATTAACAGGGATAACTATCATTAACAGATAATCATTAACAGGGATAACTATCATTAACAGATAATCATTAACAGGGATAACTATCATTAACAGATAATCATTAACAGGGATAACTATCATTAACAGATAATCATTAACAGGGATAACTATCATTAACAGATAATCATTAACAGGGATAACTATCATTAACAGATAATCATTAACAGGGATAACTATCATTAACAGATAATCATTAACAGGGATAACTATCATTAACAGAGTTATTAACAGGGATAACTATCATTAACAGATAATCATTAACAGGGATAACTATCATTAACAGATAATCATTAACAGGGATAACTATCATTAACAGATAATCATTAACAGGGATAACTATCATTAACAGATAATCATTAACAGGGATAACTATCATTAACAGATAATCATTAACAGGGATAACTATCATTAACAGATAATCATTAATAGGGATAACTATCATTAACAGATAATCATTAACAGGGATAACTATCATTAACAGATAATCATTAACAGGGATAACTATCATTAACAGATAATCATTAACAGGGATAACTATCATTAACAGATAATCATTAACAGGGATAACTATCATTAATAGATAATCATTAACAGGGATAACTATCATTAACAGATAATCATTAACAGGGATAACTATCATTAACAGATAATCATTAACAGGGATAACTATCATTAACAGATAATCATTAACAGGGATAACTATCATTAACAGAGAATCATTAACCGGGATAACTATCATTAACAGAGAATCATTAACAGGGATAACTATCATTAACAGAGAATCATTAACAGGGATAACTATCATTAACAGATAATCATTAACAGGGATAACTATCATTAACAGAGTTATTAACAGGGATAACTATCATTAACAGATAATCATTAACAGGGATAACTATCATTAACAGATAATCATTAACAGGGATAACTATCATTAACAGATAATCATTAACAGGGATAACTATCATTAACAGATAATCATTAACAGGGATAACTATCATTAACAGATAATCATTAACAGGGATAACTTTCATTAACAGATAATCATTAACAGGGATAACTATTATTAACAGATATTCATTAACAGGGATAACTATCATTAACAGAGAATCATTAACAGGGATAACTATCATTAACAGATAATCATTAACAGGGATAACTATCATTAACAGAGTTATTAACAGGGATAACTATCATTAACAGATAATCATTAACAGGGATAACTATCATTAACAGATAATCATTAACAGGGATAACTATCATTAACAGATAATCATTAACAGGGATAACTATCATTAACAGATAATCATTAACAGGGATAACTATCATTAACAGAGAATCATTAACAGGGATAACTATCATTAACAGAGAATCATTAACAGGGATAACTATCATTAACAGAGAATCATTAACAGGGATAACTATCATTAACAGATAATCATTAACAGGGATAACTATCATTAACAGATAATCATTAACAGGGATAACTATCATTAACAGATAATCATTAACAGGGATAACTATCATTAACAGATAATCATTAACAGGGATAACTATCATTAACAGATAATCATTAACAGGGATAACTATCATTAACAGATAATCATTAACAGGGATAACTATCATTAACAGATAATCATTAACAGGGATAACTTTCATTAACAGATAATCATTAACAGGGATAACTATCATTAACAGATAATCATTAACAGGGATAACTATCATTAACAGATGATCATTAACAGGGATAACTATCATTAACAGAGTTATTAACAGGGATAACTATCATTAACAGATAATCATTAACAGGGATAACTATCATTAACAGATAATCATTAACAGGGATAACTATCATTAACAGATAATCATTAACAGGGATAACTATCATTAACAGATAATCATTAACAGGGATAACTATCATTAACAGATAATCATTAACAGGGATAACTATCATTAACAGATAATCATTAATAGGGATAACTATCATTAACAGATAATCATTAACAGGGATAACTATCATTAACAGATAATCATTAACAGGGATAACTATCATTAACAGATAATCATTAACAGGGATAACTATCATTAACAGATAATCATTAACAGGGATAACTATCATTAATAGATAATCATTAACAGGGATAACTATCATTAACAGATAATCATTAACAGGGATAACTATCATTAACAGATAATCATTAACAGGGATAACTATCATTAACAGATAATCATTAACAGGGATAACTATCATTAACAGAGAATCATTAACCGGGATAACTATCATTAACAGAGAATCATTAACAGGGATAACTATCATTAACAGAGAATCATTAACAGGGATAACTATCATTAACAGATAATCATTAACAGGGATAACTATCATTAACAGAGTTATTAACAGGGATAACTATCATTAACAGATAATCATTAACAGGGATAACTATCATTAACAGATAATCATTAACAGGGATAACTATCATTAACAGATAATCATTAACAGGGATAACTATCATTAACAGATAATCATTAACAGGGATAACTATCATTAACAGATAATCATTAACAGGGATAACTTTCATTAACAGATAATCATTAACAGGGATAACTATTATTAACAGATATTCATTAACAGGGATAACTATCATTAACAGAGAATCATTAACAGGGATAACTATCATTAACAGATAATCATTAACAGGGATAACTATCATTAACAGAGTTATTAACAGGGATAACTATCATTAACAGATAATCATTAACAGGGATAACTATCATTAACAGATAATCATTAACAGGGATAACTATCATTAACAGATAATCATTAACAGGGATAACTATCATTAACAGATAATCATTAACAGGGATAACTATCATTAACAGAGAATCATTAACAGGGATAACTATCATTAACAGAGAATCATTAACAGGGATAACTATCATTAACAGAGAATCATTAACAGGGATAACTATCATTAACAGATAATCATTAACAGGGATAACTATCATTAACAGATAATCATTAACAGGGATAACTATCATTAACAGATAATCATTAACAGGGATAACTATCATTAACAGATAATCATTAACAGAGCAGGCAGTCTGAGCCTTTTTCTTTCTAATTTTTTCGCTTTGAAAGTACATAGCTAAACAACGGATGTTGACTGAAGCCTTCTTATAATTTTCGTTAATAGATTATATGAGCTCTCTGAGAGGGATGAATTTTTTTTATTTGTGAAACATAAAAAGGATTTTTTTCCAGATTTAGAAAACAAGAACGTTTCCGCGAAAAACTGGAATTTTATGATTGGAGCTGATTTTGATTAAAAGTCCAAAAAGAGAGTAGATAAAAAATCTATCACGAAAATTCGCTCAATTATGGGACTGATTGGGATTTGTTCTGTTTTCAAACAATGTATTCAGTTGTGCGCATTTGAATTCGAGAGGATTCTGCTCTTCGACGTTCTACTCGCACACTATGAAGCAGCTCTTCTGCCCATCAACTTGTGGTCTCTGCGCCCCATATGACTGCACAGACTACTACCCTTAGTTATTATTTCAAGCCAATTCGATTTGAACGCTTCATCTTGATACCAAAAACATGAAACGTCAAAATCAAACATCTCCATGTTGGGCGTGAAAGAATGGGAGATGTTGAAATGGTTTGGACGATACAAACCCAAGGTGTTCCAATTGTGTTGGGAGCCGAGTTCGAACTTATAACCGACCGTTCGAGACATTTTGAATTACGCATTGTGAACAAAAAGTGATTATATATGTATATTTTCTTAATGTTTTAATGAATATTCTTCTTTATAGTTTTTTTTAATTGAAATTAGACACTGAACAAAAACTCAATTTTTGAATATTTTCTTCTATTTTAATGAATATTCTTCTTTTATAGGTTTTTTTTGTTGAAACTACACACTGTGAACAAAAACCTAATTTATATATTTTTTTCTATTAAAAAAAACTTTTTTCTTATGTACAGGGTGTCCCATCATGAATTGATGATCGAATTTCGTTAGTAACTTTTCGCAGAGTTGACCGAATGGGATGAAATTTTTAGAAGCAACTACACTCAGGATAGGGCGCGTGATTCTGATGTTTCAAAGAATTTTCATAAATTTGAATACCCTTCAAAATTTTGAGCCAATTTTGGAGATATACATAATTTTTTTCGTAATTCACAAAATAAGTTAAAAATATTTTTGACGTGTATTCAGTCTTTTAAAAATTCAGCAAGATACTATCAAATGAAAACTGAATATAGAGAATCAAACAAAGTTTGTACATTTTTTAATGTTAACTTGTTCATTAGCCAAATATGTTAGTAGTTACAGATCTATGAAAGAAGGAATGAGTTTATTACGCATGAAAATAATGCGTGGTAAGGTATACGGGGATCTAGAAATTGAGGGGAAACGTCTGAGGTCGAAGGGTTGAAAGTAGCAACGGAAGGGGGGAGGGCTAGGACGTTACAGCTTCAAGGTGTCCAATTCCTGGTAGAAGCCGGATCGCATCTTGCACTAGACAAAAAGAATATAGCAGCGAGCACATGGAAAGTCAATCACTCCAGCCATTGCGAACAACTATGAACAAGTCCTGATGTTAATTGCATGTGCTGAATTGAATCGATTCAGAAATCTCTCTTTAGTAAAGCTTTAATGTGCTTTATTTATAATCTAATCCACTCTGCTAAATTAATACCTTCCAGTTGCACGAATTTGGTGGGTTTCTGATCTACTCTGCTAATTTGCTACCTTCCAGTTGCACGAATTTGGTGGGTTTCTGTTCGTTGCCGTATGTCCCGCAAGCGCATAAAAAGAAGTTATGCATGAAAACGTGCATGCTGTGCCCAGCTGTCTCCGTTCCTCCTGGAGGTAAGTAAATTTTTCATAAAGACTTTCATCTATCAATCGATAATGTGATTCGAAAAAAGTCGATACTCAAACACCTCAAAGCCATTTCGTCTTGCCTGGGGTGATCGATATTTGAGTTTTCACTCACATGACGGTTGCTGTTGATGTTTGCCCATAGGTCTATCGAGGGGAGTCCTTAGGGATAGGTTAACGAAGATCCTTTTGAGTCCGAAGAAATTTTCTCCGTCTACACTCGCTCCGCAGTCGGCGATCCTCTTCGCGAGACCCATTCGTTAACCGGAAAAGGGCAAAAGGCTATTTTACTGGTGCCTCGACTCGCCATTACAAAGTATATGGGAGTATCGGCTGATGTTTTATCCGGTGGCATGCCCAGGCCAGTCCGGCATCGCCCTCCATTGACGAACTATACTATCAAATTTTGGTCCACGACGGGCAAGCCCGCTATCTCCAACGCACTTTTGGAAAGAGACATCCCTCTATCCGCCACCTGAGGACGCGCTCGATACCGGTGAGGATGAACCGGTTCCTTGGTGTGAACTTGTGGGCTGTAGTTCCAACGAAGGCGAATAATTTTCACGGTGAAACACGTGTGCACTAAAATGTATGTAAGTCTCTCCGCGAATTGCAGTACAAATTCAAGTGAATTGCGGTTTTTTTATTGCATAATCTAAAATTTGCACAAAATCTTTTGCTCTAAACCATTAAAGAGTTTTTTTTCTCGCAAAATCGTGGTGAGGCATGATAAAATTTTACTGTGAATGCTATAGCAGTTTTTCGTGTAATTGCTTCATTTAATATAATCATTCGAAAACGAAAGCATAATCAGAAAACCTCTGTCAGGTTCGACTGGAGGACCAAGTGGAGCCCCTCCAAGAGGACCCCCTCCAAGAGGACCCCCTCCAAATGGACCTCCTCCACGTGGACCACCTCCTAGCATGGCCCCTGTTCCTGGTGCCCCTGCTATGATTTATTAATAGTAACAATTTGAAAGTATTCCTGCGCCTTAGTATGAAAGTTATAAAGGGCATACAATCAATGAATGAGGGCATACAATCAATGAATGAATGGGATACTTTCGAAAGTATGCTATAAAGGGTATACAATCAATGAATAAATGGGATACTTATGAAAGTATGCCTTGGTAGCTTTCTTCCTTTTCTTGGCACTTATCCAACCTGCAAACCCTGACTTAGGTTGCTCTATATACAGTTATTATCTCGATTACTTTATACGGGAAAAGCACACATACGAATCGTATCGTGTGAATCAATTAACCCAGCCAAGTAAGGCATCGAGAAAATTTTTTGATTGTAAAGAGCTGTCCTTGAAAAAGGCCCTTCGGGAACGCCTTTCGCGAAGAAAAGTTCCTTCGGGAAAGTCACAAACAAAGAGAAAAATTTGAATGAGAAACCTAAGAAACAGCATATGTACATACTTTCTTTTTGTAGACAGCACACTTCAAAGTAGATTTAGCATACTTTCATTGTGCAGACAGCATACTTTCATTTTATTAGTATTCAAAGGGTATTGGGACAGCGTCAAAGGCATGTGAGAATGCTACCGCAGCTGATGAACTCTTTGTACACTTACCATTATCCCTTATTTTACAGCGCCGTATCATCGTACACTTATAAAAGGATAAAAAAGAAACGTTTACCTATTTTAGTAAAACGTCTACCTATTCTAAGAAAGACGTCTACCTGATTCAAAATTTTTTTTAACCTAATCTGGGAACAAGTCTATGCACCTTTTTTTGAAAAATCTTCTACCTAAATGAGTGTAACGGCTACCTATTTTATTTGAATGTCTACCTATTTTAGTGAAGCTTCTACCTATTTTAGTGAAACTTCTACCTTTTTTGAGCAGAAAGTTTCAATCAAACTTCTACCAACCAAAAAAATTAAAGTTTACCTTTTTTTGAGACACGTCAACCTAATTTAGAAAACACTTGCAACGTAAATAAAATAAAAAATCTATGTTCCACTGAGAAATGTACGTGCTTACCTTTCTCATCCTTGTGTCATTGAAAAAGATGTTGCTTATCTGTTCAATTTTATCAGTTGTGTGGATAACTTTTTATTTCTTAGTTCAATCTTAATTGCCGAAATGCGAAAAAGGTAAGCTTACCTAGTTCCCAAGGTCAAATGTTAATCTTTTTTCTGACCCCGAATATATGCTCTGATTTGTCTTATCTTTCGTGAGAAATTCAGTTCTTTTGAATGGATTACCACTATCACAACTTATGTAGAACTTTTTGGTGCACATCTCCGATTCTTTTTTTCCGTTTGCTCGATCTGAATAAAGATGTCAGTGAACCGACAAAAGGTTTAAATAAGCTACCATAGTATTCTATTGTGAAAATTTTCTCGAATCATTTTTGATACTTTCTCGCTCCCTATTTTTTTTACTGTTTTCATATCAAAATAGCAGTAGAGCTCACTTCATTTCTATGTTTTTTTGAAATATTTGAGAATATTTGAAATATAGAGCCATTTGAGACAGTTAACTGCGAGAGGGTTTAAAGACAGTCATATATGAGAGAGTATAAATACAGTCATGAGCGAGAGGGTACAAAGACAGTCATCTGCGAGAGGGTATAAAGACATTCATATGCGAGAGGGTATAAAGATAGTCATCAGCGAGAGGGTATAAAGACAGTCATATATGAGAGAGTATAAATACAGTCATGAGCGAGAGGGTATAAAGACAGTCATCTGCGAGAGGGTATAAAGACATTCATATGCGAGAGGGTATAAAGATAGTCATCAGCGAGAGGGTATAAAGACAGTCATATATGAGAGAGTATAAATACAGTCATGAGCGAGAGAGTATAAAGACAGTCATCTGCGAGAGGGTATAAAGACAGTCATATGCGAGAGGGTATAAAGATAGTCATCAGCGAGAGGGTATAAAGACAGTCATTTGCGAGAGGGTATAAAGACAGTTATCTGCAAGAGGGTATAAAGACAGTCATCTGCCAGAGGGTATTATTATCATTATTATAGAAAAATGGAAAGAGGTGATAAATGTAATTTAAAATTATGATATCACTGCTAAGACTGTAATGTAGCGAAAGTCTGTTTCGCCCCAACTCAGACAGACTTGTGCTCTCTCTGGGTCGGGCTCATCAGTGAGTTCCCAGAGAGGAATCGAGTATAATTAGAACTTTTAACTTAGAATTAAACAAAATTTTAAAAAAAGACAAAAAAATTTACAAATAAATAAATAAATGAATAAATAAATAAAACAAAATGAGAATAAAACCTATAAGGAAAACGGAAAATATTATCCGCGTGTTTTTGTAAAATAATGAAATGTATTGAAGCAAAGTAGAGCAACTACTAATTGTAGTTTGTAATAGTAATATATTTTTCTTTTACTTTTGAACAGTTCTATATTTTTTTCTGTTATTCTATAGTTTACGCTGTTATACTTTAGTTGTACTTTAGGATTACTGGTTAGAGTTTTAATTATCGTATCAAGTATAATATCATTTGGAAATCGATTTTCCTGATATGTGTTTATCAGACCCCGCGATCTATTGAGGAACTTTTCATAGTATGTGCAATTGTCGGTAAACCCAAGGGTTTCTGTATATATAGTATAAATTCTATAGTATATTTTTTTCCGAAAAGGGCAAACGTGTCACTAAATTAAGTGGACGTTTTATTGAAATAGGTAGACGTGTAATCGGCGTCCCTCGTAAAATACAAAACGGAGACGATATGCTAAAAGTTCCTTGTCAAGGGTAAAGCAGAAAACTTTAAACTTTTTTTCGCTTTTCACGATAATCTCACGCTTTGATTTTTTTACGATCTGGGAATTCTTCATTATTGGAAGATAAGGACTTTGAATAGAGTAATCATGGCTATTAATGGTGACAAGAACATATAAAAGGTAAGCTTTCTGGAAAGTGGAAAAAGCAAATAACTTGGTTTTAGGAAAGTTTGAAAAAAGAAGAGTAAAAAAGAGAGAGAGAAATAAAAAGAAAGAGAGACATAGTTAGAGAAAAGTAGGTACATAGATGGAGAGTTTGAAGAAGAAGAGAACAACAGAAAGAGAACGAGAGAGAGAGAGAGAGAGAGAGAGAGAGAGAGAGAGATAAAGAGATTAAAAGGTAGAGAGATTGAGATAGTAAGAAGTACATAGAGAGTGAGAGAAAAAGACAGGTCGAAAATATGAAAAAGTACAGTTGAAAACTACGGCTGCCACTCATCCTCGGCATGTTGCACCATGTTATCCTTCCACTGCTGTTTATTGCAGGTTTTGAATCAAATGCTTCATTCAAAAATTAGTTTGATTAATTTGAAAATATATTCTTTTTTCTCAACTAAAGCTCCAGAAAACTGCTTAAACTCAGGAAAATTTCACATTTTTGCATATTTAGTTCTGTAACTTGTAAACTGGTAACCACTATTCATAATTCAGACGTCAAAAGCACATACAACACCACCCCTCCCTGCATCTTAAATATCTTCCCAAACACAGTGATTAAGTATGTTGGGAAGAGAAGTTTCGATAGTAGTTGATCGGATTCTGTAGCAACCGAATTAATCTGACTTCAGAAAGTTCAAATTGTTTAGCTGTTTAAAATATGGGTGATGAGAATCAGAAAGTTTAGAACTTAAAAAACTCTTGGAAGTCGAGATTTGGTACTTGACAGTTTTCAACACTTTGACATTTTTGACATTCTTTATTCTTTATTCCAGTTGTAATGGTTCACTTTATACGATCCAGGCGCATTTCCGGTTGTCATTACAAGTTTTTTAAAGGTAAAAATCAGAAAGTCGATGCTCTATTCGGCACTCAAAAAAATATTACACAACTCATATATGGGAAATCAAAAAAGGATAAATTATCGAGTTTTACTGAACAAAGTTTGCAGCACGAACTTTTAAGAACAAGCATTGTTAGCAATAACTTTCAAAACTTATGTTTTTCGAGCATCTTTCTTGAGTTTTTATTGGTCGTTATTCCGTCTGACTATTTCATTGAAGTTTACAGAAACTATTTATGTAAGCATAACTAAAACTCACTTTTTTATTTATATATGCATACATATGTATATACATATACAAAACTTTTAGGGAACGCATTGGGCCAGTCCCCCTCGAGCAACTGTGATACTGTAGTATGGAAGCGTTGCACCGTTCAGGCATTCCAAGAATTCCTTGGAGTCTCAAATAATACTAATGTTCGTTTCTCAAGAGATAGTAAGCTTAGTCACTGAATCAGTAATTACCTGAATGTTTTTGTATGCCTTGCTTCCAAGAGAAGTCCGAGCAATTGGATAGAAGACCGCTTATATTAGTTCTTCTCATCGGACAATCCGATCAATTATGTCCAAAAACTCCGTCTCGAAGTCGGGAAAGTGCCAAGAAAATGTTTTTTAGTCATAAAAAGTGGCTAGAGAAAGTATAAATTTTAGATATGGTTGGAACGATAAGGTATGAAAGTGCTGATGGAGCGTTAGAATTCAATTTTCACTTTGCAAAGTAATCTCTGCAAAGTGAGGGATGCGGCCTAGAGCGTTAAACGCTCAAAGGGATGCGGCCAGGATGCGGCCTAGAGCGTTTAACGGGGTGAACTTTGCAAAGTGAAAAGTTGAATTCTAACGCTCCATGAGTTTTTTGTGAAAGCCGTGTTCTACATTGTAATGAGATAATATGGGAAAAGAAGAAAGGCAATAAAAAGTCGGGCACTGCAGAAATTTAGGGCAAGGATTTCTTATAGCAGTCTTACTGAATGGGAATGAGACAACTCGAATAAGATGACAAATGATTGAAATATCGCACAGAAAAAAGATAGTCCACCGGGCGGGATCGAACCCAGACCATCTCGACTCAAACCGGGAGCGTGTTACCATTACACGTGTAGTTCAATTATTTGTCATCTTAACCAGGCATCACTGCCTTTAAACTGTGTAACTTAGAATTTGAAGATTTAACTCGAATAAGCTTTACAGATTAGAGTTCGACAAAAAGTTGTCTTATTTATAAACAAGAATATAACCCACTCCTTTTCTTATGAGCAATGTTTGCAGACTGTTTGCAAAAACATGTGCGAAACTCATGTGGTGTGGCGAAACCGAACTCAGGGCCTTCGCTGTTCAAATTATGCTCTTACCCACTGAACTACACACGCTCACAATAAAAATTCTCCATCCACGACCCTTTCCCTTCATGAGCATGCGTGACTGAGAGAGCAAGGCAATTGAGCGTTTTATATAGCACTATCGCACGGAATAGCATTGTGTCACCGTGGTTATTACACTGACACATTGCTTGCTTCCGGATTGAGAAGAGATGGCTGGGTTTGACTCGGTTCGGTGGACCAGATTTTTTCCGTGCGATGGTATATTCAATTTCCGCCCATAATGAGAGATTCTGGTCTCAAGCAGGAATTGGACACCTTAAGGTCGCATCGTCTAAACGATAATTGAAAAAACACCCAGTCTACTTCCATTATCTTCCTCAGCTTCAAGAAAAGGAGAATCAGATGAGGTCGTTTGGTTCGATGGCACATCATTTCCTATGATTTTGAGCATAATGGAATTACATTGAATTGTTGTTGAGGTGATCAACGCCCTCTTTGTCGACTACAATATTTTGAACGACTTCATGCTCCGGCAGTGGTCGGGAGATGCCGGGAGCATGGGACAAGTCGATGCAATCGTCAAGGCTTGCAAGTGCGATATTTATTCATGTTTTAAACTTTCTCTCTCTCTTTCTCTCTTTCTCTCTCGCTCTCTCTCTCTCTCTCTCTCTCTCTCTCTCTCTCTAGAGCTCTTTCATTGTTCCGTTCCTTTTTTTTTATTCTCGTTCTCTTCTTCTCACTTTCTTTCTTTTTCTCCTTCTCTAGATCTTTATATCTCTTTCTCTGTTCTTCTATTGGACTATGTTTTTGTATCCATGTCCTAACATTATTCAGCAAATGAGTTAATGTACTTATATCCTGGGAACGAGTGGAGCTGTGAACTTAAAATTCATACATTTATTTGAAACATTCAGGGTAAATTTTCATTCGATTCTGTGCTCTTTTGCCTCGAGCGGGGAGCCACTTCGTAAACGCTTTAGTCACTGAAATCAAAGATTTTCTGTCTATTCTGGCTCAATTATCTGAAGCCACTTCTTCAGAGAAACAAAATTTTCACTAGATACTATGTGGCAACCTTTTTCTCGATAAAAGTTAGTTATGAAAGAATTAAGATCTGACGAGCAAGGTGGCCATTCTGACGTCGACATGACAGCAGGAAAATAAGCTTTGAATCGTTGTGTTGTTTTTGCTCTTCAAAGAACAGTTTTCCTGTGGAAATTTCCTTTTTGTTGAATTTCAGAATGGGATAACAGAAAAGGTGGTTTTCGATCATGTTTCGGCGATAACACCTCGATTTTTCATAGGTCAATGAATACGAGATGACTTGACCACGCCCGCCCAAATTTGACCTGTAGGGATTGAAAAGTTTTGTGAACTGATAGAACCTGTCTTAAAACCTGCTCTTGAGTCTCGAGTAAGCGCATGGAAATTTCAAGCGTTGTTAGCCTCTTCAACGGATAAGGCAGTTCACATGTGCATTACATGAAGCGTCCACGCAGTGTAGGCATCTTTTCAGACATTACTCCTCTTCTCTCGAAGAAAACAAGGATAACATTTTCGACGATAAGATGCAAGTCTGAATTCCTCTATTAACAACTATCCCAACAGATTCAACAGAAAGAATTCTCTCTATCTTTTTCATGATTCTTCTTAAATTTGGAAGTCCTTCTTCTGAATGTCATCGTTGATCTGAGAAGTGTGTATCGAACGAGAAAGAACAATTTTGTTCCGATAAAAATCTGTAGCGAGCTTTTGATCGCCTTCCAGGCGCACATACGTTGATTTATGTAACAATGCTCCGTTTGAATTTTTTGTCAGTGAGTTGCCTCGTTCGAACTACGCTTGCGATGAACAGTTGCCATTTTTCGAGAACTCAGGAGAGAGAAATTTCAAAAGACTGGCTGACAAGAACATAGACGAGATTTTTTAGAGACATCTTGACATCATGGAAATGTTGAGTGGCCTGACCCGCTTCTTCGCCTGCATGTATGGGAACTCCGGGTGTCTCCACATCAGCTCTCTGGCAAATAACGAGACGAATGATATTGAGCTGGCATACGCCGTGCGAGGAACTCTCGATGAGTACGAGTTTAAATGCGGCGCCGGATTGACAGGTAAGAAGCCTTCTGATTATTCTCAGAATGTTTTTTGAATGTTGTGTGCCTCATATGTAAAAAAAAAAATTCAAGGTAAGCGAATGACGGTAGATATGAGAGAGGTTCAGTTCTCGCTCAATGCCAAAAATATGCAGAAGTTTGCGAAAACGGATATTTTATGTTTTCTGAAATATGTATAGGTACGCCGTGTCTGTAAAAAGAAATCAGTGGAAACTTCCCCTTGTGAACAACTGAAAACACAATGAAGACAATAAGAATAATAAAAAGTTTTAGAAAATTTTGAACACGGGTCACTTGGTCTGCGTTTTGCATACAGAATAGTTACATCTGAAGCTACTCATATACGAAAAAATCTCGAAATGGTTGTTTAAGAACCAGAACCCGAAATAAGAAAACGGGGTTCGGTTTTTGCTAAAAGCTTTGATCCGCTCTCGTCAAAAGCCTCAAAACGTATGTTTTTAACCTCAAACAGAAGTCGTCAAAGACATCAGTTGCCTACAAAGGGTTGTCTCGGATTCATTCGCAGCTCTCCAGGACTGCACAAGAACCTATCTCCTCAATGTGAGACACGACAAAACTCGGGCATGCGAGTAAGGGAACCATTCGAAAAGTTATTGAAGCTAATTGAAAATTTTTTTTTAAATCTTTCTCTGTCTTTTTTATCTTTCTTTCTTATTTACCCGTCTCTCTTTCTCGTTAATCCTCTATTTATCTCAATCTCTTCCTATACCCATACCTTTCTTAATTTTGAATTTTATCTTTTCTAATTTTTTCTCTCCTCTAACTTAACTTAACTTGATCTTTTTTGATGGTATTCATCATCGTCTTTTTGATAGTATATCAGATCAATCTCATACATAACCTTTCTCAAGTTAATGACTATTTATCTCTGTCAGTACAACTTAAAAAAAAAATTTTTT
The DNA here is from genome assembly GCA_964056735.1 of Allodiplogaster pararmata. Taxonomy (NCBI): domain Eukaryota; kingdom Metazoa; phylum Nematoda; class Chromadorea; order Rhabditida; family Diplogasteridae; genus Allodiplogaster; species Allodiplogaster pararmata. The sequence goes on from OZ057408.1 coordinate 27,771,600, forward strand.
TCTCGAAAGAAATGTTCAGAAGTTCTTTCGTATTGACACCATAGGTCACCTGCCCCGCTTAAAACTTCGATAAACTGATGTAGTGTTTTCATTTGCGGAAACATAATGAAACATAACGACATTCCGTTTTTTTCGAGTTGTCTGAACAAAACAAAAATTGTACTTGAGTTCCAGAAAGTACAAAAAAATTGTACTTGAGTTCCAGAGAGTACAAAAAAATTGTACAAATTTTAGATTAGAACAAGACGTTCCCGCAATTTGAAAAAAAACAACCGAATTTCGTTATGTTTCATTATGTTTTCGCATATAAAAACACTGCATAATGCTCTTCTGAGAGGGGGAGTCTCGAATGTCGCTTTCGTCTCGAATGTCTCGTTGTCGAGAAGCTTTCCCTTCTCTGCCCTTTACATCTATCTCGCTTCTCATCATTTCAGACTTCCATGCTCAAGGAGCGGTCGTTTATCGAGTTTTTTTCTAAACAAATGTAAGTGTTCTTTGTTGAGCTATGATCGACACAGTTCCACATGAATAACTCAAAAAGGAGTCGTTAACTAACTAGTCCGGAAATCTCTAATTTAGAAGATTCTAACCTAGAAGATACTAATGATTTGTCAGCCACCGTGGAGTGTACTCCCTCTGCCGATCCGCGCCCTTCTATCTTGCTGACTGTCGCAAAGTTCGAGTTTCATTTCTTTATTCCAAGCACATGAGAAATCATGAAAACACAAACAAGAACAAAGTTAAATGCATGGACTTTCTTCTAAGTGGCGGTGTTTAGGGGTTGCGGTATAGATGAAAAAAAGGGGGGAGGGTGATATACTTAAAGTCGACAATTATATTAGTCATGAACGAAAGGTTTAGGTAATATCTTTTCAGTAGGCAGAGATAATAATTGTTTTTTGAAAATAGCAGTATTAGGTGTACTGACGATCTCAAAAGGTAATGAATTCCATACTGATAGCTGGCGAGAAACACATGTAGAAATAGAACATTTGCTAATATTATGAGGTGTTTTTTAGCCTGAGCTCATGAGAATGGCGAGAAAATCTCTGTACTGCAGACAACTGAAACAAGTTCATAGTTTCAAGTTCACATTTTTGTGGACACATTTATGAATAAATAAAAGGTCAGATATAGCACGACGATATTCAAGAGTTTCTAGGCCTAACATGGAGATTCTTTGTGAATAGGGAAGTCTGGAATGGCCAGATCTTGCTAGGATTCTTCTCGTAAACGACCGCAGTTGGTTTCTTTCTCTCACTCATCCAATCAACTGATAGTGAATGGTGAAGCTTTTTGTCCCGGTAAGCGAGGAGGGCTGGGTTTGATCATGCTCCGTGAACTGGACTTAATTGCGGTACAGCTCAATCTTATCACTTTCCAACCAGGCAAATAGAAGTCATACAAGTGTTAGAGTGCATGGCAAAAAAGGTCCTATCTATTCACAATGAGTCATAGAACGCTGAGTTTTTAAGGCAGCTGATGTCTGGTGGTCGTGTGTTGCTGCGAAGAGATTCGGACATTCGCAGTTCCCTGAATGTGATGCGGAGTTGACTTGCTCTTGTCAGTGAGATTCTGGAGGATCAGTAATTATTTACCAAATCAATCAGTCATCCAAAACAAAGAATTTTCATCAGTCATCATGACTTATTAGTAGTTTTGATGGATAGATCAGATCGTTTTGATAACTCGTTTTGACTTTGACAAGTCAACCGGAAAGTAGATGAAAAGTCACCTACTTCTCTGGTTTTATGGACCATACACGAACCACCAATAAATAAATTTAACTTGATGTCACCAACAACAAAGAACATACATTTGTCACATGAACTCCAATTTCCCGAAAATAGATGATTAGATCCACTTGTTCTGTACTTCGTCGCAGTACTTTCGAATTTCAGTTGACGGTCCATTGGGTATGAAGGCGTATCTCGAGAAGTATCACACGGTAAATATCTAATTTTTACCATAGCATTGCTGAGCTGAAACATTTGTGTATAGCTTTAAGATTATTTAACTCGAGGTAAAAAAAGTAAAATAGTTTTTTGAGCATTCGTTGAAAGTTTTCAAACCTTCACCGAGCAGAGGGTAACATGTTACTTTTCAACTTTTTATGCATTACTACGCAATGTTACTGCTTATGAAAAGTAAATTAGGAATTTGATTCGATTCAAGTTGTGGAATAGACGTTGCAGTGTTGAGGAAATGTGAGTTAGGTTTAACTTCACCAAAAAAGAATGGAGGAGCTCAATAAGTAAAAATTAAATTCAAACGAGTGTGTCAAACGAAGAACTGAAGGCTATGAGATATAATACATTGAATATCCATCTTCGAAATTAAGATGGAAAAACAAAATTGTATAGTACATCGAATGGCGCTTAACGAGTTGTCCATATTCAATGCAGTTTCCTGTTAGCGGAAGTCTATTTGAGATGATTAAGAGCTCTATTGAAGCATTTAAGTTTTTGAACCTGCGTTCTCTCATCAATACACCGCCGCTAGTAAGATATTATTTTTACATTCTAAGTGGGTGGTTACTTTTTAGAGCATAATTTGCGTAGAGATGCAAATTTAACTTGAGAATGAATTGAAGCAGTGTTCTTTCCCTAACAACTTGACAGTGAGTCTGCTATACGAGTTTCTCCGATTAAACGAAGTTTTAACTAAATTGATAAGACCTTTGATTTTTGGCCAGTAACTGTATCATTGCTGAAGGTTGATGAGAACGGCAACCATTTTCTGCGTACTCCCGACCACTTCGATGTCGTTGAGGGCCAAGTTCAGCTCGTGAATGGGGAATCCCGAAGCATCGGCCGTCTCTGAGAATAGTACTAGAGAATTGATAAGAGCAGAGGCCGATAGCAATCTTGTTATGACCCAACCAACTCAAATACACAAATATTCCCTCTTTTGTATGAATTCTTGAATTTCATGTACTAAAACTGCTCACAAGAAAAAAAACTACATACTTATAGATGTGCTTTGAAAGGGTTCACTAAGTATTTCTATTTCCACTAAATTTTTTCAAATGTTTTGGTGTTGTATTTATCGCACAGAGAAACTTTTTTAATTGCATATAAAACGTGGTTGTGTTCACATTGAATCAAAAAGGAGATTTTTATACATATTAAGATACTTAACGACTGATGTCGCCAATTCGGTCCGTCGCCAATTCGATTGTGAATATATGAATGGTATTTGTGAAGCGTTTCCTCTTCGCTATCCATCTTACGTGTTAGAGAGCGTTCAGTATGGACACGCCCATTCTACAATTTTAGGGGAGAAGAGAGACCCATTCTACAATTCTAGGGGAGAAGAGAGACCCATTCTACAATTCTAGGGGAGAAGAGAGAGCCATTCTACAATTCTAGGGGAGAAGAGAGACCCATTCTAAAATTCTAGGGGAGGAGAGAGACCCATTCTAAAATTCTAGGGGAGAAGAGAGACCCATTCTACAATACTAGGGGAGAAGAGAGACCGGGCCCGACTCCGGTCGGGGACCCATTCTACAATTCTAGAGGAGAAGAGAGACCGGGCCCGACTCCGGTCGGGGACCCATTGTTCACGCCCCAGTCTCTGTTGTACCGATCCTTAACATTAATTCTAATCGTCTCGCTCAGCTGTCTAGAATGTTATCCCCATCTCAAATACTTGGTGAATAACCTTTTGAAGTTCGTACTATTTATGTAAGAATTTCTCGACCATATAAACTTGTCAATCTCATGTTAGTGTTTGGAGCTGCAAGACATGGAACACCATACTGGACCCGCGGTATTATTATTATAGAAAAAGATAAAAGAGTTGATAAAATTTAATTTATTAACTTTTAAGATATCACTGCTGAAAATATAATGTAGTCTGTTTCGCCCCAACTCAGACAGACTTCTGCTCTCTCTGGGTGGGGCTCATCAGTGAGTGCCCAGAGAGAAACGAGTATAATTATAGCGAATAACTTAGAATTAAACTATACAAAAAAAAATAAAAACAAATAAACAAATATAAACAAAAACAAATAAATAAAACACAGTGATGAAAATCAAAATGATGAAAAACTGGAAGATAAGATAGAGAATGCTATCCAAGCATTTTGAAAAGTAATGAGCGGGAATGTATTGAAGCAATGTAGAGCAACATCTAATTGTAGTTTGTAGTAGTGGTCTATTTTTCTTTATTTCTTAACAGTTCTATAACATGTTCCATAATTCTATAGTTTACGGTATTATACTTAAGTTGTATTTTAGGATTTCTGTTTATAGTTTTAATTATCCTATTAAGTATAATATCATCTGGAAATCGATTTTCCTGATATGTGTTAATCATACCGCGCATTCTCTTGAGAAAGTCTTCAAAGTATGTGCAATTGTCGGTAAACCTAAGTGTTTCTGTATATATAGTATTAAGTCCAATATATATAGGTATATTAGAAGTATAATGAGGATATTTAAGTATTTTAAAGTTATACTCGTCTGTTTTATTAAACAGTTTAAGTTTATTATTTCCATCTTCCTCGAGTTTTATATTGAGATCTAGAAAATCGGCTGTATTCTTATTGATATTTGTCTGTTCCATGTCACTCGATCAAGACTTTCAACTATAGATAGGTGTGCTCACTGAAGCAAACATAGAATTGGAACCGCTAACAAAATGCTCCAGTAGAGGCAAAAGTTGTATCTTCTACGCATTTCGCGAAGGATGAAAAGACATACATATGAAACTCAATACTAGTAAGTGAGAACCATTCCACTTCCCGAGTCGAATTTTCCTGTTGGTATTGGGGAAGAAATTATAGAGACGGTTCCTTCTTGAATATCAAACAGCTCTTTTTTCCTAACTGATCCGAATCATTAGTGAATAGTTAATTTTTCACTGCTCGAGCTGATTCATTTGTATGATCTCTTTCATTTGTATGAATTGTATGAATTGTATGAATTGTATGAATTGTATGAATTGTATGAATTGTATGAATTGTATGAATTCATTTGTATGATCTTCATTTGTATGAACGCCTAAAACGTCCCAAAAAATTTCCATTTCTACCAAGAACTATCTCATCCACAGCTCAATTTAGTTAAAAGTTTTGTTCTCAATGTCGGGGGACATGGAGTCCCATTGAAGATACGGCCTCGAGGTGTCAGAATCCTGCTTGAGACCGAAATTCTTCATAAGAAGAGCGAAAAGTGAGTCGAGCTTTCAGTGACGAAAAATGAGAGAATTATTTTTTAAATTTTATATTAATCTCATTATTTTCTAATCTGGTAATAGGAATGCTTACGCTTGAAAGCAGACATCAATAGCCGGTCTTCTTCATGAATATTTTTGAGCTACAATGGAGTCATAAGTCTCTCGGTGAGCGGTCATTATCCACCCTCTTTTGTCTGCGAGCTATTGTTTATCAAACATTGCATTAAAATCAAAGCATTAAATGAATGCATGAGATGCTGTCTTCTCAAATCATTTTGAACAACATAGCATCTGGACGAAATTTCAACCAATTGTCTATTGAACGTCACAAAGCGGGTGCTTCATATCCTATGTATCTAAACTACCTGGACATCGAACAACATTGAGTCTTGTTATTCTGCTGATCTTTTGACTGGAAAAAATTTACTCAACTATGTATGAAAATTTACTCAACTATGTATGAAAATTTACTCAACTATGTATGAAAATTTACTCAACTATGTATGAAAAAACCCACTACTATGATCGTTTTCTGTACAACTTTTTCGGAGCAAATAATTTTCTGATGAGTTACACAAGTTTTATAAAATAGTGCGTAGCACACTCCTAAACCTCGGACTGCGTACTTTCGCGCCACCCTGTATATAATCAAGTTGATTTTTCAATCATGATCGTTCCAAACTCCCTATGATCAGAGAGTTTTCCAGTAAGCTTCGGTCTTGATCATATTTCCAGTGGCGTCTTTTCGAAGTCGTGAACGAATGAGATATTCCAGCTCCCCCGTTCTCGGATTTCTCCTCATGTTCTCGGGAAGTTCAGAAGAGGAGCTTTGCTCTGCAAGAAAAATGCCGGTTGAGATATACAGGCGGAGAGAAAGAAAGAGAGAGACAGAGAGATAAAAGGTAAGCGAGAAGATTCAAAATTAAATGTGAAAGATAAAGAGAGTGAAGTAAGAGAACTAAAAATAGAGAGGGAAATAAAGAAAGTGAGGCACAACTTTTAAAAACATAGTAAAATATGTTTTCTCCAATATAATAGTTCTTTACAAAGTTAGAAAAAAATTTTTTAGCTAATATTTTTCACAGAGTACAAAATGTGAATTTTTTTCTTGTTTATTCATATAATGTCAATGGAGATTTATTGTGCGTTGAGAAACTGAGAGCGATTGAAAATTACTTGGACGTTTTTAATGTAAAACTATTCTCTTTGCCTTACATTTTCATTCGTTCTCAATAATTTGGACTGCCTTAGTTCTTGTTGCTATGTTTCACATTCTGGATTGTGCAAATATCTGCTAGAAAAAAAAATTCCAAATGATCAGACTTTCGAACGGAAGATAAATAGTCCACCGGGCAGAATAAAGCGCAGAAATCTCTTAAATTTATGTCTGTAGTGCGAGCGCATTATCATTACTATAGTGGAAAACTACTCGAACCTAAATGGTTTTTTTTTCAAAAATTCAAAAAAGAAACTGAGTCCACAAGTGAGGCCGCTCTGGCAATGGCGGAACTGCGCGAGTACGTGCTGACGAGCGCCCTCGCATCCGTACCTGAATGTATAATATATGTATAATTGAAACTATGACGTTTCTATGTACGATGGAATGAATAAGTCAATGAAACAATTAATAAATTGAGGAATGATTCATTAAATGAATGGAAGAGTGAAAGAAGGAAGTAAGGAAAGAATAAACGAATGAATAAATAAAAATTAAATATATGTTTACACAAAACATCAAATATATATCTTTCAAGCACCTAATTGTGTAAACAAACCATCCAGCGAATCCACGATTCACTCCCCGACATGGGCCTTGATCCCAGATGCTAGAGATGTCAGAAACCAGGTTCTGTGCATATCTGAAACGGTATGATTTGAGCAGATTTCTTCATTCCCTTATACACGTTCTTCTCTCTACCTTGTTAATCTATGTATCTTCGTCGTTTTTCAAAGGATATAAAAACATTTATCTATTTCAGTGAGACTTATACTTTTTTTAAACAAAACTTTTAAAATATTTTATTGAAACTTCTACCAAAAAACTCAATTTTCCACCTTTTTTGTGACACGCCAACCTGTTTTTATGAGCATTTGCAACGTAAATACTGAGAAATCGGGCTCTTTGGTACGATTGCCCGATTTCATAGACATACATAGTCTGGAGAAGAAGCTTACATTTCTCATCAATGTCAGTCAAAAATGTCAGTCAAAAAGTCTTTCTAACTAAAAAATTTATAGCTTTTCTCTCCATTTTTCTCAGCTATACTGACTACTTCTCTTTCTCAAAACACTTTAAATTGTCGAACTGCGAGACATGTGTAAGCCTGCCTAGTTCCTAAGGTCCACTGTGAGAAGAAGACTTTTCTTGTGTCCCCTCTCATATCCTCTGAATTGGTCCTCTGATTTCTCTCATTTTTTAAGAAGTTTTCAAGTCTTGTAAATGTCATTACAACTACCACGAATTATAACTTTCTGGTGCATATCTTCAAACCTTCTTCTGTTGAAAAAGGACAATGAAGACAAGAGGTTTGAATGAACTAAACCTTGGTATTGTGTGATGACTTTTTCATAACACAATACATTTTTGTTGCTTTCTAAAATGAACTGCTGCATACATATATGGTTACTTCATTGTTGCGCGTGATGTTCCGATTCAGAAATGGTCGCAGCACTTTATGAAAAAAGAAATTGGTTTCCCAAAAGGTGTAATTAGAGAGCGTCTGCCACGAATTATAACTTTCTGGTGCATATCTTCAAACCTTCTTCTGTTGAAAAAGGACAATGAAGACAAGAGGTTTGAATGAACTAAACCTTGGTATTGTGTGATGACTTTTTCATAACACAATACATTTTTGTTGCTTTCTAAAATAGAAATTGGTTTCCCAAAAGGTGTAATTAGAGAGCGTCTGCCACGAATTATAACTTTCTGGTGCATATCTTCAAACCTTCTTCTGTTGAAAAAGGACAATGAAGACAAGAGGTTTGAATGAACTAAACCTTGGTATTGTGTGATGACTTTTTCATAACACAATACATTTTTGTTGCTTTCTAAAATAGAAATTGGTTTCCCAAAAGGTGTAATTAGAGAGCGTCTGCCACGAATTATAACTTTCTGGTGCATATCTTCAAACCTTCTTCTGTTGAAAAAGGACAATGAAGACAAGAGGTTTGAATGAACTAAACCTTGGTATTGTGTGATGACTTTTTCATAACACAATACATTTTTGTTGCTTTCTAAAATAGAAATTGGTTTCCCAAAAGGTGTAATTAGAGAGCGTCTGCCACGAATTATAACTTTCTGGCGCCTAATTTTTCCCGTTTTTTTCGCTCAAGTTTGATTTAATATTGAATAACAGTAGAGCTTATTCAGTTTCTGAAGTTTGTGAAAAAATTTGAAAGATCTTAAACTTTAAAATATTGCTCTGAGCTCTAGCTTTTGGGAAGATAAGAGAGAGCCATCAGAAAGAGTCATCTGCGAGAGAGCAACAATTGATTAGTTATGAAGGCTCACATTTGTAAATTTAGCAGTTTCCAAATTCGTAACAGGACTTCTATATGAGTGTTCCTTTTTTTAGTTCTTCCCTCCCATTTCCTCATGGCCCCCCTAACCCCTAGTAGGGACCTCTTCTCCCTTCAGGACCCTTCTCCCTCTATCCCCCTTCCTTTTTGCTCAGGTGGAGCCCCTATTTTTCGTTTAGGGCCGGCTTCCCTCCCTGCTTAGGTAAATCCCCTTGCTCCACCCCTTCCTAAATCGTTGCTGAATTGTATTTATTAGGGGAAGAATTATTTCAATTAGATTCCGTGTTCAACAAAATCATACATTGATATGGAATAATCATCTGGAAAAAAGAGAAAAAGTAAAATTGTTAGTTGCGAATGTTTTTTTTATAAATTAAGTTGAAGTCACAACAAAGGTTAACGTTATAACTTTTTTTGGTAAGTTGTTATTTAAATTAGGTGGCCGTTTCTCTCAAAAAAGGTAGAAGTTTCATTAAAATAGGTTGACATTTCACTGAAATAGGTAGACGTTTCACTGATTAAGGTAGACGTTTTTTTTCTCAAAAAAGGTAGAAGCGTCATTGAAATAGGTAGACGTTTCATCAATTTAGGTAGACGTGTCACTGATTTAGGTAGACGTGCCACTGATTTAGGTAGACGTTTTTTCTGTTTAAATATCTAGAACTTTTTCGAAATATGCAGACGTGTCACTAAATTAAGTTTTTTTTTTCAATTGAATTAGGTAGACGAGTAACTGGCGTCCCCCAACCAAATCACCCATTCCTCTTCAATTTTGTTTTATCTTTTTTTTGTTCGAACTGTTGAAAAAACACGACTGACATACACGCAGAATACGCCGGAGAATGTTGAATATTTGAGTCATAAGTATCATAAGAGTCAAGAAGAGGCCCGTAGTAGTTCACCTACAACACACGGCGAGCTAACTCCTTTCTAAACACCGTAAGTTTCAACCATTTCTGAATATCTTTCGTAGTCCAAAATTTCCACACTGGAATAACCGTTATTATCGAAAATCACTTGACAAAAATTATTACAATTATTTTGGGTTCTACTGATTAAAAAACCTTCTCTACCAGCGGAGCAATTTTCTTGATTGAGAAAACTAGCCTTTTTCACAAACCATGTTCTAATGAATTTTTTCAGTCAGAAATAAGTTCATTCAAGTTTTTTCATGAAACTTTTGGTTTAGGAACTCCAGTTAAGACCTTGAGCAAAAAAAAATGAATTGAATTCTTTTCATTTTTACTAGTCTTAATCAACTCCAACCTTGGTACTTTGTACGCACTTTGAGAGGTCTTCGATTTCCGCAACAGCTCAAGTGAGTTGAAATTAGGACTTCCAAATAAATTGAGTAAGTATGGTTTATATTCAAAAGGGTTGAAATTAGAACTTCCAAATAAATTGAGTAAGTATGGTTTATATTCAAAAGGGTTGAAATTAGAACTTCCAAATAAATTGAGTAAGTATGGTTTATATTCAAAAGGGTTGAAATTAGGACTTCCAAATAAATTGAGTAAGTATGGTTTATATTCAAAACAGTGAACACATGGTTACTTCTTCTTCTTCCTAGCGTTATTCCCGCTGAAGAGCGGGGTCCGCTGTGTAGATAGCACTTTGCCACATCATACGATTTGAGGCGTCTTCGGCTATCAGCCCGATAGCCGCCATGTCTTGTTCTATGGTGTCTCTCAATCTAAGCTTCGGTCTACCTCTTGGTCTTCTACCCTGGATTTCTATGTTCCGAGCAGACTTGGGAACGGAGTCAGGATTGGATCTCAGCATACCACCTAAGCCTGGACTCTCTGAGTTTTTCAGGTAATGGGGCAACTCCTAAACGAGCTCTTATCGTTTCGTTGCGAATCATGTCTTTCCGGGTGACTCCGAGGCTCCATCTCAAAATCTTCATTTCCATTACATGGAGCATCTGCTGGGTCTTTGCTGTTGAAGGAGTGCATTCGAGTCCATATAGAGCAACTGGTCGTACGACTGATTTATAGATCTTACTTTTCAGTCGATCAGACATGCGTCTGTCGCATAGGATACCAGTCGATTCCCTCCATTTGAGCCATGCTGCGTTGATTCTGACACTGAAAGCGGCTGTTGGGTCCCCGTCTGTGGATATTTGAGAACCCAAATACTTGAAGTGCTCGACTTTCCGTAGCTCAGTGTTGTGTACTTTTATTGAGCTTGGGTCTTGGATTGTACTCGATGTTCCAGCTTCAAGATACTCGTTCTTCAATGCATTGAGTCGTAGCCCGTACTCCGCAAAGCGATCATTCCATTTTACCACTTGACGTTCGAGATCTTCTCTTGTCTCCGAGCATAAGACGATGTCGTCGGCGTACAGGAGTGTCTCCGGTGGGTCTCGCTGGAGGTCTCAATCTTTATTATTACTAATCTTCTGGTTACCAATCTTTATTATTCTATGTATGTATATCATATAACTTTGTGAATACCGACAAAAAAGCGTATATAAAATAAATGAGCGTATATAAAATAAATGATAACCCAGACAAGGATGAACTGCATATGAAAGAGTGGAGTTTCGATACTCGTATGTTGAAAATTTCTATTTTTGTGCTGAAACTAATTAGTTGGATATCTAACCACTGAGAGCATCTCCACATTCAAATTGCATGCGTTTGAGAATGCCTTCGTACTGATACGCCTCGTAACCATCTAGACCGGAGAAAGCGACGCCTCGCAACTGTGTTTAGTAAGTTTTGGAAAACTTTTTGTTATTTTGCGTAACAAGCGCATCTTCTCAAATGTGCCTCAGTAAAAGCTTATGTGTGCTCCTTTTTTTTGAAATCCTTTTCATTCATAGTCATTTATAGGTCGTTGCCAAGAAATATTGCAATAATTCTTGCAATAATTCTCGGGCGAAAGAGCTCGAAGCAATTTGTAATTTTGAATGAAGAAAACTCAAGTTTCTGGGAAAAAAATCAAATCAGCATCGAGGTGAATTGGGCGTTCATATAGGCCTCACTAAGCCACGTGCTCGGGAGTGGCTCGTTCGATGTAGCACCACACTGTCATTTTTTTCAGCTTTAGGTTCAGTTCTTTCCGGAGAATTAGTCTAATGTTTTCCGTAGAACTCAATTACGAGTTTCCTGCTGATGCAATCTTGTTATCTTCAACGGAATAGTTTTTTTGATAATGAATGGACTGAAATTCACTAACCCCAAGACAACTTTCGAGATTTGTTTTGCCGAGACATTTGTAGAATAGAAAAAGGCCGCTGAAGAAAAACGATACATTTTATAAGAATTTGAAAAAGAATCTAACAATCATTATAGTAAAGGTGAAAAAGAGAAAAATGAGTTATAGTTAATATAACAAGTAAGATGAATAAACATGTAAAAAATGTTTCTAAGCACAAAGGAAAATTGAAATGTTACTGCAAAGTAGAAATTGCAGAAGTCTGTTTTGCCCCCGCTCAGACAGACCTCTGCACTCCCTGGGTGGGAATGTTGATATCCCAATCACGAAATTTTTCGTCACTGACCTATTCACTATTATGTGTGCATGATATTCACGGCTTCAGCATCATATCAAATGCTTTTTTAAATAGTTATGCTTTGCTGAATCAATGAAGGAAGATAACTTTACATGTAATCAACATGAAAAACCAGAACTCAAGAAATTCAATCTGTTTGACTCAGTTGCATTCATCAAAAAGAGGTGAATATTAATTAATGACAAAAGTGATTTTACGGGGGGAAATAAAACCCAGATGTCTCTTTTATACCCTGATCATTGAAGGAACCTATGTCCACTAAACTACCGAGGACAAAATGCTGATCCGTTCGGTAAGGAACTGTATTCTATCTTGTTCGCCATGAATGGATTTGTCGACTTCCCATCCGCTCTCTACTCTATTCATTTCGTCTAGTGGACAAGGTGCAGTCCAAAAATCCGGCTTCAACGAGGAATCGGACACCTTGAAGCTGTATCGTCCTAGGCCCTCACCGCCCTCCCACACAATGATAACACTGGAGTAGGACCGACCAATGACTAGAAAGTTCTTTCCGAAATCAACGTGGACCACTTCGACCTCATATGTTATCAACTCTTTTGACCTCATGTTTCCCCTCACATGGAAGACCCCTTCCTTATACCTTACCACGCATTTTCCATGCGTATTAAACTCAAACTCAAAATTAAAGTCTGTTCTAGTCCCACATGCTCGTGAATCAGTGAGTGAGTGCGTCGTGAATGAAGTTTACTATTCAAAAATCAGAGAGAAAATCCCCCTTTCTCCTTAGGCCCCCCTTCCCCCTCCCCCCTCCCCTTCTAGGGCCCCTACCCCCTTGCTTAGGTAGGGCCCTCTTAGAGTGATAGAAACGCTCTTCGTAATCCTGTTGGCGCTAATATGTATATATACATATTACTCGAACTTCGCCTTCTACCCCCACTACAAAAACATCCAATGCTCCTTTTCTATTTATCTTCTCTGTGATATAACGTCATGTGATCATCAAAATTAATTGAATGATCAGCGCTTAAAATGTATATTGATTAATTTCGTTTTTATATTCGCTCACAAACAACTCACTTGCACACTTTAACGTAGTAGTTTGCGGTGTAGTTCAGCTTGTACTGCTCTGTCACGATGCGAACGAACTCCTTACGATCGTTCCAGAAGTTTGACAAGCTGATGAATTGACAAATGAGAGAGATAAAAAATGTTTTTTTTTCTCGGTGAAATGGCCCTACTATTATTGGCGCTCTTTGAAGCCTGGAGCGTAAAAAATGCATCCTGGTTACAGATTAAACCGAAACTGGGTTCCCTGGTTCCCGGCTAGATTAAACCGAAACTGTGTTCCCTGGTTCCCGGCTAGATTAAACCGAAACTGTGTTCCCTGGTTCCCGGCTAGATTAAACCGAAACTGTGTTCCCTGGTTCCCGGCTAGTTTTTTGTAGCACGGCGAGAATAAGAGACTATCAACAGTTCTTTTTGCAGTCAAAAGGTAATGGAAATTTCAGGAAGCTAGTGAGTGTGATTAGAAGTGTAAGTGCCAAAAAAAGCAAAATCGTACCAAGAATATCAAAAGTACCAAGTAAAAATACCCCAAACGAAAAGCTCACTCTTCTCCTCCCCAGTACTCGGAGAGTTGGAAAGTGCATGCCTTGAAGTGAACTCCGTCACAATTCTCCTGCGGAGGAGGCTGAGCGAAAGTCCCCCATGCGAAGGCACTGACTAGGATAGCGACTCCTGTTGGAAAAAATGGTCGTATCATATTTTGTTTAGTTTTCATTAACTTAATTAATCTTAACCTACTTATCATTGAACTTATGCCTTCAAATCCTACTGAAGTTGTTCTTTAGCGCTGAAAAAGTTTGAATGTTTTATAGATAACATCAAGACAATACCGTATAAAGGTTTGATAATAATTTTTATCTTTTTGTTGGAGAACACAGTAGATCCACTAGAGAAAGGCTTTGTATGAGCACCAAGGTGCAAACTTTTTGAAAATGTTTTTAAAATTTAGAAAAAAAATATCTCAACCTGAGTAAAGAGGGTTTGGGTTTCCGAATTTGGTAATTCGATAAGATATTTGTGAAGTTCTAACAGCTTTATTAATGTAACTATTCATTTCGAAAACTTTTTTTTCAGGAATTAATTCAACTAACGACTTCTCTGGCAGTAATTGATATAGTTAGAAAAACATTGAGAACGAGAACGGATCAAGATAATCAGGACTGTGTATCACAATAAAATTATTACCTGGTTTGAGAAGCATCTTGAAACTACTTCGCTTCTGAAAACGCGAAAGAAATTTGATCCGAAGATGTACCGTATTTTTAACTGTTAAAAAATATTGGGCTTTCTTCCCTTTTTCGCCTTTCTCCAGTCTCTAATACTTTCTACGGCATTTCTTTTTTCATATTCAGTCATTATGATTTTCTTCTATCGTTACCCATCGTTAAAAAAAGCTAATAATTTTCACATTCTTCTCTTTTTTTTTGCTCTGAATACTTATTATCTCCCTAAACCTTGAAAAGTTGAGAACTACGAGAAATCCTTAGAGCTAAATGCATCGCCTTCTTGAAACAGAATGTCAAGATTTGTTATCTTTTTTTGCCTAGTGCTTATAGTTTCGATCGTTTTTTACGATCAGTCATTGTTCCCTTGATTAACTTTCATGTTTTAGTCTTATTGTACGACTGCCTCTCTCTCCTTCCCTCTCTCTCTCTCTCTCTCTCTCTCTCTCTCTCTCTCTCTCTCTCTCTCTCTCTCTCTCTCTCTCTCTCTCTCTCTCTCTCCCCCTCCCTCTCTCTCTCTCTCTCTCCTCTCTCTCTTTCTCTCTTTCCCTCTCTCTATCTCTCTCTCTCTTTCCCTCTCTCTATCTCTCTCTTTCCCTCTCTCTCATGTTCTCTCTCTCTCTTGCTCTTCTATTCTCTCTGTTTATCTCTTTTCCCTTTCTTATTTATGTATCTATATCCTACTTTTTTCTCATGTAATTTTCATTTCCTTTTTCCTAGGTCACTCTACCTTTCTATTTCACCGATTGAATGGAGTGATAGTTCTATCACGTTCCTCCAAGCTTCTTTGTAATAGAACGTTTTATTACCTGAGAAATAACACATTTGATAATGAATGCCATTCTTTTACAGGTACTAGAGCAAAATTGAAAAGTTGAATACAGGCCTAATTATCACTTTATATCACTACTATCACACTTTTAAGAAGATACTGATGTAAAAATCGCAAAAAGTGAAGTCTCCTTCAAACGTGATACAAGTTAACTATAATGAAAAAGCCATTCCGCGCGGCATAATCAAACCCAGCTTTGTATTTTACCGAACCAGCTTTTCTAAGACTTCTGAGCACACATTTGCAAATCAATTCGGCAAACCTCTGTTGCAAGCTCAATAAACTTGTTCTCTCACTCACACAGAATCCTGGAGTAATCGCACTTTTCTCTGAATTTTAATAAATTTCTAATTTTAGTTATAAAAAAACAATTTAATAAACTCGGGAAGAATGTGTAATGAACAGCAACGATGGGTCTTCGTTGGTCTGAGTTTTTTTTTTATAATAAGACTCAATTCTGTATCGTCGGCAGGTCAAGTCATTTTTTTAAAACCTTAGAATGTAATATTATTGCACAGAAGTCGTTTCCACACGATCAGAGATGTGTGAATATAAAACGTCTTTGAGCGGTCGTGTCGAATCCTAATTTGTTAAGCAACGGCGGTGTAGAAGTTGTTTTTTCTACCAAAAAAAGAACATTCATTGTTAAAACCTAGTTCGAACTCAAAACAAAAGTCTTTCATCCACGATTCCGGAGAAATCGTAAAAGATTTTTGGCTGCGTCCGGTAAGCAACAAGTCTCAAGGTATTCGATGAATTCATCCAAGGTCCAAGAGACTATCAGAAGGGTTTTGGCGATTTTTTCGATTCATTCATTCATTCATTCTTTATTCCTTGCACAGATTATATTCAACTTCGGTTCACAGTGAACAATAATAATAGCGGATATGCATGGACTGTCTTTCTAGTGGCGGTGTGTGTAAGCAAAAGGTTGCTTAACTAGGGGAAGGGGGGAGATAGAAAGTTCTCGATGGGAAAAGTTCTCGGTGAAAAAAGGCTTTGGCGACGGTTTGAGTGTAAAAGGCTTACTTTGAGGTTCTTTAGAAGTTTTGGTGAAAATAAATCTCGGTGTAGGTCTCGAAAGGTCCAGCTCAAGCAAAAAGTTTGTCTCCAATCTGATGAACTTCAGATTTACTTGTTTAGAGTTCATAGCGAAATCTCAAATTTGCAAACTGATATAATAAAAGTAATTGTTTTCAGCTTTTCAACTTCCACTTGAAATCAGGTTTCATTCTGCTCATTTTCTTTGAAACTATTAAAGATCTTTTAAACTTTTTTGACGCTTTTTAACGAATAAACTTTTTTTTTAAGTTTCTGAATACATAAACAGAATGTCAAAAAAAAGTGTCACAAGTTTTGTCTTGCTTTTTTTTGAATTCAGATTTGCTTTTCTAAAAAAAGTAACTTTTCACAACTAAAAGAAGAGTTCGTTTATTTCAATTCGGAAGCATAAAAGCCCTGAGAAAGCTGTTGTTTAGTTGTGCCATTTAGTTTACAACCATCACAGCGCCTCTGGCTTCTCATGGTTTTTTTTTCAGAACCATTACTCCAACCAATCCCATTTCCATTGCCTGATGAGCTGCTCCTTTCTTCTTCTTTCTCTCTGAACTAATTGCACCCGTTCTAAACCACAAGTCGTTGTAACCCATGCCCCATCGAACTCTGTTTGACACAAAGACCTGTTCCAGACCAGACCCATTGCCATTCAAGTGCGGTGGCTAGGAATAAAGAAGTGATTCACCGGTCTAAGCTATTTTCGCGTCACTCTTTATCTATCCCATTCCATCACTATGTTTCACCTCATATAAACTCTTTCCTGATGATCTTAGCAAGATGCGTGCTATTTCACTTGTTTTCTGTGAACTTTATTCCAAACTAGGAATATACTTGTGAGTTAATGTTTCTAATTATCATGTAGAGAGTTTAACGACTTGCACATATACTGAGCTACTTATTGAAGAATGTGGATGGAGATTCACATAGATACTAAAAGAAGGTATAAACTGGAGAAAAGGTGAAACAGAACAGGGAATTTAAGAAAGAAGAGGAGAAGACAAAAAATCACGGAAAGGGAAACTCTCAAGAGGTATGGAGAGATGGAGATAGAGAGATATGGAGAGAATAGAGAAAGTAGAAAAAGAACATAACAGTTAAGAAAAAAAAACTAAATTGAAACAAGACATTGAGGAAGAATAGGCTTTGCGAGCGAATGCTCTTAAGAATGAGAACAATTTTGCTTAAGTGTTATGGGTGCACATTCTTTCAGCAAATAGTAACTTTTGAAATTGAAGACTTCTAATAGAATTACTAAGATCAGTTTCTTCATTTGTGACACTATTTTTATTCTACCGTGTAATTTCATTCAATCTTAAATCGAATGACGTTGCTTCCTGTATTTTGCGTTCAGGATAAACGTTTGAGAAGGTAGGTAGACACACAAATGTCGATGAGTTCTTGGACTCTCAGCCTTCAGTTTTCCAAGTTTTTGTAGACCTCAAAATAGAACATCTTGAGAAATAAAGAGCGAAAGAGGAGAAAAAATCTTACTAGGCCACGGTAGAATAAAAATAGTGTCACAATTTACTTCTCCGATAAAAGAGTAACTGATCTTTAACATTTTAAACCTTCACAAACCAAGATTTATTTTATACCCGAAATATCTCTTAAAGTTTTTCTGTTATTTCTTGTTCTCTCGCCAGGAATAAAAAACACTTTGTTCGTTTTTGAGTTCAACTTACAAATTTGGCTTTTTCAGTTGATTTGTAGTATGTACATGCATTCCTTCATTCATTCCATACATTCATCAATTCATTTCATACATTCATTTCATACATTCATTTTTTTCCAATTCAATTTCTTTATTATTGCCAAAGATAACTTGTTAGGTCATCATTTATATGACAAACAGAGAACAATAAATCCGGTAAACTTGGTTAGAGGAATGGAGTGAACAATTGTGGCACTGCTGTGGACAATCCTGGTAGATTATTTGGCATGTTTCTCAACCTCAAATTTGGTAGATTATTTGGTATGTTTCTTAACCTCAAATTCGGTAGATTAATTGGTATGTTTCTCAACCTCAAAATTGGTAGATTATTTGATATGTTTCTCAACCTCAAATTTCCGAAGAGTTTCGCGATGAGTTCAGTCTGAGCGTTGTTAATGCAGAGTTTATGAGTTAAAGACGAGTAATAGTCATTGTGGAAATGAAGGATCAGAGTCAACCATCTCTGGCGAATGAAATTGAACAAATTGAAAATGAAATTTTTTGTTTTTTTTATTTTCACTAATTTTTTCTTTCTTTTCACTAACTTTATTGACATGAAGTTATATTCCACAAACAAGACAGTTGTATATGCTATATTTTTACGTGAAAGTTGAACCAATACATCTTATCAGGGCTTTGTATTTTTGAAGTTCTTTCGACAGAATATATAGAACTTCAACAAGAAGAAATTGTACGACCAATAATAAAACGATTTATATGAAAGGATGAAATTAATATACATAGTTTTTTCTTAATTTGAGGTTGTAACATATTTTATAGAGCAGAAAGGCATAATACATGAGGACGGTGGCGATAATGAAAGTTTCTCGGAAAAGATGGAAAGCTCCGCTCAAATATATTCAGTTTAGAATTGATAATGATGATGATAATAAAAAAGCTCGAACGATTAACTATCGACTTCATAGGAGTGTAGCTGTCTTCGGCTCCTCATAAATTCTCATATTTTTAAAGTTGCAATTAGTTGTCTTCGGAACATTAATCATAGTTTGAACGATATGAGCTCAAGCTGTCGATTGGATCTGCTTGAACCAGAGCGCCTGCAACACCGGTAATCTCAAATTTCGGCGACAGAAATCAAAAGAGAATAGTAAGTTGTTAACTAATTTTCACGACAAACAATATGCTTCACTAACTCAGACAGTTCTGTTTTTTTCATTCTCAAGCAACTGAAATCAGCTTTCAAAGATATTCCAAGTTACACAAAAACCGATCATGTTTCTGACAGCTTGTCACTTCCAAAATCTTTTTTTAACTGCAGTTCCGATAAATCGACAATGAAGGAAATAAATTATAGTAGTGGTTCCTCTAGATATTCTTTTGTTTGAAATAAATTTTGTTTTCCGATTTTTTCACACTTTTTAGATACACAAAACTAACAATTATTTTACTCACCTCGTTTACCACATAAGAAACTAGTTTACCACATAAGAAACTAGTTCACCACATAAGAAACTAGTTTACCACATAAGAAACTAGGAAGATTGAGAGAGAAAAAACTTGGGAATAAAAAAGACGGTTTCGCTTTCTTCTCAAGGAAAACGAATTCCGCTTTCTTCAACACAAACAGATCTCTTGTTTTCTCAGTTAAAAACTAAGTTTCCCGGGCGTTACTCACTGGTCGCATAATGTCATTCAGTTCCGTTCTAAAAGTATATACCTACCTACAAAGGAGATTAGTGGGATCGGAACAGGCAGTAAGGTTCAGTATGTCATTCTTCGCAGCTGGAAAAGGAAGATTGCCTTGGGAAGGCATATGGTGAGGGAAACATTTTCCGGGCTCAGATGGGTACTCCGAAGCAATGGCTTTGCGATACATACATTTGAAACTCTATCAAGTTTATATCTAACCTGGAAATTTTCTCTCCTTCACTCGACCTTCTAAGCGGTAGCCATGTTATAACTCACTCTAGTTCATTGCATCCTACCCTATCCTCGTCCATCAGAGCCGCTGTTATGTGATGATTCTCTCCACTTTTTACTTCCGTCCTCGAATTTCTAAGAAGGAACTTCAATAAATTGTGCCTCAAAATCGCTACACTTCTTCTTTCTGCTTAAGCCCTCTGTGATATTTCTGATTTTTTTCAGATTAATTTCATGCGATCTTTTGAGAAAACTTCGCGTAATAAAGTTTTCAAACTTCGAACTTCAAGTCGGTCTATGAAATATGTTGGAGGGATCGTAAGCGAGGGACTCAGAATCATACATGAAAATTCTCGAAGGAACCTTCTCTAGTTAAAGGTATGGATTGAGCCTTTTAACAATATTCTATTGGGCTACGATAAGTGTTCGAGAAGCCAAAGACGTTCTTGCCATTTTAAAGTTTTCGGAGAAACAAAACGGGCTCTCATTTTTTTTCATTGAAACCAAAACATAGCGTGATCGCCTCACTTCTTGCTTTCTATTTCTACTTCTGAAGAAGTAATATGCTAAAGTTACTCATTTTAGTGCTACAGTAATGTCATTAGACATTTTAAGATCGTACGTTCAAATCCTGAGCTTTTTGCATATACGACTCAAATTTACGCTCTAGGAATTCTATCGAAATTCGAAAAAAAAGCTTCCGCAATAGCTAAGACCAATTGTATTTTAGCAAGTTCAACAAGCGGTTGTTCGAAAGAAAACTTACATAATGTTTCACAGCAGGTAGCAAATATGAAATAAGAAAACAAAACCTTGCAACAACTGAAATGCTTATTGAAGCAATTTCAGATGAGTCATAGAAGAGGGCTGATTCAGATGAGTCATGACTTTGCAAAGTCATGAATCATCTGAAATTTTAGATGAGCCATGATTTTGCAAAGCAATGAGAAAAGTTCAGAGTTTCTTTGTTCCAAATGTTGACAGTTGACACTACATACATACATACTTTTCGAGTTCATGTGGAACAGACAAAACATTCCGAAAATGCCTCCAAGTGATCAATTTTTGGGAGAGACATTTCAACACTAACAGTTGGGCGACCTTGACTTGAAAAGAGGTTTACTTCAAAAAAGGTCATGATTTTGAGCTCAATTTTTTCTTATACAATTTTTACCGAAAACTTTCATAAAAACGTTGTATTTTTTCGGTTGAACTCTTTTGCGTTTGTTTTACTGACATTCTCATAAAACTTCCAATTTGAACCTTCGCTCTCTATCCCAACTAAATTCTCTTTTTTTCTCTCATTTGCCCTTTTTGGTCTCTTTCTTTCTCTCTCTTTCTCTCTGTTTTTCTTTTTCTCTCTCTCTCTCTCTTTCTCTTTCTCTCTGTTTTTCTTTTTCTCTCTCTCTCTCTCTTTCTCTTTCTCTCTGTTTTTCTTTTTCTCTCTCTCTCTCTCTTTCTCTTTCTCTCTGTTTTTCTTTTTCTCTCTCTCTCTCTTTCTCTTTCTCTCTGGTTTTATTTTTCTCTCTCTCTCTCTTTCTCTCTGTTTTTCTTTTTCTCTCTCTATCTTTCTCTTTCTCTCTGTTTTTCTTTTTCTCTCTCTCTCTCTTTCTCTTTCTCTCTGTTTTTCTTTTTCTCTCTCTCTCTCTCTTTCTCTCTGTTTTTCTTTTTCTCTCTCTCTCTTTCTCTTTCTCTCTGTTTTTCTTTTTCTCTCTCTCTCTTTCTATTTCTCTCTGTTTTTCTTTTTCTCTCTCTCTCTCTCTCTCTCTCTCTTTCTCTCTGTTTTTCTTTTTTTTCTCTCTCTTTCTATTTCTCTCTGTTTTTCTTTTTCTCTCTCTCTCTCTTTCTCTCTGTTTTTCTTTTTCTCTCTCTCTCTTTCTATTTCTCTGTGATTATTTCCCTTTCATCAGTTAAGATTTAACTCTAAATTAAGACCAGTGGTGATTACGAAGGCTTTAATCTAGTTATACCTTCTTACTTGAATGAAAACATCTGAACCGATGTTATTTGAAAAAGTTATACGCAAAAGAAAAAAAAGTGGTATAAAAAAGTTTGAACTGAAAATTTCATAGGAGAAAACTGGATATGGAATGAAGCAAATAAAGTTACAAGTGTTGTAGGCCGCCCTCGTTTTTTTCTCACGCAGATCAGTTGTGGAAGATGATGCTCTTTTTTGGAGGTCACTTCAAGTTAAACGAAAAAAATGCAGAACTCGAGAAGTTAACTTTTTTTTAAAGACTTTCAAGAACAGTTCCAAAAATTTTAAGAACATTTAAGAACAGTTGCAAAAAAAGCAGAAATTTGTTCTTAAATCAGTTCTGAAAACGTGCCAATAAGAAATGGAAGGTATATTAAAATTAAAACCAAGAAGAAAATTTAAAAGGGGTTCAATAAGGCTTAGCGTTTAATTCGAAGTAGTAAAGGAAATTTTGGCGTCACCCCCATCGACGAGAAGATGCGCGAAAATCGGCTGAGATGGTTCGGCCATGTCACCAGAGCATCACCGGAAACTGTAGCCAACACAGCCTACAATCTCGAAGTGGACGGCCAGCGACCGAGAGGGCGACCGAAGCAGCGATGGCAAGACACCATCAGTGCGGACTTGAAATCCAGTCATCTAAACCCGAAAGATGCCCTCGATCGGGACAAGTGGAGAAAGAAGATCCACAAAGCGGACCCTGCCATCGCGGGACAATGCTAAAAAGAAGAAGAAGAAAGAAAGAAAATTAACAAAAAGATCCAGAGACCAAAAAATGACTGTCACAAAGGTTTTCTGAAACATCCTAAGTCACGAATAATACCGGGACATCACGTCTATATTCTTATAGAAAAATGTTAAAATAGGTGATAAATGTAATTTACAATTATGATATCACTGCTGAAAATATAATGTAGCAGAAGTCTGTTTTGCCCCAATTCAGACAGACTTCTGCTCCCTGGGTGGGGCTCATCACTGCCCCAACTCAGACAGACTTCTGCTCCCTGGGTGGGGCTCATCACTGCCCCAACTCAGACAGACTTCTGCTCCCTGGGTGGGGCTCATCACTGAGTGTATCCGAAAAAGATGTAGATCCGAAAAAAGTGTGAAAACTTGAAGCAAAACAGAGAGAGAGAGAGAGAGAGAGAGAGAGAGAGAGAGAGAGAGAGAGAGAGAATGAGAGAGGAGAAGATAGAAATAGAAAGAGAGAGAAGAAACTAGGAGTCAGAAAAAAGAGGTGTTAAGACATGACAAAGAGAGAGAAAGGTAAATAAAGATATCGAGATTTTTATGAGAGAAAAAGAAATTTGAAGCAATAGTTTCAGTCCTCAGTTTCAGTCCGATAGTTTCAGTCCGATTGATAAGTCTATTCGGGAGGGATCGAATAATGGAATTAAAAAACGCTGAGTAATACTGTTTGAAAGCAGTAACGCCCTGTTAAAATCGAAATTTACTTTCGTGTATAGGAGGAAGAAGGAATCGTAGACAGTAAACTAATGTTCTTGATCGTGCCTTGTTGGAAGGACTAACTTTGAGTAAAAAATCAGCTATGCAATCACAATTCATGCCTTTGACTGAGTTGTGTATTGGCTTCACTTTGATTTTTAGGTCTATTAATTGTCATACATGCGGACTTGTGATGAGATTCGACACTAATATTTATCAAGAATCGCCTCGTAAACGTCTCGGAAGAGTCTCGTAAAAAAGTTTTCAGAGGCTTACAAATTTGAATAACTGTGTTTTTAAATCAAAAACTTCCCTCAAGTTATTTTCAAAACTCATAACCATAAAAGTCATAACCATAACCATATAAGAGTTCCTTCCAGAAACTCTTCGTTTTAAAATGGTCTAAGAGTGAGCTTCTTGAAAAAGATCTTGAACTCAGTGTCCCGATTCGTTCAGAGTTCATCGAAACGCTTTCAAAGTAATTCGAGAATTAGACTAGACAGTCATGAAGAGAGGAATGAGTACGAGAGAAAAGATAGAAAGTAACAACAAGACGGAGAGAGGAATGGATGAAGAGAAGTGATATCAGAAGAAAGAGAATTAGAGTTAATTCAAATTAGACAAAATGAAAGTCGGTAGAAAAGAAAATAGTAGACAATTCAAAAATGCGCAACTAAGGGTGGACTCGAAAAACTCTTTCTACTTCTCTCTCTCCTCTTCTCTTTCTTTCCTTCCTTTCGTCTCTCTCTTTTTCTCTCTCTCTCTCTCTCTCTTTCTCTCTTTCTCTCTCTCTCTTTCTCTCTCTCTCTTTGTCTCTCTCTCTCTCTCTCTCTCTCTCTCTCTCTCTCTCTCTCTCTCTCTCTCTCTCTATCTCTATCTCTATCTCTATCTCTATCTCCTTACCACAACAAGCGCGCCAAGTTAGAAGAATCTCTCAAGCATCCCGACTCCTCTCCAAGGAGATCCTCGAGCAAGCCGGGTGTGATGTCAGCCGAGCAAAGTGTATATAAAATACACCAGTACAATTATACATGAGCTGTGTATGTATAGTAATGATCTTCGCGTTTTTCGGAACAGACAGACCTAGTCTGGTAGAACTAGTGACAGCGCGCAGGGGAACTGCAAGTTTGTTTAGCAGCAAAGGAGAGAATCAGAATCGTGCAGTAGCACTAGCAAAATTTTTGAACGTTTTTGGTTTGGCTTAGCCTGTCAGGGGTGGGGGTTGAACTTGAGGCTCTTCGCACAATAGTCGCGCACAGTATTGTCGAGTTCTTGTGGAACAGAGAAAACATGCACGCCCGGACTATACACACACTGCTCAACAATAACCAGATTTGATTTCAGCAAACCACAGTCTTCAGCTACTTCACAACTAAATATCTTCTAGTTCTTTATTTTAAGAAAAAAATTATTTTTTCTCATATGAGAAAAAAACTGCTGACTGTTGAAGATTTGTGACTATTTTGTGACTAAGATTTGTGACTATTGTTAAATAGCCTGCTTTTTCATGAATACTTCAGTGCTCCATTATACGATTCCCGCTTGATCATTTCAACTCAGTCTTTTTCTACGTTTCATTTGATCTCTATTTTGAATGACTATAATGTTAACACCTAACATGAGGAAAGGTCAGTGATCTAAACTTCGTTTATCTTTTTTTTGGTTGGAAAAACTTTGATATACATATGTAGTTGATTTGATAGTTGATAGATTATTTTGAACTAAGTGAAGAATATCTTCTTTACGCAGCGCAAGGTAAGTAAAGACTCACCACTTAATTTAAACTAAGTGGTGAGTCTTTACTTACCGCAATCAACACAACAATAAAGAAGAACTTGTATGTACATATGCATATGTATACAAAAAAAGCTGTTAATATTTAAAATCTTCAAAAACGGTAATCCGCGCGGAAATGGACCCAGCGTTTTCACTTCAACACACCGTTCTCTCACCGGTGAGAATGTTTCCCAATTAAACTGCCGAGCATGTAATGATATTTTTATTAGATACTTTGAAGTCTTGCGAGCTTGCATATACTACTTTTCTTGGTTCAGTACGTTTATTGAAAGCACAGAACAGTACGTTTATAAACGTACTGCTTTCACATTTTGTTACCTTTTTTATTCTATCGCAAAACAACCCAAGTCTCATATACTATGTGAGCGCAATAAAACAAATTGCTTTAAGAACAGAAGCAATAAAAGAACCGGCTTATTTAGGCATTCCATTCCATTTGAATAAGTGATTAAGCACCCTACCGCAAACGCCTTCCTCGCTGTTACACTCATTTTCCGCTCGGAAGACCAAGAAGTCGGCTGAACTACTGTTTGCTTACTAACACATACAAGAAATTGCTTAACGGTAGGAGGATAACGGTAAGATCTTAGAAAACGATTTAGGCACAAATTCAAGGCTGTTCTCGTCACTCTGGGCTGAACGGTGGTATTCCAATTCCAATTTAAACGCTTTATCAAGATCAGCAAGCCACATCGGAGATATAATATCATCGATTATGGGATCTGTTGCGACATGTGACGACTCCACTCCTCAGCGTTCTCTGCCTTCCTTGGGAATTGGGGACCAACCCTCCATCTTCTGTCGCTCATGATGGCGCTACGATCCCGGAGCGCCAAATTTTCTCGGGAAAGGATTCTCACAGACGAGGGAAGAGACGGTGCGGGGAGCAACCGTTCACGGAGGGAGACGAATGAAAGAATATATGTATGTTGTCGGTGGTATGTTGTTGTCAAAACATGTGTTTGAGAGACAGAAATAGTGAGAGGAAGAGAAAGAAAAAAGAGTGAAGAAAAATTAAAGAAACAGACACAGAGAGAAAGAGAGAGAGAGAGAGAGAGAGAGAGAGAGAGAGAGAAAGAGAGAGAGAGAGAGAAAGAGGAAAACGACGTCACAAAAAGATCCTGAGCTCGTTAGTAAGTAAATGGAAGAGATAATTAGAATAAGTCACTAAAGGGCAAGAAAAAAGCGCAGATTGGGTAAGAATGTTGATGTGCTTGAATACGTCAGATTCTATTGCAAATGAGATCCTTTTAACGACTGCTGCGCTCAAATAGTTTGCCTCGCAACGCCAAACTTTGTTTCAGGAAGAATGCTTATAGGGAATAATATGGGAAATTTTACAACCAAGAATGAATCGTTTACGGTTATCACTTACATGATTAAAACAGTTGAGAGTGCGACTAATTTCAACTTCTCGATTAGTCGACCATGTAAACACGAACGGTTTCTGATTCTTTCATTAAGAGAGTGTATTAATCACTCCGAAAATTAAAGGTTGGACACAAGACGACCATCAAAAACTTTTGAAAAATAGTAAAAAGTTATAGAAAAGAACTAAGTATGGATGTGAGAGAGGTAAAAACTTCGTGCGCATACAACACTTTAACTTCGGCAAAAAACTTTCTTCAAAATCGAGTAGTTGGTCCAAATCAGTTAAAATCAAAAGTAAGCTCAGAATAAAATTTTCTTTTGTAAGCTAAGAAAATGAAGTTTTCTGTGAGTTCATGATAATCATCGTTTGATGTCGAATCAACTGGTAGACTTTCTTTTATTTTTTATGAACTTCACTTAGCATGGCAGGATAGATAAGTTAACATGAAGTGTCTAATACATATACATGAAATTATTGACTTTCATGAAGTAACGATCCACGTGCAATGATCAATTCAAATTGAATTATAAATCCCTATGCCTCACTTAATCCACCCGGATTGATGCGCATGATCAATCCTCTTAAGTTATCCATTACAATTAAATTGCCAATTACTATGAAATGGCCGTTCACAATCAAATTATCGATTCCCAAAATGATCCTTAGTAGTATATAGTTAAGCGAATACGTATCTCCGTTCACAAGCGGACTGTCTGACTGTCTGCACCTCCTAAGTTTTAACGGTTTTCCCAACACTTTTCCGGAAGTCTTAAATTTCCCTTTCATCTGCATATGTATAGACACTTATCACGCAATTAAACTCGGTTGACACAGGTTGCTCATCATGTACTGCTAATTTCGATTTCATCGTGAAAGAAACGCCCCCCCCCCAAAATAAAAACACGAGGCTAAGCGAAAACTGACAAGCGGACCCCAAAGGGCGCTCGTCAGTCTAAATGAAATGAGCAATAAACATACAATTACCAAACTGCATGATTTGATCCCTAATGAAATCGTCAACCTTTATGGAATGATTAACCACATCAGTTGATCAATCCGCAAACAAAAAAACATCAATCAACATGGAATGAGCTATTCATACAAAAACCAATTCATATGAAGAGATCGATCTACATAAATATATCCAGCCTCATGAAAGCACCAATCTACATGAAATAAGAAAAGGAGGAAACATTAAAAATAAGATGAAAAGCTCATTTATGTTTGCTCCACAATATAAACTTTTGTCTATTCAGAAATTTTTTACTGTAAACTGCTTTGTTTCACCTAACAAAACAACTTCACTTATTTCTCCCAATGGCCCCGGTAAAAGTCTTTTATCATTCAACTTTGAACATTTCGAAGCTTCTCAGCATTGTGTTCTTTGTGGAGTCTTTTTTTTAAACTACGAAACGGACTTTTGACTGCTTCATTCTGCACAGACCTCCCACCTCGCAAACATGTGTAACACGCCCAAAACTTGTCCAATGGAAACAGATGAATGTTCGAGAGATGACCTTGAATCGTAAATTGAGCAGAGATTGGAACTTTATGTTCATGGCTGGATCTGAACCAAAGCCCTGGGAGTTAAGATGAGGAAAAATAGGGAACAGATACACGTAAAGAAAAGCAGATGGGAGAATGTGAGAGACACAGCCTATAGAGAAAGAGCGAGTTCATTAAAAAAAAAATAAAAAAGGACAATCGAGGATAGTTTTAGAACTCTGAAGTTTAAAATTAAGGAAGAGAAATGAGACAGTTGAGAAAGCGGCTGATGATCAGAAAAGCAAAGAGTGAAATGGGTAGATAAATTAACTGAGGTAACGACACTCTCTCTCTCTCTCTCTCTCTCTTTCTCTCTCTCTCTCTCTCTCTCACCAACTACAAGTAAAAGAAAAAAAGAAACAATGAGAGATAAATGAGAGAAAAAGAGACAGAGAAAGAAGAGAAAAGAGAAAAAGAAAGATTAATATGGAAAGAGACAGAGAGGAACATAAAAATTGAGAAATAGGAAATATGATTTTTTTTACAAATACGCAATTCATCGAGAGTTTTCGGAATTCTTTACACTTTTGTTTCCGATATTGTTTGTTAAGGGCTGAATTAGCTTTTGATTCGAATTAACATGCAAAACTGTGGAAAGAAAACATTTACTGCAGAAACATGAATTTGTCTATGTTAATATAGATAAATCAAGACGAAATGAAAGAAGAATAGAAAGGCAGAGAAAGACGAATGGATAAAAGAGCAATGACAGAAGAATAGAGATAGAAAAGAAAAGAAACAGGAAGAGCTGTAGAGTAGCAAACAGAGAGAGAGAGATAGATAGAGAGAGAGAGAGAGAGAGAGAGAGAGAGAGAGAGAGAGAGAGAGAGAGAGAGAGAGAGAGAAGAGAGAGAGAGAGAGAGAGAGAGAGAGAGAGAGAACGAGGGACGAATAGAGATGAAATGGGAATCTGGAATCTTTTTTGATAGAGGATAATAAATACAAACTTGCTTAATTATTCGTTCCCTTTTGATGTGGGAAACCGGTTTACGCTCAGAGTTTTATTAATCTAGCGCCTAAGCCGATATAAGTTAAAGATGAACTTCCACTGCTGTGAGCCAGTTGAGACGAGTCACTTCCACTGCTGTGAGCCAGTTGAGACGAGTTCGCTTCATAGTCAAAGAAATTCGTTCAAATTTTTACTTTAATGCTGGACAAAGAGGGTCAAAAATGAAGAAACTTGAACACAGATTGGAGCACTTGTGAAACAATTCAAAAATAGTCAAACTCGCTACGAATATACGAGTTGTAGGGAAAATCGACAATGTGCACCACGTGCAGAAAAAAAGAGAAGAGGTGGAATATTTTAAGAAAAGAAAACTTACTTCTTAAAAAATCCTAACCTCTTGTGAATAATCAGTAAAAATTACCCAAATAATTTTTTTTAAATGAGGAAATTTTTTTAAAAAGGCATTAATAAGCCCGTTTTAAAAAAAAGATTTTCAAATCAGAGTTGCGATTCGAAATTTTACATGTATTTTGTAAGCTGGCAACCAAAAAGGAAGAGAAATGAGAACTTCGGAATCAAGTAAGTGCTCCAGAGGCATTGCGAATAGATAAGTGAGGTTGATAAATATTACTTACTGGAAAGAATCAGTGAATGAGAAAGAATGTATGAATAGAAGAATAAACGCGGAAAATATTGGGTGCGCAAGAGAATATCCTCGTTTTTTAAAATCTTTTTTTTATTAATTAGTTATTAAGTCAAACAAGAACCTCAATCAACAAAGTATGATCCATCATGGTTTAATATGTTTTGCCATCACGTGGGCAGATCGTGGATACCTCTGTAATAGAACGACGAAGAGAGCGAGTCGAAGAAATATAGCAACCATGATTTTACCTCACATTCGTTCTCAATTTTTTTTCTCTGCAAGGTGGTTCTGCACGGACCGGAATAGGTGGTAATCAGAAGGTACCATGTAAGGCGAGTACGGTGGGTAGGCAACTCCCATCCCAGCTCCACCAGCTTCTGAACCTTTTTTTCGCAATGTCTGGTCGCGCGCTGTCATGGAATCGAGTCTTGGCGTTCTCTTCGCCTTGAGCCACCATAGCTTGCTGCACCCTGTCGAGTTGTGCACAGTAGACAACTGCTGTAACATTCATGCCGTTAGGTAGCAGCTCCCAATATACGACACTGCGTGAGTTCCACCAAACACACAGCATCACCTTCGACGGGTGCAGTCCGGGTTTCGGAATCGCTTCTGGTTGCTCGCCCTTGCTGAGCCACTGGCCCTTGCGCGTAACTTGCAGTGGGTCACCCACTTCTCGTCTCCAGTAAGCAATGTGTCCAGCTACTCTTCTTTTCTTTTGTAGGACAGAAGTTGTGACGCGGCCGCAACTTGTCGGTTCCTGTCGAGTGGCCTCAGGTCGTGTGGCACACATTGCCCGAGCTTGTGTAATTTACCGAGCTCGTGAAGCCTGTTTCCGGTGGTGCTGTGGGAGACCTCAAAGTGCTCTATAATTTCGTAGCAAGTTCGTTTTGGATCGGCTTCGACAAAGGATCGAAGATCCTCAAGATCGAGCTGGCAAGGCCGTCCTGGACGGTCCCTGTCTCTCAGCGTGTGGTCGCCTTGCTTGAATCGACTGAACCAAGCCTGGCACTGACGTTCACTGAGGCATCCTTGCTCGTATGCCTGACATAATTTTCGATGGGCTGCGGCAGCGCTCTCGCTCAGCTTGAAGCAGAAAAGAAGAGATCGCAACGTTCAGCCATTTGAAAAGCTACTAGAATGAGATGAGTGAGAAAAAAACTAGAAAGTGAGAACTTCATATACCTTTATTGAAGAAGGAAACACCGGAAAATAACTGACTTTTTTTACCGAGACAATTTTCTTGCGCACCCAATATGTATATTAAGAAACAGGAAAAGAGTAATTATAGTTGAAAAGGTATGGAATGGTCAATAGCTTGTGCTTCATCCTTGTTTCAATGCATAAAATCTTATCTATCTTACTTCTCATGTCTCGTCGCTCGCTTTTTCAGACTCGTTTTTTTCTCTTTCTCGTCTCTTTCTCGTCTCTTACTTTTTTATTTTCTTCGCTTTTAATAATTTTCTAACACTTCTCTTGAGATATTTTTGTTAGCCGACTAATTTTTTTCTTACTTTTCTGTTAAGCTCTCTAACTCTTGATTCTAACTTTACTTTATATCTGTCTTCATTCTTGTATCGAATTTGTGTATTATTCGATAAAGGTATGAAGAAGCTTCCTTACGAATCCGTTCTACCTGAACCTATAATATCTACCTGAACCTATAATATCTACCTGAACCTATAATATCTACCTGAACCTATAATATCAATACGTTAAAACACTGCCACTGTAATGATGAAAGTTTACTGTCTATGTTTTTATTTATTCACTATGACTACACTCATTTTACCAAAACCATGTTTATTGTTAATTGTGAGTTAACTCTTTGTATTTTTTCATAAATGAATACATGGATAAATGAATTGAATTGAAGAAGAACAGAGGAGTAATTTCAACACTCCTTATTCAAATTACTGCTTTCTCTTTCATCCTTTCTATTTTACCGTCTCAAACTAATATCCTCGCTCTTATTTTCTCTCCTCGATCTTGCCTCTACTTCTCCCTCTCTTTCTCTGTATCTATCTTAATCTTATTTTTTCTCTCTCTCTTTCTCTACCTTTCTCTCTCTCTCTCTCTTTCTCTCTCTCTCTTTCTCTCTCTTTTTTCCTCTCTGTGTGTGTCTTTGCCTGCAGGAGAACAGCATGGCCTGCCCTGTAGGCATTCTACCCCGCAGAAGATGCCCGCCCCCTCCTCTGTATATAAATGAAACCAAGCAGCTCCCAATGGCATGACTTTTGTACCAAACGTGTCATTGCTTTCTTTGAAGATCTCTTCTGTTCTTGTTTTTGCTGATGAGTTGTTACCATATTCTCTTTAAATTTTGTTGCTTTTCTTGGCAAAAGTTTACCCTCACGCCTGTCTTTTTCATTGGTCTGCAAAATCAACTCTGACTCTGAAGTCTGTTAGAAATTTAGTTTTTGTGTAGGAAAATCGTCACATAATACACGCCACAAGAGAAGATTTTGACTTATCTCTGATTTTTTTTTGTGAGGATTCTTGAAGAATTAATATGTTCTTCTGAAGTTCATACTAACAGCTGTTTTTGAAGAAAATGACTTCCGAGTTTTTCAAGATTTTTTAGTCGGAGTTTTTGAGCTCGTGAATAGTTTAAAATTGAGCTCGTGAATAGTTTAAAACGTATATGTTTTTTTGAATACTTTTCATCTCCCGGAACATTCAATTGAAGTACTCGAGGAAGAAGGGCAGAATTCTATTCCTCAACCTGTTCTATTTCCTGGGCAGCCAAAATTACCTCTATTTCTTGGGCAGCCAATTATCCAAGTAATTCCTGAACAACCAACTTTTCATCTTTCATTTGACTTAAGAGATACCGAACTACATTCTGAGGCATATTGATCCATTTAAATTACCCACTTTTCTGCTATAAAATCACTTTTATGAGCTTCTTCTTTCTTTTTTTTCTCTCTCTCTCTCTCTTTCTAGCTCTTTCTCTTTTTTTACTATCTTCCTCTCTCTCTCTCTGTCTCTTTGATATACTTGCTAATCTCTTTTCTTCTCTTTCTTCTCACGACGTCTCTTTTTCTGCTACATTTTAATGAGTACATTAATGCCAAGATTGCTTTTGATCTCTTCTTCCAATGTTCGACAATTTGTTAAAACACGTCCTTGTTCTACAGTTTGTTATAAAACACTTGTTTGTCAAAAAACCGGGCAAGATTCAGAGAAAAAAATCATGAACGAGAGAAAAAGAGAGCCAAAAAAGTGAGCAATTTCTAAGTGCGGGAAAGCGATTGAGGAAGGAGAAAAAATAAGCAAGGATATCAGAGAGAGAGGGAGAGAAAGAGAGTGAGAGAGAGAGAGAGTTAGACAAAAAGAAAAAAGGAAAAAAATAGCCTGAGAGAGAGACTGAAAGAGAGAGAAAGAGAGAGAGAGAGAAAGAGCGAGAGAGATAGAGTGTGTGAGAGAGAGAAAGAGGGATAGTGTGCCTATGAAAAAGAGGAACATAAATAAGAGCTATGAAGAAAATGAAAAGGTTGAGAAAGAGTCAAATTTGGGGTGAATTATGACGAGTCCCGGCTACTGAATGTGCCCGTTTGATGTTCGCACAAAAACCACTCGAACAAGGAAACGAGCGGAGAGAAAGACAACAGGAATGCGAGTGCAAGAGAGAGATAAAGAGGGAAAGAGAGAGAAAAGGACAGAGATAGACAGAGATAGAGAGAGCGAGAGACGAGAGAGACCAAAAGAGGGAGAGAGAGGAAGAGAAAGGCAACAGAGAAAAGGAAAATCCAGAGACTTATGAGAATCAAGCCGTTCCTCGAGTACACAACGGACTGTATCTCTCCTCATTGTAAGCTATTTTATTATTATCTGAGATTGCTAGATCACAGTCTATGACAAACGAGATTTACGATATAGAGAGAATTTATTGAGCTAAAAGTAGTCTAAAGTTCGAGAAGGAAAACCTTAAAATTTTTAGCCAAATCAAGACCTTGATTTTCTAAAAAATGGGTTTAGACTCTAGAGGTTCATGCTGGCTTTTCGTTAGACATAGCTCATTGGTACGGATTAGCAATTTGATCACGATAGTGTAACTGGTAGAACGCTCGCAATCCTGGTTAGAAAAAATTAGATGACTGGTTTTGATTCCGCTCCGTAAGCTAGCTTTTTCCTTGTAGTTTTTCAATCTCATGTCTTGATCTCAGGGGTGATACATGACAACTTCTTGTGCCACCTTTGATTCTATCTATTCTCACCCTACTTTTCATTTTATTTCAGGGTTTAACATAACTCTAATCTGGCGCGCCATTTTACTGGAACCAATTAGCCTTTTTCATTGTGGTTGTAAAAACCATATATGTTCCGTGTTACATAGCTCTACTTTCGAACTTGTATGAGCGAAAGATTTCTGTGAAAGAAAGCTTATTTAGTTTTTCTGCGTGTTTTCTTAGTCAGAGAGCTTGAATCGAGACGTGGAATGAGAAAGAAAGGTAGAGAGGTTTTTTTCTCGCGAATAGTTACCGATCTCAGAAAGGCTAGTTTTGCCGATGAACTCGAGTACTCTTGTCGGGGCGCAGACTGTGACCTTTTGAGAGGGGAGGGGTAGCGCGTTGGGGAGGAGTTGCGGTGAGAAGCTCATTAGGCTCTGAGGTGTTTTCCGTGACTGTGGAGTCTCACTTACGGCAGATCCTGTCGTGATCTCAAGAACGCGAATCTATTCATCCTTACAGTAAGCTTCAGTCAGGGGAAACACTCAGGTATAGTAAGTTGGGGCTAGTATGAACCCAATCTCACATCATCTTTTTGTTGTTCAACATGGTCTTTTTGTTTAAGAGATGGTGAGAAATGGGTTTGCAGTTGAGTTTTTATAATTTATACATCAAACTCACGGATAATGCTTGTAAAAATGCCTGTTTTTTTATAATTTTCCTCCGTTGTAATATCCCCCCATAAACTGAGTTATGCATTATTTCTTAACCGAAAAGTATTTGTTTTAATTTTATATATTTTTTTAAAAATTCATATTACCGTGCTGGAACAAAAATCCAGTGCAGTAAAACGTTTTAAAGGTTGTAAAGAACGAGACGCCAATTGCTTTGCAGCGTATGTCGCACTTCAAGGACGTCAAGGAAATGGAGGCAGAGGCGTCCTCGCTGCGACGGCTCGCTTTCCTCGGCGTCTCCATTTCCACTATAGCCACACTCGGTGAGTTATTTATTCAATTTGAACTCTAAATTTAAAATGCGTGTTTTATCGTCATGCACTTTCAGACTATTTACTATGAACTACTGTTTTTTAAAGCTATGATTGGCAGAACTGATACGATGCAATAGTATTAGTTCTGCCAATCATAGCTTTAAAAAAACAGTAGTTCGTGCCTTAGACATAGCAGGAAATCGCATGGGACAATGTGTGCTCGGTTGGTGTATTGGTTAACTCTCTACAAGCCCCGGTTAGGCAGCGGAGGTTCGGTCTCAGCCGAGTGCCAGTTTTTTGCCCGTGCGATGAATTTCATTCATTATAGACTCAGCCCATCGTTGCTTCAAACGATTAAAAAAGATCAAAAAATTGATGCAATAGTAAGTTTTATAAAGCTAAATAATCCACGCTGATCTTCTGGCCTATCCCTGTGTTCGATCCCGCCCCCGTCAATCGCCTTTCGGCCGTCTGGGAATCTAATACATTGCACTTCTACAGGCGTCTTCGTTTTCAAACTGTGTAACGAAGCATTTGTTATGTTAGAATTGCGTCTAAAACTAGGAGAAAAACAGTAGAAAAAAATAGTACGCGTTTTGCGAGAAAAGTTATCTTGTGTTAGCGCGATTAGCGTTTCCAGCGCGATTAGCGTGAGAAGTGTTTATTTGTTCACATATCTCGCTTCATTCTATCTACTTAGTATCCTTTTTTACAGGTTCAAAAAATCATTGAAAAGAACTTTTTCGCACTGAAACCTCAGCCACGTTCAATATGATTACAGTTTGCGTCGTTTCGGTGCCCATGCTCAATATGATTACAGTTTGCGTCGTTTCGGTGCCCATGCTCTACTCCTACCTTTACAGTTTGCGTCGTTTCGGTGCCCATGCTCAATATGATTACAGTTTGCGTCGTTTCGGTGCCCATGCTCTACTCCTACCTTTACAGTTTGCGTCGTTTCGGTGCCCATGCTAAATATGATTACAGTTTGTGTCGTTTCGGTGCCCATGCTCTACTCCTACCTTCAGCACATGCAAAGTATAATGCAAAGCGAGGTGCCTGGATCTTCCCTTTCCTTTTCTCTTATCCTAATAATCTTTCCTAGCTACACTTCACGCATTCATTAGCTATCCTAGACACTTGATTTCTGACTTTTGCTAGATACTTGATTCCTGAGTCGTGCTAGCTACTTGAGTCCTGAGTTCTGCTAGCTATTTGAACAGCACAAATTAGTTGTCATTAACACGATCCAAGGCATAACTTTTTCTATTCTACTTCATCAACCGAACCACGGTTTCTAAATCTAGTTACTTAGCAAGAGGTATTTTTAATTCCTGTTTTTTTCCATACAATATGAGATAGAGAGAGAGAGCTAGAGAAAGAGAGAGAGAGAGAAAGAAAGAGAGAGAGAGACTCGAAGCACCCTAAAGTGCTTTGGGTCAAACTTTGCAGTTTGGCCATGAAAACTTGAGATTTTAGAGACCAAGAGGACCAAGAGAGTTCATTTTCCAGCAGAAAATTATAACACGCAAGAAATCTTACAAGTCTTGTTCACATTAATATGATTGAAGGTAGACTTCTGCAAGTCCCGCTCTACAAACATTTGGAAAGAAGTCACCAGAACGCAGGTAGGAAGAGTGTAAAAAAAGCACGGATTAGCAAAAGGCCTATGTCTTAAACTGTTTAGAGGTATCGCGCGCTCTCCTGGTGAAAGTAGAGAGAGAGAGGGAGAGAGAGAAAGAGAGAGAGAGATAGAAAGAGAGAGAGAGAGAGCGAGAGAGAGAGAGAGCGAGAGAGAGCGAAAGAGATAGAGAAAAAGAGAGAGAGAGAAACGCAGAGAGAGATGGCTGAGTTTTGTGGGTACACATAGATAGTTTGATTGAGCAGGCTCCGCCTTTTCTACTGTTTAGATGGCAATCTGCCTATTCCTTGATCGTCAAATTAGCATAAAGGGCTCTCTTTTTTGTCACCTTTTTTGTCGCCTCACCTTTTCTACAATGTGTTGTCTCTGTTGCTCTGTTTGAGTCTCTTATCTGTCCAATGGATTCTATACTTTCTTCCTCTCTGTCTTACTCTATCTCTTTCTCTTTTTCTTCGTCTCATCTTTTTCTCTCTCTCTGACTTTCTATCTTTAACTTATTTATGTCTTTCTCTCTCGTTGTCTGTCTTTTTCTTCCACAGTCTCCACTCCTTCTCTCTTTCACTATTAACCTCTCTCTTTCTGCAATTTTTTCCCTTTTCATGCAACACAGCCTTTTCCCAAGTAAATCTCTCTGCTTTTTTCTTACGATCTGAGCTTTACTCAAAGTTTGGCTTAATTTATTCCTTCCTCTCCTTTATATTCCCTTGTTAATTTCTAGTCGTGTATACAACGGAATTGGTCCGAAGGCATAACCTTGACTGAATGGTTACTCATTGAAAGAAAATAGCTGCACAAACAGGGAGACAGAAATGAGTTTTGTGCAAAAAGAGACTCAGAAATGATTTAGAGTAATAGAAGAGGAAATTTGGCGAGAAAGAGATGACTGAAATTCAAAAGTTCTTTATAAGCAAGGTACGAAGAGTAAGAAAAAGAGGAAGACAAATAGAGAAAAGGAGGAAAAAGAATTAGATAGAGCTAAAAAGGAAGCTTGAGAGATAGATCTTTTTCTGAGACACAAAGACACAAAGAAAAGACACAAAGAAAACAAAAAGAAAGATTTCTTAGCATAACACTAAAAATCCGGGCGTCGCATAACCGGAAAGTACGTTGTTATATGTATGCCCTTTTTGCCCTTCTTGAGCGTAATGAGCTCAGACTCTTTTCCCGCACTATTGAAATCTCTGTCATTTTTCCCCTATGCTCTCTCGAACACATTTCAATTCGAATGGTTTCTTAGTCTTATGTCACTTTGTGTTGACACTCTGTCACTCTGTCTTATGTCACTTGTTTCAGTCTTCTTCAGTTTTTATCTCTTCCTCCTTTTTGTCTATCTCTCTGTTTTATCTCTTTCTGTCTTTCCTTCCTCTCTCAATCTCTCCCTCTTTTCTTGCTTCTCTTCTTCAACATATTCTCTAATTCATGACTCAGCTCTAACAAGAGTGAGTCATGCTTTAGATGAGTATTGTTTATTACAGTTAAGCATACAAAAAAATTTAGATTTACACTGGATACGGTACGGATACGGTATCTGTGTACGGTATCTGGGTACGGCATCTGGGTACGGTTCTTACATCGCAATAAGCACCTATCTCAGAATTTACTCAAGGAAATTCGGTTTTCTCTTTAAATATTCTTCAAAAGTTATTTCCAGAAAGTCAGTTAATAGTTTTAAGAAAATGCAAATGCGATACTTTACGTTGCGAAAATATCAAAAAATAAGATATGGGAGATGGTTTTAACAGTTGACAGTATAGGAATCGCGGGAAGAAAGTATCGAAATTGCATGCAAACTACTGAATGTATGAAAATTCATACATATGACGGATGTAAATATGGTTATTCTTATATTAAAAGTTAAATAGCCAAAATTTTCAATGCGTACATGCCACTTACAATCAATACTCATTTTATGCGTGTACATAGTATGTATATACATCATGTAATCAACTTTTTTTTCCTTTGCGATTATAGTAAATGTGTTCCGTCTTTTCTTGTCTTGTTTGCTGTTCGAGCCGAGACTCTTCAATTTTTCTTTATCTTTCTGCTTTGCCGACTTTCTCACCATCTTATTCGAGCATTCCGTTCCAATTTTTGCTCATTCCTCAGCTCATTCGTTTATTCCATCAGAATTGTCATTTGCTCATTCCTTGAGTTTTTCACAACAGTTGTAATCTTTGGTGAATTCATTTATTCTATCAGAAAGGAACACTTGATTAAAAATGAAAAAAAACAGAATAAGGAAGAGAGAGTAACAAAAAGCGATTGGAATGAAGAGAAATGTGAAATATGGAGGAAGAACGAGGGAAAGATAACGAGATAGAACGAAGAAAAGAGGAAGAGAAAGAGAGTTCCAAGCATGGCATCTTATTTCCGAGCATTGGATAACCGGTAAGTTGCTTGCCCTTCTGGCCGATCTTGAGCGTAATGAGCTCTTTGTCTCGTACTCTAGAACGCCTTCCTTTTCCTCTGTCCTCTTGAAAACACTTTCTATGTATCATGTCCTCTATCCACGTCATTCTCTCTCTCTCTCTCTCTCTCTCTCTCTCTCTCTCTCTCTCTCTCTCTCTCTCTCTCTCTCTCTCTCTCTCTCTCTCTCACTCTCTTTCGCAATGTAATCTCTCTGTATCTTTCTGTCTCAATCTTTATTTTTTCTTAATTTTATTCCACGTATCCCCTCATTCTATTCTCTTTCACTCATCTCTGACGAGAGCATTTCATATTTTGTTTTTCTTGTTCTCGCGAGAATAATTGTGTTCTCGCGAGAACAATTAGGCAAACATAGAAGCATGCCAAGTAAGACGCGTGAAGTTTGCAGCAGGTACCTTCTACCTCATCATTATTTCGAGAAAACTTGATTTTATTCGAATCGATAAAATTAAGAAAAAGGCGGGATCGTAAAATCAAATTACCATCAAACTAATGAAATTTCAACCTTTTAATAAAAAATTTCAACCTCAACTAATAAAACTGATTTAAAATTAAAAAAAATACTAATAGATGGGAAAAGCTGCCAGTCTAACGCATTTTCCTCAATAAAATGTGCAATCATGGGATTAGGCTCTTACAGTTAACCAGACATCGGTAATCGCTATAGCTATAGCATGCTTAACTACTTTTCTTCCCTTCGGAATAGCTCCTTTGTCTCTTCTTTTCTTGTTACCTGTTTCTAGCGGAGTCTCTCTACCTTCTTATCTCTTATAACTCTCTCTTTCACCTACACAATTCACATTGCTCTTTAACATCTATTCCGTTCCTTTTTTACTTGAGTGAGAAACTGAGATAGCCAATAAATTCCTGAACATGATGAATTCCTTCATAATGTCTGAAAAATAGCAGGATCACATCAGAAAAGACAAAGAGAGAGAAAGGAAATGAGAGAGAATCACAGAACCAATGACAGCTGAAAAACAATGAGAAAAGAGAGCGTGAGAAAAGATAAAGAGCGAAACAAGAGAAAAAAAGAAGAAGATGGAAAAATGAAAAGAGAGAAAGAGTATAAAAGAAAGAGTGTTGTTGACTAAGAGGTGAAGAGAATAAGAGAGAATAGCGCAAAAAAGAAACATCATGGAGGGAATGAGCCCTTGGAAGACATAAGCACTTCTTGCTCTCGCGATCAGGAAATTATTATGACACATGTGGCACTGTTTGAGCCTTCCGCTAGAAATTAGAATAGGAAAGAAGAGGAAAGAGAATGAGATAGAATTAAAGTAGCGGGGGAAGATTGAGAGAACGTTAGATAAAACAAGTAACAGAGAGAGAGAGAGAGAGAGAGAGAGAGAGAGAGAGAGAGAGAGAGAGAGAGAGAGAGAGAGAGAGAGAGAGAGAGAGAGAGAGAGAGAGAGAGAGAGAGAGAGAGAGAGAGAGAGAGATTCCGCTCTAACAAACGAGTTGTGGTCGTAACTTTATAAAATGCCATGAGCGCATCTCTTCCGTTTCGATGAGCCCAGATCATGAAAATTGGTATAATAAAGACAAGGACGAAGACAGCGGAATGGCAAATGGTACCGATTAAAACGTACAAAATTGGTTTACGTTTTTTTTTTTGAGTTTGAGTTTTTTCTATGAGAGAAAAGCAAAAGTTCTC
Organism: Allodiplogaster pararmata; assembly: GCA_964056735.1. Lineage (NCBI taxonomy): Eukaryota > Metazoa > Nematoda > Chromadorea > Rhabditida > Diplogasteridae > Allodiplogaster > Allodiplogaster pararmata. Next base: position 27,812,162 of record OZ057408.1, read on the forward strand.
ATAGCCTTGAGGATCTGGCTGATTGAATCTTTTGCAGGTGCTCGCCAAAGTGACAGGAGGCGCCAACTTGGCCAGAGGCAAGAGGCAGAGTTCCTACTCCTCCTCATGGAGCAGCAATAATTATCCGGTCAGTTCGCGCTATCTTTTCTCGTGTAATGAAAACAATTGACCGTGTGATACTGGTAGTGGAGAATCGGCTGGGTTCGAATTCTTACTGGTAGTGGAGAAGCGGCTGGGTTCGATTTCTTACTGGTGGTGGAGAAGCGGCTGGGTTCGATTCCTTGACGTGAATATTTTTTTGTTTGTATTATTAGCATAATCATATATCATGGAATCATATATAATACAATAAGACTTTGTATAGATGTTATGAGTAGCATACATAACATTCCATCGCTTTCAAGATTTTCACATTAATAGTTGAGCGATTTGAGAAAATCACGCGTTCGGGAAACATCAGGAAGAATATTGAAATGAAATAAAAAAAAAGCAAATAAAAAAATAATTAAGAACATTTTACTTTGTGAAGAGCAATTTAAGAAGTAAATGAATTTTAGCAAACATTTAAAGGTTTTTTTTAACTGTTGATTCAAAGAATAAGTGAATATATTAAGATGTTATACATCTATCAAGATGTTATACATCTGTTATACATCTGATTTTTTTAGTCTGTCGGAGTGGACGACTTCAGTGGTAGCTCAGGGGGCTGCTGCGGATGCGGAGCTTCACCGCCCGGTCTTGAGGTTATTTCTGTTTCAAGTACTCATAGTTAAATTTATAACATTATTGTTATTCATGAACAAAGCAGTACAATGAATAACTGAAGCGGTGCTAATCTAGCGTGGAAAAACAAGAATATAAACACAAGTAAAATCCTATTTACATATACGTAGTAATGAATTGAAGCAAAACCTGTGCAACGCTAAATGTTCATCTTTGGAAAACTTTTTCTTGACATTTGCAGGGCCCACCTGGTTTGCCTGGTCAAGACGGAGATGATGGTCAGCCTGGTATGCCTGGCCGGGATGGCCCGGATGGACCACCAGCAACCCCGCCACCTCCAGCTGTTAGAAGCTTTGGGAACTCACTTCTCGTTATTTTGTAGTTCAATACAAAAAGGGTAAAAATAAGTTACTTGAAATTAAGTGTATGTTCCTACGGGATATGTCATTCTTGTATTTTCAAAGCAATCCTGATTTCAGCTAAGGCAAAATGTGACCATGTTAATCTCGTGGTTACTCACTCCACTCGTTATTAGAGTGTACTAGAAGTTTTACCTAGTAAACTAAGTTGTTTTTTCCGTCCGTTCTTGAACTCAATCCTAATCACGCAAGCTACAGAAGCTCGTAAAAACATTAATTTTTAAGGACTTCTGCTTCGATTGCCCGGACGGACCACCTGGCCCACCTGGATCGCCCGGTATGAAGGGACCGCGAGGCAACAACGGCGGCCCTGGAATGCCTGGTCAGCCTTCAAACAAGGGTCGACCTGGTCCCCCCGGACCCACTGGACCACCCGGAAATCCCGGAAGTCAAGGAAATCCTGGAATGCGTGGGCCACCGGGACAAATGCGCGAGGTAGGAACCGAACAAGACGTATCAGTTATTGTCTTGGAAACATATGATTGTAGTGACATTTCGCATCAATTATTTTGCTTCAGACTGAACCTTCCGTTGACTTCCTTGCAGCATATTTTTATTTTCAGAAACCCCGTAAATAACCGGAACTTTTCAATGAATTTTTTTTAACAGCACCTATAAAAAAATTCGTGGAACAATTTCGGCCAGATCTCAGTATTAATGAAACAAAATTACCAGATGGCTGCACCTGACGGTCGACCGGGCTCACCTGGACCCATGGGACCGCCCGGCGGAAATGGAATGCCTGGTGGACCCGGTCAACCCGGCAAGGAAGGCTCTCCCGGACCTCAAGGAGATCCCGGCAGTGACGGTCGTCCAGGTAGCCCTGGTCGGGGCGGTGATAATGGACCTGATGGAGAGTCTGGTGCGCCAGGAGGATGCGATCACTGCCCACCGCCTCGCACAGCACCTGGATACTAAGCAGGATAGACGCGACGGAGGACTCGAGTCTGAGCTAGAGTTCTGCCCCGTTTTTTTTCCGAAGCGCCCTATATCTTAGACCCGTTCGTCCTTTGAAGAAGAGCACACTCAGAGGAGTTGAAGATGAATATGAGTTGGAATATCACGGGAATGATAATCACCTTTCTTTCTTCTTATTATGTATTTCATTAGTTTTTGGATCACCATCGTTCACGAGAATGCGTGCGCGTGATTTCTGATTCTGTCTTTTCATATTATGCTTCCTCCTTGCACTAAAAAGAACAGTTTATTTGCAAAGATTTTTTTAGAGTAGTGGTCCTTATTCTACTGTCCAATACATTTTTGCGCAACGTTTTCTGAAATTCATAAGTTTGATAGAAAGTAGGAAAAATTTTTCCATACTACAGTATTAAGATAATCTGACAAAAATATTCAGTAACTACATGTTTCATTGTATTTCAGACTTTCACTATCTTACTCACTCCAGCTTCTATGACGTTAAGTATCTGTAACCAACCGGTTATCATTGCCTTCAAATGCCTATTCATCCATAACTTCATTTACTTCATCATCGTTAGCAATCTAAAACAAAGTCATGCACTTAGACTGAGAGCTCCTAGTACCCAATCTTCATGGGATAATCTGATTCTATATCCTAGTTCGTCGAGGTTCAAATTTATAGAATCGTCGAGGTTCAAATTTATAGAATCGTCGAGGTTCAAATTTATAGAAAGCTTCTCAGTAGTCCCTTTTCAGCTGAATCTTTCTCTCATTTTCCAATGTACTCATAACTAATATTTTTCAGTATTATTGCACCGACATCTAGAAGTGTATGTACAATATGTTTCGTCCGCGATTTATGTTCTTGAATCGACAAGACTTTTGAATCGATAACTGTGAAAGACTGAGATGTATAATGTCTCATGGAATAAATGGTACACGATTGAACTATCGCACAGAAAAAAAGCTAGTCCACCGGGCGGGATCGAACCCAAACCATCTCGACTCAAACCGGGAGCGCAATAAATGGTACCATAGCTTCGCTCATGGCAATTTCACGTTGAACAAAAAAACAAGTAATAGTAATAAAAACGCGCACTGTTATAAAATCTAGGTGAAAAATGCATCGTTATATGAACTTACATAAAAGAAAGAAAAAAGAATCCTAATTAATTGAGTTAGGCCGTAGGGTGTACACTTTGTTAAAGCCAGGCCGTAGGGTGGACACTTTGTTAAAGGTCAAGAAAGTGGCTCTGCAAGGTGTCGCTCTACAAAGTGTCCGGTGCAAGGTGTCGCTCTGCAAAGTGTCGCTCTGCAAGGTGTCGCTATGCAAGGTGTCGCTCTGCAAAGTGCGCGGTGCAAGGTGTCGCTCTGCAAGGTGTCTCTCTCACAGCCTCAACGGTTAGATCTGTTGAATTCCGTCCTGTCTCTAAGGCTAAGGCCAAGACCATTCTCAACCAAAACGGGTACGAACTTTCCAAAAAGCCATCCGGCCGGAGGAAACAAGTTCCTGCAGTTCGGAACAATAGAGCTATACTTTCGATTCCTTTCATTTCCGATGAGTTCACTAGAGATGTTCGAAAAGTTGTTTATGATGTTGATTTGATTAATGTTGATGTAATATAGAAACCTTCTCCCTCCCTCCAGTCTATTCTCTGTAGGAATCGTAACCATGATAGAACTTGTAACAATCCCAAAGTCTGTATATTTTGCCCCAAAAGTAGGCATCTGCAACACTTCTGGTGCTGTATACAAAATCACATGTTCATGCGGTTTGTTCTACATAGGTCACACAGGCCGCCCAGCTCATACTAGAGCAACAGAGCATTCGCTGATGATGCTTTGATAAAGCAAAACGTCCGATCCGTCTTTTTCTTCAACATAACAACGCATCTCACAAGGCAAGACACAGATTGAAAGTGTATCGTCTATTGGATTCTTCATCCAATGCGTTTAACTCAGCACAAACCACAATTCTACGATCTACTCTCTCGTGCACTCAAGAGCAGGAATTAAATAGTAGTAGGAAGGCGAAGAACAATGGCGCTGAATTTTACACTACCTTCACGAAGCAATTGAAAGTAATAAATAGTAAATGAAATTCACTGAGTAAGAGAGCTTCAGGAACAAAACCTAGTCGTAACTCAAGAATGTGGACAATCAAGTTTTGATGTCCGAAAAGCACTGGATAGAGCATTTTATGATATCGGTTTTCGACTTCTTCATTTCATTCGGTTTTTTACTCCATTCTCACAAATACGGTGGCCGCTTATCGAGCACGATTATCAATAACAACTTACAAATCCTTGGCTTACCAATTACGCGCATTTCAAAAGCAATGTTTCTCTCAATATTGTTTGCAAGTATTAAACACTTCGACGACGTTTGCACCATGTTTTAATTACTTATCTCCGACTATCTACCAGGGCCTCTATTTTTGAGACTCGGTAACAATTCGTTTTACGTTCATGTGGGGGACATTTGTCTAAGAAAATCTTCGAACGATATAGCGAACTTTCCTCTCCTTGCCGAGTCTCTCTCAAAAAAGTCCGCATACCCGTCGGTCTCTGTCTCCTATCCAAACGCACAAAACGTTCGTGCGGAATACTTACAGACCTCTTAGTGCAAATCGCCTTCAATACGCAATTCATAAAGATTAACTCAGTTAACCGGGATGGGTGTATCATATTTAAAGATATCCTTAAAAATTTGCGTATTCTTCATGAGACTTTAGATTATCATGAGAACAAGCTTAATTTTTTTCAGCTCCCATCCTCACTCTAAGAGCAAAAAAAATAATATACATAATACATAGACAAAAGGGCCTGGTCTCAACACTACCGTAATGCTTATTAGTTTGACCAACTTCTCCAATTATTCTTATCTTGTTTTGTCAAAATTGCGAGCGATGATTCTCAAACAGTTATCCTTGAGCGATGTAGCCATCAATCAGCCACGAAATTAATCTCTAAACGATGAGATCATCGGCGCGATGACCTCATACCATTCAAATTAGGCGAAAATTTTGAAAGATGATGTCACCTTGACTAAATTTTTTTGGAAATAAAAGGTCCTGGACGAAATTCCATTCTTAGAACTCATGCGCGTAATTCAATTTCAATCTAGTTAGTAGAGCGAAATTACAAACCAGTCAAGTTTCATTACATTTTTCTTACGGGCATACCCAGTGACAGAGTCAATGTCTGCGCTCTGCCCTTTTCTTATTACACGGACTCGATACTTCATGTTCAACCAAAAACGTTAAATGCTTTTTTAAGAACGGAAACAAAATAGATTGCGATTAGTTAGTATTTTAAGATTCATTTTGAGAGAAAGAAGGCATTTGAAATATCATCTTCTCGTACTTTGAGATACTATTTCGCGTGCTCTCGCAAAATCATCTCGCACCTCACTGATCCAACATTTTTGGGCCAAGAAGGTGCGAGAGCCATGATCTCATCGTGAAATATTTCAGTTATAATAACACTGACTCGATGATCTCATTCATCGAGCAATGAAGTCATCTTTACAGATACATCGCACGATCACTTAACTTTTTTGAGAGATTAATGTCGCGGCAGTATACAAAGCTTTTTTTTATAGATTTGCAGGGCTTACATAAGTCCACGGCGGCTTTTTCCTTATACGTAGAATAAGGGAGCTTTGTTTTTTCTCCTCAGACGAAATCGCAGACGAAGCATTATCAAACTTTCAATAACAAGGGAAAAGAGTATCTACTGTACAAGAAGCATAAGGCGGATTCTCTTAATCGTATTATCTTTAGAAACAACAGCTACGAATAGCGAGAGTGTGTAATTGAAGTACATTGGTGAATTGTAATTGCATAACTATTCCCAAAAGCTCAAATCTTTTCAAGATATTATATATCAGTTATCTGTATATAGCTATGTATCAATTCTGAAAGCTATGTACATCTTTCGGGAAAGCTATGTATCGGGAAAGCTATGTTTCAATTCTGCTTATCAACTTACTTAATGAGTTCACCAACTTTTCAGAAGGCATAAATCAATTACTTTAGGAGAAATTTGCCCTGGCTCTTGCTTTCCCACTTTCCCTACTATTCGAAAACTCTTTCAAGCGATGCTCAATTCCTATTCAATAGAAATCCGGAGAAGTCATCCCAGTCTACAAACGTAAAGGTGATCGAGCGAATTTCAAAAATTATCACCCTATCAATGTACTGTGACTTCCGCGGTCTGTCGAGTTTTCGAGAGCATTTTATCTAATCACGTCAGACTTAACCACAGAAAGTTCTTCTCCAAGTCCCAATATGGTTTGATATCCAGAAGAAGGTCTGAGTTGCAACTTTTAGAATCTATCAGTGAACAGGGAAATATCTCTTCAGAAACATCAAGCACTAGATGTTGTATATTTTGATTTCGCGAGGGCTTTCGACAAGGTCTCACATTCAGAGTTGATCAAAAAGCTTCATTTCATGAGACTTCATGTTGCTCTAATAGACTGGATTACTTTATTCCTGCAAAACCGTTCATTTAAGGTTCGCATAGAAAATGTCTACTCTGATTCTTTCCCAGTACTCAGCGGGTACCCCAAGGGACAGTTCTCGGGCCCCTCTTGTTCCTCTGCTTCATCAATGACATTGAGAGCTGTATTCCCTCGAATGTGAAGTTTTCCTTGTTTGCCGATGACCTTAAAATTTATAACGAGGACTCTGATTCTCTTCAACTATGTATAAACAATATCTCAAATTGGTCACGTGAATTCAAACTTCCCTTAGCAGTCGAGAAAATCAGCTGTATCCGTCTAGGGAAATCTCAGAAGGATAACTTCATTGATAGCTCGCCGATAAAGGTCGTTAATTTTGTCAGAGACTTAGGTATTTTTGTGGACTCTAAGCTCAACTTCAAGCAACACGTAGAAATCATTCGTGCCAGGACTCTATGTAGAATTTCAAAAGTTTTCAAAGTATTCAGATGTCTGGACTTGAACGGTTACAAAACCGTTTACACCACTTACATCAAACCCCTACTTGAATATGGTACAATTATTTTTTCCCCGAAAGTCCGCAGTAATAATTCGAAAAGGTTGGAATACCCTCAAAGACTTTTTACAAAAAGAGCTTATTTTCGTTGTGGAAGTACTAGGTTGAGCTACCACCAACGTCTCGCTGAATTCAATTTAGATTCACTAATCATTCGACGAATCCGTTTGGATTTATTGATAGTTTTTCGTTTACTTTCTGATAGAGCAGATTGTCAGACATGCGAAAAGAGCTGCTGAAGTTAAGAACTGAAACCAATCTCCGCACTTCAGACCGAACCTCCAAATTAACTCTGATGAACTTTAAACGATACAATGATCAACATTCTTTCTTTTCTAGAGCAATTGCTTTTGAAATAAAGTTTCAGATAATTTCAAAGAGATTCAAGATATCGAAGCATTCAGCAAGGCTCTAGAAGAGATCGACCTCTCGAATCTCATAGCCCTACCGAACTTTCTGTTGTCAACAGCAAGAGTGGACACCAACAAAAATTGATTGTCTTATTCCCCATCATTTCCCTTCCTATTTCATGATTTCATATAAGCGGTGGCCTTACAAGCTATCCTATGGTAACAAAGATTTTCAATTTCAAATATTTTAATAAATTCATCAGTCATCGAGTGAATATCGATCAAGCTAGGCGTCCTAGCACAAGAGATGGGTAAAAGTTTAATTGTTGATTTGAGTTTTAATAGTTATTGTTAAATAAATTTGCGTCTCTTTAACACGACCTTTTCTTTCATCTCAGAAACGCAATATCTTGTTTTTAGAAGAGGCTCTCTGTATAAACTTTAAAAGAATGGGTTCAAATAATGAGGCAAGGTTTAGAGGGCCATTCCTCACAGTTGAAAGAGAAAAAGAAAAAAAAGGAGAATGTACCCTTTTCAGAGGACAGATGGGGTACACACGCCCTTTCTATTCTTCCCTTTTATCATCCTCCTGAGCGGTTGCCATGTAATGAATGACTCGCCCTTCTTCACTTCCCCCTTCGAACTTCTCTTCCCGAACTTCCCCCATTAGAAACCGTCTAGTAACTCCCATTGGAAACCGCCAATGACCTCTAAAGTTCTCTTCTCGCTTCTACCCCTCTACAGTTCTCTTATTTCTCTGTCATCCACTCCCCTTTTTACCATTTTAACGTGATGTTTTGAAAGACTCCGCGTAATAAAAACTCTTTACTACATATGGGCTCGCATTTTTGACTCTACATATTAATTGAGTCTCCCAAGCACAGGACGGAAGAAGAGCGGCTGCGTCTAAGGGCGTGGATATCCAAGGCAAGCGAACTTATTTGTATCTGCCTAATGGCAAAACACACGCCTCTTTTTTATCCTAACAAGAAGTTCGCGTGTTACCTGCTTTTGGCGGTCACTACGGGGAATACGGTCTGGATGTGCCGTAAATTGGTTCTTTGGATTCTCAATTCGATGGAATATTAAAATAGTTTATGCTTTCAGAACATATAATATGAATGAAGTTGAATGGATGACAGAATAGTACCTTATGTACGTTTGGACAATTTACATGCACGACTTCAAGATTTAAAGGCTGTTATCGAGAAATTATAAGTGATAGCAGAACATATATTTTTTTCAAATCATAAGGTAAAACAGATTTATAAAAACAATGAGACGATTAGGCTATAGATCAAAATAATAAGGATCGGAAGATATGAGCCTCCTTCTCCGGCCTTGGCGAAAAAGTAGTTATCAAGTTAGTCCAAGTTGGATAAGTTCTCCTTTTAGAACTGCTGTATCTCTCCAGCTTGACCAGCGGGTGCACTCGGATGGAATGTCGAAGTCTGAGATAATTTAAGTCTGAGAGGATTTCGAGCTCTAATATTCGAAGTAATCAACTCTAGGTCTGAAAACAACCCAAGGTCGTAATGCTGTTTTAATCAACAAGCTTTCACGCAATTGAAGCATCTGAAGAGGGTAGATCAAACATATTGTGAAAAATCTAACTTTTTATAGCTAACAATGAACATTTAAGCAAAAATTTTGCGTGTTAGCAAAGTTGGGCAAACGAAAATGAGAAGTTCTCTTGAGAAGAAAAAATGAGAAGAAAAAGAGAACAAAAGCAAGAGTTTGCAGAAGTTGAGCCCAGACGTATGTAGGCCCAATGAACTCTGTGATTTAATAGTGCCGTATAGAAAACAGTTTTTAAAAAGATACAACTTTGTTTGTTTCGATTTTTTTTGTTGATTATTTTGAAGACAACGGTTGAAATTTTTTTGAATGGTGAACCTAATTCCGAAACTTGAAAGTGTATAAAAACACAAGAAAACCAACTTGAGCTTGTGGAGGAACCATATTTCCTTTGGGAGGTCCTCCCAGGAGGCTGGTGCGCTCGTTACCGGCTGAGAATCTCCATTATTTTTTGGATGGTTTAATTTCTTTGGAACATATTAACTCAATTTGGTAATGTTGACGATTAGAACTTGGCAGTTTTTCTTACTTCCACTTTTCAAAGCTGAACTTATCGGGAATTCTCGAAAACCGAAGTTCAGTATAAGTTGAATCGACACAAATGTTATTAGTTTTTTGAAGAAAAAAATATGCCATGCCATTTCACCGCACAATGGTAATCAAAAAGCATTTGAAAACAAAATTTGTAGAATAACACTGACACTCAACGTTGCCATCCAACTTCTGGTAGCCACAGTTCTTCTTAGCTATTGTTGCCTGCAACAATATGTATATTCAGCAGTAACAATAATCTCAATATTCGGACGATCGGTCGACCGGATTGACCTTAATGCTCAAGAATTTTGTTTGTAAGTTTGATTAGTTTTTTGATAATATTAATTTTGTAGTCAACTAATTTTTGAACCTGATTATTTCACCTGTAAAACTACTTTTAAAAAATTGAGATTTGTTTAGCTAACAGTAGTTCAACTTTATTCAATTGATCCTTGTAAGCTCAATTAATCAATCGAGTAAACTCGAATGCCATTTCTTTTTCGATTCTCCATCATCTGTTGTGCATATCAAGCCTTTTCATGATATGATATACATTTCTGATATGATCACCACATAATATAGATTTCTAGACTTACCTGATACACTATGATGGTGAAAAGAGAGATGGCCAGTAGAAGACACAAGGCCAACAGCACCCAGGAGACAGTTTCCCAATTCGACTTCCCTGCCAAACTGAAGTAAGAAATAATTCTATACGGCCTCGTCTGTTCTATAAGGCCTCGTTTCTAAGTCGTACGGCCTCGTTAGCTTACATGTTATCTAAGACTAAGCGAAAAAAATTAAAAGAGCCGTTCTTCAAATGATTCCGACTTGGGACACATCGTCTTCCACTTTCTAATTTTTTCGCAATTTCGATATGAGAACTCAGCTAATATTATTGCAAAATGCACTTACGTGTCGATAAGCGAATCCTTCACGGCGGGCAGAATGGTACTCGCACCCGACTCTGGCTTGAATACTTTAACGAGGCTTCTATCTACGAACTCCTGCAAAGTTCTACATATACATATGTACCCAGAGAGTGCAGAAGTCTGTCTGAGCTGCGGCGAAACAGTCTTCTACATCATCTTCTTTGCACTTACGTTTTACTTTTACCTTTGTGCTGATAAATAAATCTCTCATGTTTATTCATCGTGTTATATTAACTATAACTCATTCACTTCGGTGTCACCTAACCTATGATATACATGATCGAAAACACATTTAAAAATTTTTAAGAGTTATCTACCAGGTCGGTAAAATTTCAACAGTAATTCAACAAAAAAAAAGCCACTTGAGTGTTATGAAGTTGACAAATTGGATTTTGCTCAAATTCTTAGGCAGAAATCCAATAAGCGGATTCGAGTTTGGCGTTGTTTTTCTTACCAAGGGAGAAATTAGCCATGAAGTCTTCATAATAAAACTATCACACAGATCAGTAATGATGGAATGTATTTGGAAAAAGTACCAGCGTATTTGGAAAAAGTACCAGCGTATTTGGAAAAAGTACCAGCGTTTTCAAATTTGTTATGGTTTGTAAAAAAGCCATTTCCCCAACCTTCTCTAGTTGCTCCTGCAGATAATCTTCAACTGCTTCAGTGTACTTTTCACGGTTCTGAGAAAAAAAATCTGTTGGTATCACCATGGGATGAATCTCGGGGGGGGGGTCGAAACATAAAAGGGGGGGGGGGGGGGTTCGAAACCTAAAAACTAAAAGGTCGAAACCATTCGAGTATTATGAGCTTTCTTATCTCGCAGACCTCTGATAACTCATGGTCTTTTAAATATCATAAACTTTCCAATCTCACAATTCCTAACGTTACAAGCATTCGAAATTTCATAAACTTCAAATCTCATACGATTTGTCATATGGGCGTGTGAAGGTGAAAAAACCAGAAAAAGTTGTTGGGAAAATCCATAAAAGGTGTGTATTTTTAGGAATGCGGAATATGACAATGAATATAACAATGCTTGATTTGAATTCATCCAAACATAAGCTTTTTTCGGGAAGACTCACATTTGTCTTGAACGCTTCCTGGACAGTCTTCTTCAACTCATCCAACTTTTTCTCGTACTCATCGTATTTTCCATCGAGTTGTGCCTTCTGTTCATCCAGTTCTGCTTTTTTGGCTTTGAACTGGAAAAAACGGACATTGGAAAACTTTAAAAAAAACAAACTTTCCAAATGCATACAATCTGAACGTATATGCGATGTTTGCTCATCTTTCCAGCTGGGATCGAGTTATTTTCTCTGAATTTTGCGCTCAACTTCAGAGACAAATATTATTGAGGGAATAAAACTAGAATATGTACTGCTCTTGTGAATAAGGCCCAGAACGCGCTACCTCCCGGTTAGAGTCATGAAAACTGGCTGGTTTCAATCCGTTGTTGTTGTTGTTGTTTGTTGTTGTTTGCCCATAGGTCCTATCGAGGGAAGTCCTTTGGGATAGTTTTGGATCCTTTTGAGCCCGGAGAAATTTTCTCCGTCTACACTCGCCCCGCAGTCGGCGATCCTCTTTGCGAGACCCATTCGTTAACCGGAGAAGGGCAAGAGGCTATTTTACTGGCGCCTCGACTCGCCATTACTAAGTATAAGAGAGTATCGGCTGATGTTTTATCCGGTGGCATGCCCAGGCCAGTCCGGCATCGCCCTCCTTTGACGAACTATACTATCCAATTTTGGTCCGCGACGGGCAGGCCCGCTATCTCCAATGCACTTGTGCAAAGAGACATCCCTCTATCCGCCACATGAGGACGCGCTCGATACCGGTGAGGATGAACCGGTCCCTTACAATGGTGTGAACTTGTGGACTGTAATACCATCGAATGCGAGGGTTTCAATCCCGCCCGGGTATGAGAGATGGCTCGGTTCGATCCCGCCCGGTGAACTAGCTTTTTCGTGCGGTGTTTCAATCAACAAAAAAGGAATGATATGAAATTTTGGAGTAACTTCATCCATAGCATCCTTCATCTCTGATTTCCTCTTCTCGACACGTTCCTTCTTCTCTTTCTCTCGAGCTTCGCGGTTCTCCGCAACTTTCGCAGCAACCTGAAAAATTTTTCAGTTTTTTTTATGTTCCTTCATTTATTCATTCATTCCTTGCAGAAAGTAAAAGTGAAGTGTGTAACTGTTCCATTTATTGATTCAGTTCCAAATTGATCATTGAAAGTTATATGTAAATTTTCTCTACCTTTATACATACTAAGTTGTAGTTTCGCCAAAATGGAATTCAGATAGTAGACTTTAGAGTAAACTTTTTACTAAAGTTTAGTAGGAAAGCTGAGACGCTCTCATCCGTTCTGTCTCTGAATACAGAACTGAGTTGAACTTAGGTCTACAATATACTAGGGTAAAATTTACCCCTTAGTTCATCTTAGATCTCTGAATACGGCCCCTGATCTATAAAGCCTCCCCATAACATCACCATATTGCTATTACATAAGATAAATGTTTTCAAATTACATGCTTCATCCCGACAACAACAACTTCTCGTATAACTTGTATATTGAACTATTAATTTGCGTTCTGAATCATTATCGTAATTATAATATTAGTAACAATTAACATTATTATCATTGTTATTATTATTATTATTATTATTATTATTATTATTATTATTATTATTATTATTATTATTATTATTCGTATTGTTATTATTATTGTTTTTTATTATTATTATTATAATATATTATTATTATTATTATTATTATTATTATTATTATATATTATTATTATTATTATTGTTCTTATTATTAATATTATTATTATTATTATTATTGTTATTATTATTATTATTATTATTATTATTATTATTATTATTATTATTATTATTATTATTATTATTATTATTATTATTATTGTTATTATTATTATTATTATTATTATTATTCGTTATTATTATTATTATTATTATTATTATTATTTTCTTCCTAATACTTCAAATCTAAATATTTCTCTTGTTAATAGATTAGTCCAAAGAGTCCAATATTCACTAACCTGTTTAACATTCTCATTTTAATTGATAGTTTTCAACTTCAACTCTTTCATTCTCTTTGCTGTTAGATTTTTTTTACAAAAAAATTACTGAAAACTACTTATTTCATAATTGTTTTGAATTATTGAAACAAAAACCTTTTGTTAGTTTTTTGTTTGTTTTTTGGTTTTTCTCTTTTTTTGTTCCCGTTGTTTATTAAATGATAGATATACAGGGTGTACAGAAAGTCCAGATGGACAGTATTTTTTCCGATAAAAACTTAACGGATCGAGCAAATCAAACAAAATTTTCATCATTTGAATTATTGAAACAAAAATCTTTTGTTAGTTTTTTGTTTGTTTTTTGTTTTTTTCTCTTTTTTTGTTCCCGTTGTTTATTAAATGATAGATATACAGGGTGTACAGAAAGTCCAGATGGACAGTATTTTTTCCGATAAAAACTTAACGGATCGAGCAAATCAAACAAAATTTTCATCAAAGTTTATTCAAATAGTTTGGGATATAAATTTCGAACAGCCCTCCTTTCTCCTTGACACAGGCGTGGAGTCGCTTGTGGAAGGCACCCACCGTGGTGGACAGGTAAGCGACGTCAAGAATATCCCACGCCTTCTGTAGGGCACGCTTCAAACTTTCCAAATTCTTGTGTGGGAAAGCACAGGCCTTGCTCTCAAGGACCGACCACACAAAGAAGTCCAGAGGATTCAAATCAGGTGAGTACGGAGGCCATTCGGCGGATGTGATCATGGAGGGGAAATTGGTCTTGCACCAGTCTTGCACAACTTTAGCCTTGTGGGCGGGCGCAGAGTCCTGCTGGAACGTCCATTTGCATCCCGCGAAGTGAGCCTGGCTCCAGGGAAGTACTTTCTTTATGAGAATGTCGTTCAGGTAGTTATTGGCATTCTTTTGACTCCCTGCTCGACGAAAACGAGTGGAGTCTTGCCAGTCGCGCAAATCCCGGCCCAGGCCATGACAGAAGCGGGATGGCCCCTTTTCTCTCTGTGTGGTCGGTCCTTGAGAGCAAGTCCTGTGCTTCCCCATACAAGAATTTGGAAAGTTTGAAGCGCGCCCTACAGAAGGCGTGGGATGATCTTGACGTCGCTTACCGGTGGGTGTCTTCCACAAGCGACTCCACGCCTGTGTCAAGGAGAAAGGAGGGCTGTTCGAAATTTGAAAACGCAGTTATATCCCAAACTATTTGAATAAACTTTGAAGAAAATTTTGTTTGATTTGCTCAATCCGTTAAGTTTTTATCGGAAAAAATACTGTCCACCTGGACTTTCTGTACACCCTGTATTATCAATCAAATTTATCGTATGTGTACTCTCTGGGCACTCACTGATGAGCCCTACCCAGAGAGGACAGAAGTCTGTCTGAGCGGGGGCGAAACAGACTTTTGTGAATATGCGTAATCGCGGTGATCGATTATGATCGTGCTTGAATACTTTCTCCCTTCATTCTTAATTTTTCATGAAAAGAACTATAATTCATACGTATAAACACAACTAGTTTTTCATTCTCTCTTTTATTTCTTTTTTTGTGTTCATTTTCATCTTTCTCTTACTCCTCAAATTTCTTTCGCTATTTCTTCTGTCTTATAGATCTTCTTCTTTCTGGGCTCTCTTTCAGGGCTCTCTTTCTGGGCTCTCTTTCTGGGCTCTCTTTCTGGGCTCTCTTTCAGGGCTCTCTTTCTGGGCTCTCTTTCTGGGCTCTCTTTCAGGGCTCTCTTTCAGGGCTCTCTTTCTGGGCTCTCTGAAAATCTAAAAATTTGACATTTTGGTCTTCCTGAGTAACACGTAAGTGAAGAAAAATTTTCCGGGTCGTCATAAAGCAAACTAACTTTCGATAGATAATCAGCGACTGCTTTCTTTTGTGCTGCGGCTTCATTCTAAAAGCAGTTGAAGTTTACTCAACAGGAGAACTAGATGAAGGAACAGCTTGTTTAATGACTATTGAATAAGACACATTTGGCAGGAATAATGCCGTTTCTTGTTTGTGATAGCGAAAAGAATACTACATAATAGCGGTTTACAACAGTTACTTCTAATATATTTACATATATTTATAACCATAGGCTGGAGTGAGAAATAGATGGTTAGCATAAAAGCTACCTCCGAAAAACATACAGTTTTTCTAAAGACACATACTATAAAGATACATGAGATAAATCTTCAAATTCTAAGTTACAGAGTTCAAAGGCAGTGACGCCTGGTTAAGATGACAAATTTTTTTGAGTGTCATGAAAATGAGCGTTATGGTTAAGATGACAATAACTTGACACATGAGATACATTTGAAAAAAAGCAATTACGAACATCGCTACAATTGTGACCTGTTTCTGTTTGATGGCTGCTTTCATCTTTTCTGTGAGTGTCTTAAAGGCATCTTTCGCTTTCTGTTTGTCCGCCTCGTTTTGTTCTTTCAATTGACTCTGAAATTGTTATCTGATTTATTTTATTTATTTATTCAAATGAAACAAATAAATAAATAATTTATAAAAGAATAAATAAATAAATAAATTGTAATCTTAGTGATATCATGATAAAAAAGGATGAAAGAGCTGTCTTTATATTCTTTCAACTACCAAAGAAAACAATAGTGGAATTTAGATTATAGCTGAGAATTAAAAAGAAATGCTTTAAGGAAATTTCGAAGACCGGAAAATTTGAAACGAAACTTTCTTTAGAGTTTTTTTCATTTTTGAAACTTTTCGATTGAATTATGTAGTGGGAGATTTCTCTTTTTTTAACTTATCGGAGCTTGGAAGAAAAGCTTGCTAGCATATGTATGTTAGAACATTATAACTTAGCCTTCAAATATGATATTTCGAATCTTATTCAAGAGAAATTTTTTTCTGAGACATTAATCGAATAATACTGGATATGGACAGCTACCTGCTATTACAAGTGACAATTACAGCTACCTGCTATTACAAGTGACAGCTACCTGCTATTACAAGTGACAATTATTTCATTTCATTTCTTTATCGTCGCAGGGGTGAGGTGAGGGCAAAGGGAGGTATTGGACTGCTTCATTTGGAGGTATTGGACTTGAACTTGGACGGAGGTATTGGACTGTTTTTTTACTAAAAAAGAACTACCAATTCCCGAGAAGGACGCTTGTTGATGGAATTTAAAAAAAAAGTTCTCTACGATTTATGAGTGCAATTAACTTCTTGCTGTTTTGAATTGTAAATGTTTTTTTTTCTATTTTAGTTCTTTTTCACTTTGAACTGTAAAGTGTTATGCTTCTATTTATACTTTGATCCGTAATTGAATGCGAATGCAATGAACATTATTGTTATTCAACAGTCTTCCGATAAAAAAACGGCAAAAAATCAGTGTTTCTTATCAGGACTTGTTTACTACGTTTTAGAGCTCTAAAAGAAGATTTTTAAGAGACAAGAAGATTGCGAAGAAAAAAGTTGACATGTAAGTTATCACTGAAAAAGTTACGATCAGTTATCACTGAAAGAATGACGATCAGTTATCACTGAAAGAATGACGATCAGTTATCACTGAAAGAATGACGATCAGTTATCACTGAAAGAATGACGACCATCTCAGCTCTTTCACTTTATTATGCGCTTTGAAATATTTTCTCACAACTTTCTGAGAAAAAATGGTATCCTCTCGTAATACATATAATATAGAGTAGAATAGTTTCTAATAAACTCGTCAAAAGAGTATAAAAAATCTTTTACTTAAAATAGAAGGAAAAACTTGGTTTTTTATTACCATTTTTTCGTTGTAACTTTCGACAAGTTTCTGTCGCTCCTCTTCAACCCTCTCTTTGGCTTTCTCTTGCAGTTCTTGGAACTTCTTCGTCGCCTAAGAATTATAATTATTTACTAAGTTCTTAAATTCCAAGGAAGAAAAAAGTTGAAATGAAAAAATATTATGTCGAAACTTTTGAAAGAATGAACCCACAGTCATCATGAAACTATTATAGTTAGATTTTCCTCGGCGTAATGTTGAATGCATAAGAATTCCAATAGAATTCTTATTGAAGTTTCGAATGTTATATAATAAAAAATTTTCACTGTTTTCTTCAACAATAACTAGTAAGCTCTATCATTCATCTTTCCGGTGTTTTTTTAT